>JANAVB010034416.1:714618-1097118 GCA_029216955.1 Iris pallida | reverse complement strand
TAGTTGTTCAAACCTGCGAGTCCACACTAGGGACGAGGGTTTGAGTATTCGATTGGTTATCCATTGACATCGTGATATCGTGTTCTCTTGTTCTTCTCCAGCAGTTCGTCCAGGCGTAGTGGTTCTTCCAGTCGTGTATAGTCGTATTTTCGTGCGGATTGGTCTTTTCCCGTTTATTTCCTGTATTTTCTTTATTGTATGATAAACTGCTAGATAGGCATATTTTTATGTATCGTGCTATGTCCCCTGAGGACCTGATGATCTCTTCAGGTTAGTTATTGTGTGGAGTTAGTTAGCAGCTCTGGTTGGCGGATGATTATGACACTTGTGGGTTCCGGATATGATGATATTTCTTGCGGGATTCAGGTATCGCTATTGTATTTATTATACGCTCGTGCTTTCCATTTCATGAGATATCCTGCTTCTTGTTTCAGTTGTAGACTCTTGTTATTTCCGTTAGAGTCTTATCGAACATTTATGCTAGTGGGCTGCAGACCACGATCCATAGTGTTCACTAATATTTCATATACTTATTGTGGATTGAGATATAGATTTGTTTGCCATGATTTGGCAGCTTACCCTAGCCGTGACAGCGTTTACGTATTCGAGTCGGGCTGGAGTTCGCTTGATGCGTAGCTGGCTTGCTCACGTGCTCGCGTCCGAAAAGAGGGTGCGGGTCGTGACATATGTCTTGCCTTCTTGAGTTGGTGATATATATATATATATATATATATTTTTATATATATATATATTTATATATATATATATATATATATATATATATATATATATCAAAAAAAAAAAAATATATATCAATGAGTAATATATATATATATATATATATATATATATATATATATATATATATATATATATATATATATATATATATATATAAAACCAATGAGTAATTATGGCGAACTTGCCTCCACTGGGGCTCGAACTCCGGCCGTATGCATCTCTCTTAAGCACTAGTATAGAGGTCATTTGCGCGTGCGCACACACGTGTGCGTGTGTGTGTATAATCTCCAACGTTTCTATTGGGAATCGATTTTCTGACCACTCGGACCGCATGTCTCATCCCTAGGCTAGATATTTTTGGTGCGCTCGCTATATATATATATATATATATATATATATATATATATATATATATATATGCAAATGATCTCTAGCCTAGTGGTTAACAGAGATGCATGCGGCCCAAGTGGTCGAAGTTCGAGCCTCAGTGGATGCGAGTTCGCCACAATTACCTATTGTTTCAATATATATATATATATATATATATATATATATATATATATATATATATATATATATATATATATTGTCACGACCAGCACCCTAGGTAGGGGGCACAAGTGCGTAACAGCGCCCAGCCTACTCCGTAAAAACGACGTAGAACGCTGTACGTAGGTCTGCTAGCTAACAAATAGTATATAATAACCTGTCATCTCCACACGGAGGATATAATATAAAATACTGATAATCTCAATCATAATCTAGTAGGAAGAATCATTGCACGAAATCAAGATAGATATAAACCACAAAGTGCAATATCCAGCT
Organism: Iris pallida; assembly: GCA_029216955.1. Classification (NCBI taxonomy): domain Eukaryota; kingdom Viridiplantae; phylum Streptophyta; class Magnoliopsida; order Asparagales; family Iridaceae; genus Iris; species Iris pallida. The sequence goes on along the minus strand of JANAVB010034416.1, from coordinate 1,095,552 downwards.
CAACAGAGAGAAAAGAAACACAAAGTAATATAGTTATACACATCCCAATATCATAAGCATAAGTAGCAAGCTGGAGACAAGGTCCAGTCCAAAATCTACTCTAACTAAACTATAGCTAGAGGCTCGTCGGGCGGAGTTAAGTCCGGTTGAACCAAGGTCTCCAAGTCTATGTCCACTACGTCATCCGGACTGTAGTAGGTACAGCAATCCTCCTCACCGTCATCTGTAATATTTTATCAACATATCCAGTCAGGATGGAACGAGCACAATCAACTAACAACAGTTCAAAAGATATGACAAAAGCTACAACACTACTAAAATCTGCTTAATTGGCGACGTAAATTTAGCGACGTTAGCGAAACGTCGCTAAATTGTGTACATTAGCGACGTATAATTGAAACGTCGGTAACCGTCGCTACTAGCGACGTGACAACGACGTATATTAGTTACGTGAGCTAGTCGTCGCGAAACGTCGCTACAATGTCGCTAATTGTGACTTATTTAGCGACGTTAATAATAACGTCACAAAATTCTAACTAAATTAAATTTCCCCCCCGATTCATTTCCCCCCATCATTTTACTCTCTCACTCTCTTCCTCCGGCACTCTCGCTCTCACTCTCTCCGGCGCTCTCGCTCTCACTCTCTCCGACGACTTCACTCTCTCCGGTGACTCTCCTCTGGTACGTGACTCCCTCTCTCTCTCTATTTGTTGTTGGTGGTTGGGGGATGCTGGTGGCTCGGGGGGAGGGGCAGGGGGGTACTGGTGGTTGGGGGTGAGGAATGGTTGGGGGGTGGCTGGGGGGTGGGGCAGGGGGGTGAGGAGGGGGGCTGGAGGAAGGGGAGGGTTAGGGTTCGGGTTAGGGGGGAGGGGCGGGAGGGGGGGGGGTGAGGACGGCTGGGGGGTGAGGGCGGGGGGGGGGGGGGCTTCGGAGGGGAGAGGGGATGGTGGGGGAAGGGTTGGGGATAGGGTTCGGGTTAGGGTTAGGGGTGGTGTAGGGGTTGGAGGGGCTGGGGAGGGGAGGGCGGCTGGTGGGGGAGGGGGAGGGTTAGGGATAGGGTTCGGGTTAGGGTTAGGGGTGGTGTAGGGGGGAGGGAGAGGGGGGAGGGGTACGGAGGGGGGGGGCTGGGTCAGGGGTACCGATAGTGCCAAAAAATCTGATAATTTAGTAATAGTTATTTGTTTTCCGACACCGAAAAATGTGATACTCCGATTCGAAACCACGTACCGATAGTGCCGATATTTGTAACACGTTATTTTGTTGGTTGGTTAATTTGTAACACGATAGTGCCGATAGTGCCGATATTTGTAACACGTAGTTTCCTTGATCCCGATACTTATAGGAATGGTCCCGAGTCACAGCCATAGTATGTAGTATATTCGTTTTAGTTTGTAGTATATTCGTTTTAGTTTTGAAGTTTATTCGTTTTAGTATGTAGTATGTAGTAGGAATGGTCCCGAGTCACGGCCGTAGTATGTAGTATGTAATATGTAGTATATTAGTTTTAGTTTTAAAGTTTATTCATATTTGCAGATATCTAGAAATGGCTATATCCATGTATCTGTTAGACCGTTCGTGGATGTACAACCGCATTCGAGATGACAGGTGTGGTATGCGAGATGAATACATCGCCGGAGTAGAATAATTCCTCCAATTCGTGAAGGCATTTCCTCAATCCATGGACGGCATGGACATTAAGTGCCCGTGTGCAAAATGTCGGAACATAAAATTTCAACCAGAATTGGATGTGACGTATCACTTATACACAAAGGGTTTCCTTCCGAATTACTACCAATAGATCGCACACGGAGAGCTTGTACCTTTAGCATTCCAAGCGGAGCCTTATGTGGAGCGTTATGTGGAGCCTTTTATGGAGCCTTATATGAATGTCCACAACCGAACTGGTGTCGACAACGAGTACGTGAACATGGTCTTCGACGCTGCGGGGCCTAGTTTCGATCCATACAATCGTGACGCAGCTGAGGAGGCACCGAATGCCGATGCCGCAAAGTTTATGGAGTTGTCGGAGAATGCAAGGACTCCTTTATACCCTGGCTGTGAGGACCATTCACAGTTAGAGGTGATCACTCGGCTCTTGAGCATAAAGTCTGACTTTAACATGTCGCAAGAATGCAACAATAGAGTGCTCGAGTTGATTACCGATATCTTGCCGGAGGGTGCCAAGTTACCGAAAGACTTCTACCGCTCTAATAGGATGGTGAGATCCCTCTGGATGGGATACGACAAGATCGATTGCTGTCATAACGGATGCATGCTTTACTACAAAGATCACAAGGATGTAGAAGTGTGCGGATTATGTGGTGCTGATCGCTACAAGCCAACTGCTGCAGACAAGTCTAGAAGACCGACTGCTTCAATGCACTACTTGCCGTTGATGCCGCGGTTGCAGAGATTGTTCATGGTGAAAGAGACTGCCGAAAATATGAGTTGGCACAAGCGACAACAGACCGAAGGAGTGTTAGATTACCCATCTGATGGAGAAGCATGGAAGCACTTCGATCGAGCATATCCTAGTTTCGCTTCTGATGTGCGTAATGTAAGGTTGGGGCTCTGCTCTGATGGTTTCACCCCATTTGGTCTTTCAGGCTCCCAATATTCATGCTGGCCGGTAATCCTCTGTAATGCCCATATCTCGTATTACGTATTTGGAATATGTGTACGTATTTTGACCCGTATTGCATGTCTCCCTGCTTGATTTATTTTGGTATTTTATTGATTGGTTTATCTTGGTTCGGTTCGGTTTGTTTGGCTTGGTTCGATTTTGCTTAATTTTATGTGAAACAAACCCCTCCCACCTACCACCAACTTTATTAAATATCCTGCCACACATTTCTCTCTCTACATTAACTTTCTTCTTCCCCACCATTACTTCTCCTCCAACCGGAGAGAGAGTGGAGAGCTTAGGCAAGTGCATCTTGCTTCATGGAGGAACCCTATTTTTATTGTTCTACTGTCTTCCTCATGTGTTTCTAACCCACTTTAGTACTTAGCATTTTTCATTTATGTGGTTAAATTCTTGTAGATCTAGTTTTGTGGTATTTTTGGTTTTCATGAATTTTGATCTATCAAACTTGCATATTTTTGCTAGTTGATGGTTCTATGTTGTAGAAAATTTTGTTCTACCCCATTTTGACCTATGGAAGTTCGGATTTGGACTCTGGATGATGGAATTATCACTACAACAAAAAGACCTATTAATGACGCTTGATAAGTGGTTTTCATGACGGCTGATGTGGAAGCGTCATCAATGTTCAGCAAGACTAGAATCTATGACGGTTTACATTAAAAATGTTATTGATAGTGCTCCAGTGATACGAGCGTTATAAAAGAAGCACGAAAATTTAAGTCGAAACCTCGACTCCCCCGCAATTCTCCCGCACTTAAGAAAAATTCTAAACCCTCTCTCTTTCTCCTCCCGCTCCCCAACTCCCCTCAGCCCACTCCCCGCTCTCCAACTTCCCTCAGCCCGTTCCTCGCTTCCCTCGGTTACAGACTCCACCGCAGAGGGAAGGTTGTCACCGGCGTAGCCTTCACCACCGGTTTGTCCTAAAATCTCGATCATTGCTTATTTTATGCCCTAAATTCAAAAATATCCTAATTTTTGACAACCATGCTTGCATCCATCTCTCCAAAATTAGGGTTCTTAATTTTAGGATTTCCCGACGTCTCCGTCCACGTCGGCGATGATCCGAAAAAGGGCTGCATCATCGTTGACTTCTCTTGATTAAGTGAGTGATTTTGATTTTGATTTTTTCCCTAAAAAAGATTTTGTTGGGAGTGTAATTTTTTCCCTAAAAATTAGGGTTCTTAATTTTTGATTTGGATTTTTTTTTCCCTAAAAGGGTTCTTTGATTTTTTTTTCTGTTTGTTCTTGTTCAAGGGAGTATAATTACATTTGGGGAGCCGAGTCCGAAGCCTCTCCACAGTCACAGCCACGACCCGGCAAGGTGCTGTGCGTGCCTGCGAGCAGAGTCCGAAGCCTCCCTTCGGATTCTGACACTAAATTATGGGGTATAAATTCTAAACTCTTGATTGATTTCAGTTTCTGGGTTTATTTTTGTCACGACCCGCACCGAGTGTAAGGGCACGAGAAGTAACGAGCGCCCAGCCTACGCCGCAGTATCGGCAGTAGAACGCTGTCCTGAGTCACCATATCTAATACAGTCTAAATAAGCTATGAATAGAGAGTAAAATAATACATAACTCAATCACAATACTAAGATGGAATAGAAGAAGAATCCCAAGAGAGTCACACATAAATAGTCTAGGTGTAAACCACCAGAATAGATCTCAAGTACAACTCATAAAGTCTCAAATAGAAATACAAAATAAAGTACTAAGTCCCTGCTAGACTATGGGCAAGTCCTCAGCGACTGTGGGATCCTCCTGTGGGTCCACATCGCCAGTGTCATCTAAGCCAATGCCATAATAAGTAGGACAGTACTCCTCATCATCACCTGTAAAATTTTCAATATGCCCAATCAGGACAGAACGAGCACATATCTCTCACAACAGTTCATATCAGGAATGGACATATAAAGCAAGCTATAGAAAACTATATATGAATCGCTGTAAAGAGAAATCAACAAGAGAGAAGATCTAAGCTGAGATATAATATGATAAATAAAGAATGTAACCTTCTACGTGAATCAGAGCATGAATTGGTTATGTAAACAGCTTGGGTTGCACATGGATACAGCTATGGAATGCACATGGATACCTACTGGGGATATGATCACATAACCAACTACACTCGTCCTGCCCCAACCAATACACAAGGATCAAAGCATGTTATGTTATTGCACATGGATAACAACTACCGTATACATGAAACTCATATGGTCATGAGTGTACATGAATAACATATGAGTGCACATGGATAAATATGAATACATGGAGTACATGATAACCATGATAAAGTACATGAACATGACATACTCGATGTATCCGAGGGGATAACATCGCATGAAAAGATCCAGAGGGTACTAATCCGTGTGAACATCGTGTCAGCATCAAGTATACTAGTCTATAACAAGAGTACATATCCAAAGAAGTATGAAAAGATCAGAGAATGTACTCGCCTGGCAATCCGAACTGCTGATGATGAAAAGTGACTGGACTGGAGTAATAAGATCCTATTTAAAACAACCACATGTCATAATACAGTCTAAATATCATAAAGAAAACCTACAATGCAAATTCTACATGATTTGGGTCAATCTAAGTCAAAGTCAACCTTGGGTCAACTTGGTCAACCAGACTAGTCAAACTAGGTAAAAGTTAGGTCAACTATCCTATAAGTCAAATTTTAGGTCACTACTAGTCCTAGTGTTGATTTTGGGTGTTGAGTTGGTGTTATCTTAGGTCCAAGGGAGCATAAGCCTAACAACCAATGTAATTCACATAATACCTTAACTCACAATACCCTATGTCTAATATCCATACTTAGACTAGCATCTACTAAAACTCTAGGCTAGGATATCTCTTAGTAAGTTTTCTAGTTTAAACAAGGTAATCTCAAATTCCTAACCTCACAACTCGACCCAATGCACCCTCACACTTGGACACATGCACTTAGGCATGCTTGCTACTACTGCCACTGCAGTTGCCTACTGCCTTTGCCTACTTCCTGAATTCTTCATCACCAAACATCCCCATACCAATACACAACACACATACATCTATACCTTCCAATTCCAGTTTCTACTTTAACTACAACAACCAATTCTTACTAACAATCAAACTGAACTTGGCATTTACCAATTCCTAACTAACAATTAACTGAACTTGGCATTAACTGAAATCAATCCTAAATCAATGATCAACCTACCAATCCATATATCTGTTATAGGAATTACCTATCTCATGATACCCTATCTTGATACATACCCGAATAACCCTATGTCTAATCCAACTCGAACACAACCCTCTCTACTATGCAAACTAGTAGGTATCTCCTATATATGGTAATATAGGACCTACATGCTTGGTTTACACAGAAATCACATCGAAAAATAATAGAACAGAACAAAAAAGAAAACTGAAACAAGAAAATTGGAACTCGAAAACCCGATACTCAACCCAATACCTAACATGACCCAAAATTATTCAAAAATCTAATGATATTCGAAACTGATGGTTGGTAAAGTGTCATATATGTATAACCATGCTACCCAAGTATTATCGTGTCTAAAGAATAGGACACGACGTGTCCACAGGCTCAGAACACGTGCACGCACCCGTACAGGCTGTGTCTCGTGCGGTCAGTCCACGAGTTCGTGGACACGCCACAGAGCACGAACACCCACGTGCTCGTGCACAGGTGTTTGCCACGTGTATGGCTACACGTCAGCCACCCTGTCACGTGTCTACGATGTGTGTACGAGCGACACGACACCCGTATCAGACGCCAAAACTGGGCGCGCGCGCGACAGTGCAAAACCCGTGCCGTGTCGATTTCTCTCTCGACTCCCCACGAAACCTAACCAAACTTGTTGGGCATCACGACAGACATTTCCCCTACCCACAACCCAAAAATCATGTGTCGAGTCGCTGTGCCCAGCGAGAACGGACACAGCAGCAGCAGGACACGCGCACAGGCCTCGTACGGCGCGTACGTGTCCAATTTTGGACACGGATACGTGTCAAATCGTTCACAAAACTAGGGTTTAGGAATCCCTACATCTAGGGCTAACAGAATATGTAAAAAGATTCGAATAATAATAACTTTTAATTCTTTGGGTAATTCTATCGAACACCTTAAACCCTAATCCGATACGTGTCCGAAACGCCTATCAAACAGACACAAAATCTCACCAAACTACATGGGTGGGTCGAGGGTACCTAGATGCATGCTACTATGAAGAAAAATAAGAAAAAACTATAGTGTTTAGGTGTTTACCTATTGAGAGTTGAAATCTCAATGAAACAGACTCCTTAAGCAACGAGACGACTAGTTTCCACTGAGCAAACGCCTCCAACTCCTTGCTAGCAATGCTCCAGCAAATTCTCCTCCTTCCCAAGATCACAACGCACTTCGTTTGAGGTGAAACGGAGGTCGGATGAGAAAGTTAGGATTTTGGAGAGTTGGAAACTAGGGTTTTGTAAAAGGGGTGTCAAAACAATACAAATGTTTATATAGGGAGGGGGGTTTTCCTGTCTTGGCCGGCCATGCTAATCCTTCTAGGGTTAGGGTTGGTTCATGGGCCCCTCTTCTCTATCTAAGTTGAGTTTAAGCCCACTAACAAAAAGGCTTAAAAGGCCAAATAATTAAATAGCCTAAAAAGGGTCAATTGGCTTTCTAATTTGGACCAAAGCCTAATATAAATTTCTAATTAGCTAAATGATCATCATATGTCATGGTTAGCCTCTAATATAGATTTTCTAAGGTTAAACCACATGCTAAATCAAACACAAGTCAATAGTATCTAGAAAATCACAAAATGACTAAAATGACTAAAATACCCTTATTTTCAAAAAGTGGGTGCTACAAGTCTACCCTCCTTAAAAATAATTTCGTCCTCGAAATTAAGGCAAGCTGCATAAGTAGGAAGGATAGAAATTATACCTCACGGCTGAAAAAGATAAGGGTACTGCTCGCGCATCTCATCCTCCCTCTCCCAAGTAGACTCACCGGGGGAGCGATGCCTCCATGCTATGCGAACTAATGGTATTGTCTGGTTCCTCATCACCTTCTCCCATCGATCCAGAATCTCCACAGGCTGCTCTGGATAACGGAGAGTAGGTCCCACCTCAATCTCAGAATGGTCCAGTACATGGCTAGGATCTGTCACATACCGTCTCAACTGCGATACGTGGAATACATTGTGGACTCCCGCTAAGGAAGAAGGTAAGTCCAGTCTGTATGATACGTCTTCGACCCTTCCGCTGATAACGAAAGGTCCGACATAGCGTGGGCAAAGCTTCCCTCCTCCACCGAAACGAATAGTGCCTCGAGTCGGTAAAATCCTCAAAAATACCATATCTCCAACCTAGTACAAGCATGGTCTCAATTAACAAAAACAATCACACAATCAACAAAACACAAACAACAAGATTCTAATCCTAAGTCTAAGCTATACCTCAAACTGCAAAGGTCTTCGGTGGCTGTCGGCCCAATGCCGCTGTCTGTCCTGCGCCACGCGAAGTCGATCCCTGATGAGCTTCTCCTTCTCGGTTGCGTCAACAACCATCTCCGGTCCCAATAAAGCTCGCTCTCCAACGTCATCCCAAGACAAGGGAGTACGATATCTACGTCCGTACAAGGCCTCGAATGGTGACATCTCAATACTGGCTTGGAAGCTGTTATTGTATGCAAACTCCACCAAATACAAATGGTCCTCCCAAGAACCCCCAAAATCTAGGACACAAGTCCGCAGCATGTCCTCGAGAGTCTGAATAGTCCTCTCCGACTGTCCGTCCGTCTGAGGGTGGTATGCAGTACTGAATTTGAGCTGAGTACCCAAACTAGTCTGTAAACTCCGCCAGAAATGGGAAGTAAAGCGACTATCCCGATCCGAGATAATGCTCACCGGAACTCCATGTATCCTGACAATCTGCCGCATATACAACTCTGCTAGCTTCTCCGTAGACGTCCCCACTTTGAATGGCAAAAAGTGGGCCAATTTGGTCAACCTGTCCACGTTGACCCAAATCGCATCTTTCCTTCCTGGTGTACGCAGCAATCCCAAAACAAAATCCATCATGATGTGCTCCCACTTCCACTCCGGAATAGGCAATGGCTGCAATAGTCCTCCTGGCCTCTGTCTCTCCGCCTTAACCTGCTGGCAGACTAGGCACCTGGCTACGAAGCGTGCTACCTTCCGCTTCATCCCATACCACCATACATGCTCCTTCAAGTCTCTATATATCTTGTTGGCACCTGGATGCATAGTGTACTGAGAGCGATGGGCCTCCTGCATAACCTGCTCCCGAAGCTCTTTGCTAGGCACACACAGTCTGGAACCGTGCCTCAATGTGCCGTCCTTCGTAATGACGAACTCCATATCTGCCAATCCTGCTCGAACCTGCTCTCGAATGCACCGCAGAGTAACATCGTCGAACTGAGCTGACTTGATCCTCTCCATCAAGTCTGAATGAATCTGCAGGCCCCACATCTGCATCTGAACTCCTGGCACGATCACCTCGATCCCCAAACTCTCTAAATCTGCTAATAGATGACGATCCATCGTCAAGCACATAGCTACCGGATACCTACTCAAGGCATCGACAACCACATTGGCCTTTCCTGGATGGTACTGTAATAAAATATCGAAATCCTTCATCAACTCCAACCATCTGCGCTGCCTCATGTTGAGCTCTTTCTGTGTAAACACATACTTCAAGCTCTTGTGGTCTGTAAAGATCTCCACACGCTCTCCGTATAGATAGTGCTTCCACAGCTTCAGAGCAAAGATAACCGTCGCCAACTCCAAGTCATGGGTAGGATAGTTCTTCTCATACGGACGTAACTGCCTAGATGCATAGGTAATCACCTTTCCATGCTGCTGCAAAACACAACACAAACCCTTCCCTGAGGCGTCACTGTAGATAGTGAACCCGTCTGATCCTGATGGCAACGTCAAAATCGGGGCTGTCATCTGTCGCTTCTTCAGCTCATCGAAAGCAACTTGACACTCCTCTGACCAGACAAACTCTGCGTCCTTCCGGGTCAGCCTAGTCAATGGCTCTGCAATCCGGGAGAAATCCTGAACAAACCTCCTATAGTATCCTGCCAATCCCAGAAAGCTCCTGATCTCTGCAACTGAACTCGGTGCTGTCCATGCCTCAACTGCTCTGATCTTCTTCGGGTCGACTGAGATCCCATCTCCGGTCACCACATGACCTAAGAAATTAACTCGATCCAAGAAGAACTCACACTTCGAGAGCTTGTCGTACAGCTGCTCCTTCCTGAGAGTCTCTAGAACCACTCTCAAATGCTCCTCATGCTCCTCTGGGGTCTTCGAATACACTAAAATTTCATCGATGAACACCACCACGAACTTTTCCAAGTACTGGTGGAACACTTTGTTCATCAAGTTCATGAACACCGCCGGGGCGTTAGTTAACCCAAACGGCATCACCATGAACTCAAACTGGCCGTACCGAGTCCTGAAAGTTGTCTTCGGAATATCCTCCTTCTTCACCTTCACCTGATGATACCCTGACCTTAGATCAATCTTGGAAAATACCTTCGCTCCGCTCAGCTGATCGAACAGGTCATCGATCCTCGGCAGCGGGTACTTGTTCTTGATCGTGAGACTGTTGAGTGCCCTGTAGTCGATACACATCCGTACCGACCCATCTTTCTTCGATACAAAGAGTACTGGCGCACCCCATGGTGAAGAACTCAATCGGATGAAATCCTTGTCCTGCAACTCATCCACCTGCTTCTTCAGCTCCACAAGCTCACTATTGTTCACTCTATAGACATGCTGAGATATCGGCTCTACGCTGGGTATCAAGTCTATAGAGAACTCCACATCTCTGTCCGGAGGCAACCCTGGCAACTCCTCCGAAAACATATCCATAAACTCGGCTATTAGTGGATGTGGCACACTCTGCTCCTCTGCTGAAGCTCCGCAGAAAACTCCGCTGCTCTGCTCTGACTCCCGTCTGGTGAACTCGAACTCTGGCTCTCCTGACATACTGAAAAGAACTCTACCCCCGCGACAATCTTTACTGGCGTGGTGCCTGCTCAACCAATCCATACCGAGTACAATATCATAATTCGGTAGTGGCATTACGAGCAGACTCACATCCAATTCTCGGTCTCCCAAAACTTCTCTCCGATCCTTGTAAACATCACTGACGAGGATAATACCACCCCCAGTCGTGATCTTGTAAGTCCTAGGTAAAGGTTCAGAAGAAAGCTGGTGTCTAATGGCAAAAGATACAGATACGAAGCTATGGGAAGCACCCGAATCAAATAATGCGAATGCGGGAAAAGAGTCGATAAGAACAGGACCTGCTATCAGATCGCCTACTGCCTCGGTATCCTCCGCTGCCTTGGCGAAAGCTCGCCCCTGCTGGCCTCCTCTGGCCTGCTGCTGATGCTGAACAAACTTCTGCTGCTGAGTCGACAAGGGTCCCCTCTGCTGCTCTACTGGTGCCTTGGTCCTTGCTCCCTGTCCTTTACGCCCGAAAGCCTCAGGACAGTCCCTCAACTGATGCTCTGATGAACCACAGAGTAGGCACTTGCCTAGCCTCTTCCTGCACTCACTCCACTTGTGCCCTGGCTTCTTACAGAAGTCACAAGTGGTAGCCTGCTGCTGTCTCGGTGCCTGCTGACCCTGTCTCTGTTGTGCTTGCTGGAATGGCCTCTGCTGCTGGAAGGACCTCTGCTGATGCTGCTGCTGAGAATGGGGCTTCTTGGCTGGTCCTCCATTTCCACTGGCTACATGGAAATCACGACCTCTCTTCTGCTTCAGCTCCAGATCATCTTCTGCTGCCATGGCTCCCATCAAAATCTTCTCAAATGTAGCATTCCTGTTGCTCTTGGTTAAGGACTTGACTTCCTTAACCAAACCCTTCATGAATCTCCTAGCCTTCGCTCTCTCACTAAGGCCCTCCACAAATCTGCCCAGGCGGCAGAACTCTCCGACGTACTCCTCTACAGTCTGGTTCCCCTGAACCAGGTTCTCAAACCGCGTCTCCAACGCGCCAAATACAGTATCGGGGAAGAACTTCTCCTTGAAAAGCTTCTTAAAATCCTCCCAAGGTTGCCCCGTAGTACCAACCCTGGGGTCGGTCTGGTACCAAGTGCGGGCAAGGTCCTGCATCATACTGCCTGCTGCTTCCACCTGGAGTCTAGCTGGTATCTCTGCGAGACGAAAAATCTCCTCTATGTGCTCGATCCAGTCGTCCGCGTAAAGGATACCCTCTGTACCCTTGAAGTCCTGCGGCCTCATCTTCTGGAAGTCCTGAATACCTGGAGTCCTCGGCTGGTATGGCTGAATCTGCCCTCCTTGGGGTGGGGCAGTTGCCCTCTCCACTGCCACCATCGCTAACTGGTGGGCATTATCAATGCCCTGCCTCATGTCATCTGACTGACGTCGCTGCATCTTCATCATCTGTTGTATGAGAGCGAAACACTGCACCGCATCAATTGTCCCCTAGGGCGGTAGTGGTAGCATCCCCTGCACTCCTGGGGTAGTCCCCAGAACTGGTGGAGGAGCACCCCCAAAAGTAGCAGATGGGCCCACCTAAGCTGGAACAAGAGGCACTGTGGTCCCTGGAGCCCGCTGGGTCGTACGAGAAGTAGCCGTCCTCTCAGTGGTATCCCTGGAGCCAGAGCGCTGTGATCGTGTCTCTACCATCCTGAAGACAGATCAAACAAGGAATCAAATACTGAAAAAGAAGCGAAATCATCAAAGGAGGACAGTTGTTTTCAAAAGGAGACAATTAACAGCAAGAATTGATAAGAGTTTTTCCTAATGTGATTGAGTACCTTAACTTATTCCTATATCCTACTGCAGGTTGTAATGATACTCTAGTTCGAGTACCACTATGAATCACACTAGTTGTGATTGGGAACCTACATGGGCCACCACTAAAAATGTGTCACGACCCACACCCAGTGTAAGGGCACGAGAAGTAACGAACGTCCAGCCTACGCCGCAGTGTCGGCGGTAGAATGCTGTCCTGAGTCACCATATCTAACACAGTCTAAATAAGCTATAAATAGAGAGTAAAATAATACATAACTCAATCACAATACTAAGATGGAATAGAAGAAGAATTCCAAGAGAGTCACACATAAATAGTCTAGGTGTAAACTACCAGAATAGATCTCAAGTACAACTCATAAAGTCTCAAACAGAAATACAAAATAAAGTACTAAGTCTCTGCTAGACTATGGGCAAGTCCTCAACGACTGTGGGATCCTCCTGTGGGTCCACATCGCCAGTGTCATCTAAGCCAATGCCATAATAAGTAGGACAGTACTCCTCATCATCACCTGTAAAATTTTTAACATGCCCAGTCAGGACGGAACGAGCACATATCTCTCACAACAGTTCATATCAAGAATGGACATATAAAGCAAGCTATAGAAAACTATATATGAATCGCTGTAAAGAGAAATCAACAAGAGAAAAGATATAAGCTGAGATATAATATGATAAATAAAGAATGTAACCTTCTACGTGAATCAGAGCATAAATTGGTTATGTAAACAGCTTGGGTTGCACATGGATACAGCTATGGAATGCACATGGATACCTACTGGGGATATGATCATATAACCATCTACACTCCCCCTGCCCCCAACCAATACACAAGGATCAAAGCTTGTTATGTTATTGCACATGGATAACAACTACTGTATACATGGAACTCATATGGTCATGAGTGGACATGAATAACATATGAGTGCACATGGATAAATATGAATACATGGAGTACATAATGACCATGATAATGTACATAAACATGACATACTCGATGTATCCGAGGGGATAACATCGCATGAAAAGATCCAGAGGGTACTAATCCGTGTGAACATCGTGTCAGCATCAAGTATACTAGTCTATAACAAGAGTACATATCCAAAGAAGTATGAAAAGATCAGAAAATGTACTCGTCTGGCAATCCGAACTGCTGATGATGAAAAGTGACTGGACTGGAGTAATAAGATCCTATTTAAAACAATCACATGTCATAATACAGTCTAAATATCATAAAGAAAACCTACAATGCAAATTCTACATGATTTGGGTCAATCTAAGTCAAAGTCAACCTTGGGTCAACTTGGTCAACCAAACTAGTCAAACTAGGTCAAAGTTAGGTCAACTAGCCTATAAGTCAAATTTTAGGTCACTACTAGTCCTAGTGTTGATTTTGGGTGTTGAGTTGGTATTATCTTAGGTCCAAGGGAGCATAAGCCTAACAACCAATGTAATTCACATAATACCTTAACTCACAATACCCTATGTCTTATATCCATACTTAGACTAACATCTACTAAAACTCTAGGCTAGGATATCTATTAGTAAGTTTTCTAGTTTAAACAAGGTAATCTCAAATTCCTAACCTCACAACTCGACCCAATGCACCCTCACACTTGGACACATGCACTTAGGCATGCTTGCTACTACTGCCACTGCAGTTGCCTACTGCCTTTGCCTACTTCCTGAATTCTTCATCACCAAACATCCCCATACCAATACACAACACACATACATCTATACCTCTCAATTCCAGTTTCTACTTTAACTACAACAACTAATTCTTACTAACAATCAAACTGAATTTGGCATTTACCAATTCCTAACTAACAATTAACTGAACTTGGCATTAACTGAAATCAATCCTAAATCAATGATCAACCTACCAATCCATATATCTGTTATAGGAATTACCTATCTCATGATACCCTATCTTGATACATACCCGAATAACCCTATGTCTAATCCAACTCGAACACAACCCTCTCTACTATGCAAACTAGTAGGTATCTCCTAGATATGGTAATATAGGAGCTACAGGCTTGGTTTACACAGAAATCACATCGAAAAATAATGGAACAGAACAAAAAAGAAAACTGAAACAGGAAAATTGGAACTCGAAAACCCGATACTCAACCCAATACCTAACATGACCCAAAACTATTCGAAAATCTAATGATATTCGAAACTGGTGGTTGGTAAAGTGTCATATATGTATAACCATGCTACCCAAGTATTATCGTGTCCAGAGAATAGGACACGACGTGTCCACAGGCTCAGAACACGTGCACGTACCCGCACAGGCTGTGTCTCGTGCGGCCAGTCCATGAGTTCGTGGACACGCCACAGAGCACGAACACCCACGTGCTCGTGCACAGGTATTCGCTACATGTATGGCTACACGTCAGCCACTCTGTCACGTGTCTACGATGCGTGTACGAGCAACACGACACCCGTATCAAACGCCAAAACTGGACGCGCGCACGACGGTGCAAAAACCGTGCCGTGTCGATTTCTCTCTCGACTCCCCACGAAACCTAACCAAACTTGTTGGGCATCACGACAGACATTGCCCCTACCCACAACCCAAAAATCACGTGTCGAGTCGCTGTGCCCAGCGAGAACGGACACAGCAGCAGCATGACACGCGTACAGGCCTCGTACAGCACGTACGTGTCCAATTTTGGACACGGATACGTGTCAAATCATTCACAAAACTAGGGTTTATGAATTCCTACATCTAGGGCTAACAGAATATGTAAAAAGATTCGAATAATAATAACTTTCAATTCTTTAGGTAATTCTATCGAACACCTTAAACCCTAATCCGATACGTGTCCGAAATGCCTATCAAACAGACACAAAATCTCACCAAACTACATGGGTGGGTCGAGGGTACCTAGATGCATGCTACTATGATGAAAAATTAGGAAAAACTATAGTGTTTAGGTGTTTACCTATTGAGAGTTGAAATCTCAATGAAACAGACTCCTTAAGCAACGAGACGACTAGTTTCCACTGAGCAAACGCCTCCAACTCCTTGCTAGCAATGCTCCAGCAAATTCTCCTCCTTCCCAAGATCACAACGCACTTCTTTTGAGGTGAAACGGAGGTCGGATGAGAAAGTTAGGATTTTGGAGAGTTGGAAACTAGGGTTTTGTAAAAGGGGTATCAAAACAATGCAAATGTTTATATAGGGAGGGGGGTTTTCCTGTCTTGGCCGGCCATGCTAATCCTTCTAGGGTTAGGGTTGGTTCATGGGCCCCTCTTCTCTATCTAAGTTGAGTTTAAGCCCACTAACAAAAAGGCTTAAAAGGCCAAATAATTAAATAGCCTAAAAAGGGTCAATTGGCTTTCTAATTTAGACCAAAGCCTAATATAAATTTCTAATTAGCTAAATGATCATCATATGTCATGGTTAGCCTCTAATATAGATTTTCTAAGGTTAAACCACATGCTAAATCAAACACAAGTCAATAGTATCTAGAAAATCACAAAATGACTAAAATGACTAAAATGACTAAAATACCCTTATTTCCATAAAGTGGGTGCTACAATTTTATTTGTCGATAATGTTGTTGGATCTCGATCCCTACATAAAAAGATTTCGATCGACTGATACGTGTTGGGTTCAATTTTGGCTTGGCGATCCTACGATTGTCTTTGTTTGTGAAGCACGAATGATCTTTAGATCATGTTTTGTTCTTTACTTGCTGTTGGATCATTTTCGGTTTTGGGTTACCTAGCTGCTGTTGGAATTATTTGTGATGCATGTATTGTTGGTTTGGATTTCTTGTTTAAATTGTTGCTTGGGTTCTCCTTTCTATACTTGCTGTGGGATGTTGGTTTAGGTTTTCCTTATTATACATGTTGGGTTGGAAAAGATTTCTTTGCTGTAGGAGATGTTTTGCTATTTGGATTAAAATTGTTGGTTGGGTATCTATTATGCATAATGGGTTTAACTTGGTACTGTGGGTATTTTTGTTGGTAGCTTTTCGATATAAATCACATGCGGGTATATATTAGTTGGGAGTATTTCTATTTCGGGAATGACATCTCCATTAGTATGCCTGCATCGTTGATTTTGGGACTACGTCCATTATGCCATGCCTAGATGTTTTACTTTATTTGTCGGTTTTGGTTTTTATTAGAGTACTCTGATACTCTTGGTGATGGTCGTTCGACCAAATGAACCAAAGCGTTACAGATCGTATCGGATACACTGGCTCCGTGTCGGGACGTGTCCTATACGTGTTATGGCATACTAGTACAGCAGATGATGATTGATCCTTATCTGAGACATCTTATATATCTCATTTCGTTTCTTGTCGTTGGTCGTAGTTTGTATATTGGTACTGTTGGGTTGTTCATTCTGGGTGCAGATACGCTTGTGTTTGTACGAGTCGATAATGGACACGGATGTGAGGATACCTTCGTATCGATGATGTAGCCTCTCCACAGTTGTAACCGCGACCCGATGAGGCGTTGTGCGTGTCTGCGAGCCGAGTCCGAAGGCTCCCTTCGGATTCCGACACCAAATTCTGGGGTATAAATTCTAAACTCTTGATTGATTTCAGTTTTTGGGTTTATTTTGTTTGTCGATGATGTTGTTGGATCTCGATCCCTACATAAAAAGAGTTTTGATCGACTGATACGTGTTGGGTTCGATTTTGGCTTGACGATCCTACGATTGCCTTTGTTTGTGAAGCGGGAATGATCTTTAGATCATGTTCGGTTCTTTACTTGCTGTTGGATCATTTTCGATTTCGGGTTACCTAGCTGCTGTTGGAATTATTTGTGATGCATGCATTATAGGTTTGGGTTTCCTGTATAAATTGTTGCTTGGGTTCTCCTTCCTATACTTGCTGTGGGATGTTGGTTTAGGTTTTCCTTATTATACATGTTGGGTTGGGAAAGATTTCTTTGCTGTAGGAGATGTTTTGCTATTTGGATTAAAATTGTTGGTTGGGTATCTATTATGCATGATGGGTTTAACTTGGTACCGTAGGTATTTTTGTTGGGAGCTTTTCGATATAAATCACATGCGGGTATATATTAGTTGGAAGTATTTCTATTTCGGGATTGACATCTCCATTAGCATGCATGCGTCGTTGATTTCGGGACTACGTCCACTATGCCATGCCTTGATGTTTTACTTTATTTGTCGGTTTTGGTTTTTATTAGAGTACTCTGATATTCTTGGTGTTGGCCGTTCGACCAAATGAACCAAAGTGTTGTAGATCGTATCGGATACACTGGCTCCGTGTCGGGACGTGTCCTATACGTGTTATGGCACGCTAGTACAGCAGATGATGATTGATCCTTATCTGAGACATCTTATATATCTCATTTCGTTTCTTGTCGTTGTCGTAGTTTGTATGTTGGTACTGTTGGGTTGTTCATTCTGGGTGCAGGTACGCTCGTGTTTGTACGAGTCGATACTGGACACGGATGTGAGGATACCTTCGTGTTGATGATGTAGCCTCTCCACAGTTGCAGCCGCGACCCGGCGAGGCGCTGTGCGTGCCTGCGAGCCGAGTCCGAAGGCTCCCTTCGGATTCCGACACCAAATTCTGGGGTATAAATTCTAAACTCTTGATTGATTTCAGTTTTTGGGTTTATTTTGTTTGTCGATGATGTTGTTGGACCTCGATCCCTACATAAAAAGGGTTTCGATCGACTGATACGTGTTGGGTTCGATTTTGGCTTGACGATCCTACGATTGTCTTTGTTTGTGAAGCGGGAATGATCTTTAGATCATGTTCGGTTCTTTATTTGCTGTTGAATCATTTTCGGTTTTGGGTTACATAGCTGCTGTTGGAATTATTTGTGATGCATGCATTGTTGGTTTGGGTTTCTTGTATAAATTGTTGCTTGGGGTCTCCTTCCTATACTTGTTGTGGGATGTTGGTTTAGGTTTTCCCTATTATACATGTTAGGTTGGGAAAGATTTCTTTGTAGTAGGAGATGTTTTGCTATTTGGATTAAAATTGTTGGTTGGGTATCTATTATGCATGATGGGTTTAACTTGGTACTGTAGGTGTTTTTGTTGGAAGCTTTTCGATATAAATCACATGCGGGTATATATTAGTTGGGAGTATTTCTATTTCGGGAATGACATCTCCATTAGCATGCCTGCATCGTTGATTTTGGGACTACGTCCACTATGCCATGCCTAGATGTTTTACTTTATTTGTCGGTTTCGGTTTTTATTAGAGTACTCTGATACTCTCGGTTTTTCGATATAAATCACAGACTCTATAATTGACAGACTCTAAAAGTGAGGGTTTTGCTTTCTTTTTCAAGGTTTTGCTATACGTACATGTGCTATGGACAGTCTTCATGTGACCAAGTTGAAGCGTTATATGTGTGCTTCTTCGCTACAGTATCTGTGAGATTTTTATGTCGATAGTTTTGAAGTAGCTAAAGTGTACTCTATATTAGATACTATATATATTTTGAGAAGATGTATATAATAAAATGGAGAAATGTAGAATGGTAGCTAAAATACTCTATTTTGAGACAATAAAATGGAGAATGGTACTTTATATTACATTTTAATGCTTTGTTGTGAATATGGTTCAAAGTGGTTGTTTTCGAATTGAATTGAGCAGCGTTTGGAATGTATAACATGCAGTATAGTGCGTTATAAATGTGATACAACGACCATATACAGCGGTTTTTCATAACTATCTATAATGCTTTGAAAATAAAACGTAGCAGAAATTCAACCAATTAATGATGGTTTTGGATGAATTATCTATAACGCTTTTAAAAATATTTATAACACCCGATTTCATAACGCTTGGACTGAGAAAAAAAAGCGTCATGGTTTGCAATTAATGACGCTTTTAGCCGTCATTAAAAGGTATTTTTGTTGTAGTGTATGGAGCTTGGAAGCATGGCTTCATGGTGTTTTTTCTCAAAAATTTGAGGAGAAGAGCAGTACTTGACCGCATGACTATTTCATACGGCAAGTGTTTTTTCCAGCCGCATGGCCATTTAATTGAATATTTAATTGCATGTATTAGCTGGCCGCGTGCAAGTGTTTATTTGAGTGGGCCGCATATGCAATTAATTGCATGGCCACTTGCCTTGGCCGTATAAGAATTAATTAGTTGCATATAATTGCTAGGCCATTTATGTGCCTGGCCATTTATTGCTGGCCGGATGTAATATTAGATGTGCTTGCATAAGCATTAATTGCATGGCCATTAAATAATGGCTGGCCGCATGCACATGGCCTTAGCCATTTAGCTGGCCGCATGCTTGCATGCATGGCCAATACATTAATTAATTTGCTAACATTTAGTCAGCCGCATGGCCTTAACAAATGTTTGTGGCCGCATGGCCATATATATTAGTGGCCTTGCGTGCATGTTGATGCATGCATTAATTTATGGCTTTGCATGCATTTTTATGCATGCATTATATAATGGCTCTGCATGCATTTTGTTGCATGCATATAATACTATATTATATTATGTGCATTAGTCTGTTTAATGCTTTGCTTGCATTTGCAATGCATGCAAGTTGGCCATTGAGCCGCAGGATTGCATGCATATATATCATATTATATATTATATCATTAGCCTACATTATTATGTGCATTAGTATATGCGGCTCAAGTTGGCCATTGAGTCGCATGATTGCTTGCATATATATATTATATATATTATATGCTTTAACCTATATTCAATGCATATGGCTAATCACCTGCTCACTTTTGGCCATTAGCTTAAGCTAGCCGCATGGAGCAATCCATTGAGCCACATATAATATATTGGCTTTTATTCAACATGACTATTGCTAGCCGCATATGGCCTTGCTAGGAATATTGGCCGTATGCATGTTGCTTACGTCAGCAATATTATTTTGCATGCAAGCTTTGCTTGCATGCTTGTGCATTTAATTAATAGCTTGGCAACCTTGCATGCATTTGCATGCCTTAGTGCTAGGCCAATATTGTATTTGGCCGCATGGTTGCTTGCATGCTGACCGCATATGCCCCTCTCTAATATTTGCTAGCCGCATATGCACCCCTCCAATAATTGCCCAGCCGCATATGGCCAACTGCTTGTATGGCCAGTTAAATAATAATTTATGGCCGCATGATTGCTTGCATGAATATTTAATTTGTGCCGCATGACATACTTGCATTAATTGCGGGTTCCACTATCTTTTGTCTTATTTGTCTTTACAATTATATTATTACTGCTTGCATGAATATTTAGACTTGCTGGCCGCATAAAAATTTTCCTGAGCCGAATGAGTCCCCCACGGCCCTTGCTCCTGCTAATATTTATTTACTACTTGTATGCTTGTGCCATTAAATTTAAGTGTGTTCCCTGACACGAGGGTGACCCGTTGTGGTGCACTTTTGACATGACATGATAGTGGCCCGACGTGGCACACTCCTGACAAATAAATTTGGCATGATAACTTGACATGATAATTCTTGATAGTGGCCCGCCGTGGCGCACTCTTGACATGATAAACCTGACATGATATATCTCGAAGGCTGTTGCGACGGCTAGCTTGACATGACAAGATTTAATGACCTGGACACCGTGGACGATGTGCTTATACAAATGAACCCGTCTTGTCTTGCATCATGTCTAGGACAGGGACCCCTGAGTACCACGGTCAGGGGTACCTACGGTAAATTGACTAAGGCTAATAACTAGAATAATCCAGTAGTCATGAAGAGATTTCCCCAGCTACAGGCAATCCCGTTATCTGGGCGCCCCACTTGGGATCTGTAGCCTGCCGACGAGTAGGGCATATTTCCAGCACACTGTCATGTGTTGCACCCTTATTATACTAATATTCGACCTGGATAACCTGGATGGTCTGCAGGGCTTGTGGCTGTGGAATAATCTCACTGCATCTTGCTAGTAACTAGGCCTGTGATAACCCTAGTTAGTTAAAGTATCAAGCCGTACTTATTTCTTGGCCGTGATTGATTGGATGAGGTATAACCTGTCTAGTCTTGTCTTGATCCTGTACAAGATTGTTACATGACCTGTTTTCTTATTTTATCTTGCCGATAAATGGTGGGATAAACCAAGTTCTGTTCAGACGAAGGGTTACAACCCCTGTCCTTGTTTGGTTTACGGGTTGTAACCTGGTTATCTGAATAGTCCCATGGTTATCTCATCGTATATCTCCTGTCATGCTTGTTATGTTTTAACTTACCAACAAGATTGGAGACGGAGTTCTATTCAGGTGAAGGGTTACAACCCCGGTCCTTGTTTGGTTTAAGGGTTGTGACCTGGCTACTTGAATGGTTCCCTCGTACTCCATTATGACTGTTGTTATTAATTTACTTCAAGTTCTTTTAACTGCTTTAATATATATTTTCTGATGTGCTAGTTTTAGTTCTTAAGTGAAGCCTCCTTTGTGACACTTGCTCTTTCTGGGGTCTGACCCAGCTGGTTTTGTATGGCCAGATTTCGGAGCAGCTCCCAAGGATCTGCCGACTTTCCAGCCAGATGGTGACCACTAGACGGAATCCTGACAACGAGTGGGTTTATTTTGGCTCTCCCACTCTATTGTAAAATTATTCTTTTGATGCGTTTAGCCGCCGAGCAAGTGTTAGCTCGTGTACATTTTTACTTACTGTCTGCCTACGGGCTGTAACATGATTGGCAAATCCTAGGGTTGATCATGTATGACTAAACTCTTGCTAGTCCTGACATTTTGTACGACTAGCTTCATGATCAACTGAATATGTAATGTTTGGGACGCCTTACTATTGTATATTTGGTGATCTTACATCTTGTAATATTTATTTGCTTGCTTGTGATTGAGACACTAGGCTTGTTCTTGACCATAGGAGACTGATAGATTGTAGTTAAACCCTCATATATCTAGACAGCCGTGACCGTATAGTGAGATGGATTCCATTTTATTATACGTAGCTGGCTATGTGCACCCCCGCTCTCCAGTATTCTGGTTCTGGGGCGTGACATAGTTTAAGTGGTAGCCCATGCAGGTCTTGTGAATCAAGATATGTGAGGGTTTACCGAATAGATATCTCAATCAGCACTCGCCCTTGATCTCTGCCCGTATCTTCTAATCCCTGAGATTCTCGACCTGATCACATGCTTGTATCGTTGATCTGTCTTGGTCTGTCCTTATTGTTCCCTATGTCATCTTCTTCAGTGACATTGTTCCTGGGCCTGCTGATCAGCAAGGCAAAGCGCCTTCCGTGGACCAGCAGTAACAAGAAGATCAGGTCCAGCACTCAGGAGCAGCTTCCCGGGTCATGCCTCCTGGAGATCTAGAACCCCCAGTGCAGCCAGACCAGCCCACAGGGCAGGATGATGGAGCCTTGGTGGGACTTATCAGGGAGTTGCTTGCGTCGCAGGATCATCGAGGAGATGCCTTGCATCAGGCAGTGGCAGATGCTCTGAACAGAGGCGGTCGTCATGGGAACAGTGCAGCCAACAGTTTTAAGCGCTTGAACCCTCCCTTCTTCGACGGCAGTGGAGATGCGATCGCTGCAGATGCGTGGCTTCAGGACATAGAGGTGATTCTAGAAGCAGCCAAGACCCTCGAAGATGAGAAGGTGGCAGTAGTGCGCCTGCAGTTATTGGATCTAGCCCGCAGCTGGTGGGCGGCGCAGGCCGTAGGATTAGTTGCCCCTATCTCATGGGCAGTATTCAGAGGGAGATTTCAGACCAAGTATTTTGATGCTGTAGCTCGGTACGATCTACAGACGAGGTTCACCAATCTGAAGCAGATGGGCAGGACGGTCGACGGATATACGGCCGAGTTTTCCAGGCTTAGTCGGTTTGCTTCCACCTTGGTGGCGACCGAGTTTGATAGAGCCCAGCAGTTCCAGCAGGGGCTTCATTTAGAGATTCTGCTGGCAGTGGAGAAGTTTGAGCATCAGACTTTTGATGCAGTACTGAGAGCAGCCAGGAGGCACGAGTATACCTCCCACAGGATCGTGGACAGGACCGGAGGTCGGAAGCGATCTCACGGCCAGATGACCCAGTCGTCAGCACCAGGCCCGACAGTCAGGACTTTGACAATTGGAACTCCGAGGCAGGCAGCCTCAGTGACGTCGGTCACGTCCCCTCAGCAACAGAAGCAGAAGCAGTCTTCCGTAATGGGCTGCACTCATTGTGGGAAGCCAGGACACGTTGTTTTGGAGTGTCGCAGAGCACAGGGATTGTGTTTGTCTTATGGGGCACCGGACCATAAGATAGGGTCCTGTCCGAATAGGGCCAGTTCATCATCGGCCCAGACTAGTCCCTCGGTAAGGGGACCAGCACCAGCACCAGTGCAGCAACAGTACCAGCCTCCGAGGCCATTGCCGCCTCAGACTCAAGTATTCCAGCAGCAGAGACCCCAGCAGTATGCCCTGGCCCAAGCTCAGATTCAGAATCGGCAGAGAGGTTTCTAGCAGGATGTCTTCCCTCTTCCTCGTGCTTTCAATTCCTTGCTTCCATGATTGATTGTTTGATTGATTGGTTAGTATAGCTTGTCCTTACATCTCTAGCCACTTGATTAAATTTCGAGGACGGAATTCTTTTAAGGTGGGTAGAGTTGTAATGCCCATATCTCGTATTACGTATTTGGAATACGTGTACATATTTTGACCCGTATTGCAAGTCTTCCTGCTTGATTTATTTTGGCATTTCATTGATTGGTTTATCTTGGTTCGGTTCGATTTGTTTGGCTTGGTTTGGTTTTGCTTGATTTTATGTGAACCAAACCACTCCCACCTACCACCACCTTCATTAAATATCCCACCACACATTTCTCTCTCCACATTAACTTTCTTCTTCCCCACCATTACTTCTCCACCAACCAGAGAGTGTGGAGAGCTTAGGCAAGTGCATCTTGCTTCATGGAGGAATTCCATTTTTATTGTTCTACTGTCTTCCTCATGTATTTCTAACCCACTTTAGTACTTAGCATTTTTTATTTCTGTGGTTAAATTCTTGTAGATCTAGTTTTGTGGTATTTTCGGTTTCCATAAATTTTTATCTATCAAACTTGCATATTTTTGCTAGTTGATGGTTCCATGTTGTAGAGAATTTCGTTCTACCCTATTTTGACCTATGGAAGTTCGGATTTGGACTCTGGATGATGGAATTATGGAGTTTGGAAGCATGGCTTCATGGTGTTTTTCTTCTCGAAAATTTGAGGAGAAGAGCAGTACTTGACCGCATGACTATTTCATGCGGCAAGTATTTTTCCCAGCCGCATGGTTATTTAATTGAATATTTAATTGCATGCATTAGCTGGCCGCGTGTAAGTATTTATTTGAGTGGGCCGCATATGCAATTAATTGCATGGCCACTTGCCTTGACCGCATAAGAATTAATTAGTTGCGTATAATTACTAGGCCATTTATGTGCCTGTCCATTTATTGCTGGCCGCATGTAATATTGGATGTGCTTGCATAAGCATTAATTGCATGGCTATTAAATAATGGCTGGCCGCATGCACATGGCCTTAGCCATTTAGCTGACCGCATGCTTGCATGCATGGCCAATACATTAATTAATTTGCTAACATTTAGTCAGCCGCATGGCCTTAACAAATGTTTATGGCCGCATGGCCATATATATTAGTGGTCTTGCGTGCATGTTGATGCATGCATTAATTTATGGCTTTGCATGCATTTTTATGCATGCATTATATAATGGCTCTGCATGCATTTTGTTGCATGCATATAATACTATATTATATTATGTACATTAGTCTGTTTAATGCTTTGCTTGCATTTGCAATGCATGCAAGTTGGCCATTGAGCCGCAGGATTGCATGCATATATATCATATTATATATTATATCATTAGCCTACATTATTATGTGCATTAGTATATGCGGCTCAAGTTGGCCATTGAGCCGCATGATTGCTTGCATATATATATTATATATATTATATGCTTTAACCTATATTCAATGCATATGGCTAATCACCTGCTCACTTTTGGCCATCAGCTTAAGCTAGCCGCATGGAGCAATCCATTGAGCCACATATAATATATTGGCTTTTATTCAACATGCCTATTGCTAGCCGCATATGGCCTTGCTAGGAATATTGGCCGTATGCATGTTGCTTACGTCAGCAATATTATTTTGCATGCAAGCTTTGCTTGCATGCTTGTGCATTTAATTAATAGCTTGGCAACCTTGCATGCATTTGCATGTATTAGTGCTAGGCCAATATTGTATTTGGCCGCATGGTTGCTTGCATGCTGGCCGCATATGCCCCTCTCTAATATTTGCTAGCCGCATATGCACCCCTCCAATAATTGCCCAGCCGCATATGGCCAACTGCTTGTATGGCCAGTTAAATAATAATTTATGGCCGCATGATTGCTTGCATGAATATTTAATTTATGTCGTATGACATACTTGCATTAATTACGGGTCCTACTATCTTTTGTCTTATTTGTCTTTACAATTATATTATTACTGCTTGCATGAATATTTAGACTTGCTGGCCGCATAAAAATTTTCCTGAGCCGAATGAGTCCCCCACGGCCCTTGCTCCTGCTAATATTTATTTAGTACTTGCATGCTTGTGCCATTAAATTTAAGTGTGTTCCCTGACACGAGGGTGACCCGTTGTGGTACACTTTTGACATGACATGATAGTGGCCCGACGTGGCACACTCCTGACAAATAAATTTAGCATGATAACTTGACATGATAATTCTTGATAGTGGCCCGCCGTGGCACACTCTTGACATGATAAACCTGACATGATATATCTCGAAGGCTGTTGCGACGTCTAGCTTGACATGACAAGATTTAATGACCTGGACACCGTGGACGATGTGCTTATACAAATGAACCCGTCTTGTCTTGCATCATGTCTAGGACAGGGACCCCTGAGTACCACGGTCAGGGGTACCTACGGTGAATTGACTAAGGCTAATAACTAGAATAATCCAGTAGTCATGAAGAAATTTCCCCAGCTACAGGCAATCCCGTTATCTGGATGCCCCACTTAGGATCTGTAGCCTGCCGACGAGTAGGGCATATTTCCAGCACACTGTTATGTGTTGTACCCTTATTATACTAATATTCGACCTGGATAACCTGGATGGTCTGCAGGGCTTGTGGCTGTGGAATAATCTCACTGCATCTTGCTAGTAACTAGGCCTGTGATAACCCTAGTTAGTTAAAGTATCAAGCCGTACTTATTGCTTGGCCGTGATTGATTGGATGAGGTATAACCTGTCTAGTCTTGTCTTGATCCTGTACAAGATTGTTACATGACCTGTTTTCTTATTTTATCTTGTCGATAAATAGTGGGATAAACCAAGTTCTGTTCAGACGAAGGGTTACAACCTCGGTCCTTGTTTGGTTTACGAGTTGTAACCTGGTTATCTGAATAGTCCCATGGTTATCTCATCGTATATCGCCTGTCATGCTTGTTATGTTTTAACTTACCAACAAGATTGGAGACGGAGTTCTATTCAGGTGAAGGGTTACAACCCCGGTCCTTGTTTGGTTTAAGGGTTGTGACCTGGCTACTTGAATGGTTCCCTCGTACTCTATTATGACTGTTGTTATTCATTTACTTCAAGTTCTTTTAACTGCTTTAATATATATTTTCTGATGTGCTAGTTTTAGTTCTTAAGTGAAGCCTCCTTTGTGGCACTTGTTCTTTCTGGGATCTGACCCAGCTGGTTTTGTATGGCCAGATTCTGGAGCAGCTCCCAAGGATCTGCCGACTTTCCAGCCAGATGGTGACCACTAGACGGAATCCTGACAATGAGTGGGTTTATTTTGGCTCTCCCACTCTATTGTAAAATTATTCTTTTGATGCGTTTAGCCGCCGAGCAAGTGTTAGCTCGTGTACATTTTTACTTACTGTATGCCTACGGGCTGTAACATGATTGGCAAATCCTTGGGTTGATCATGTATGACTAAACTCTTGCTAGTCCTGACATTTTGTACGACTAGCTTCATGATCAACTGAATATGTAATATTTGGGACGCCTTACTATTGTATATTTGGTGATCTTACATCTTGTAACATTTATTTGCTTGCTTGTGATTGAGACACTAGGCTTGTTCTTGACCATAGGAGACTGATGGATTGTAGTTAAACCCTTATATATCTAGACAGCCGTGACCGTATAGTGAGATGGATTCCATTTCATTATACGTAGCTGGCTATGTGCGCCCCCGCTCTCCAGTATTCTGGTTCTGGGGCATGACATCCTCACTCCGTACAACCTACCGCCTTGGATGTGCATGAAGACACATTACATGTTCTTAACTATTATCATCCCCGGTCCGAACAACCCGAAGAGGAACATCGACGTGTACTTACAGCCGTTGATAGATGAGCTGAAGAGCCACGATTGCCACGTATTCATGGAGAGGTTAATTCCTGTTGCATTTCTAGAATTATTACCGCCGGTATTTTGGGATCCATTAACAGAGCTTAGCATATTCTTCAGAGATCTTTGTTCTTGCAAGTTACTCGTCGATCGTTTAGAGAAGCAAGAGAAGGACATTGTGGTAACACTTTGCAGACTTGAGAAAGTTTTTCCTCCTGCATTCTTTGACTCAATGGAGCATTTGCCGATTCATCTTATCCATGAGACTCTTGTTGCTGGACCTGTCGGTTATCGTTGGATGTACCCGTTCGAGCGACAGTTGAACCACCTCAAGAGGAAGGTGAAAAATAAGGCACGGGTGGAGGGTTCTATTTGTGAAGCATATGTCCTTGAGAAGATTTTAAACTTCTGTTCCATGTATTTTTAGCCTATATTGCTACAAACAGAACAAGGGCTCCCAGAAATGACGACGGCTATGAAGTTGGTATTGAGGCAAAGCTGAAAGTATTTACTGCCTACGGAAACCATCTGGTAAAATAAAAAAAGATATCTAAGTGACGACGAAGTTAGCGCTGCAATGTTATATGTATTTCTCAACTGCGACGAGGAAGAAGTGGACAAGCTAGAGGGTAAGTAAAATTATTTCGCGTGCTTCGTTGCTTTTGAATATAACTAATATACCTATGCTTCGTTGCTTTTCAGCATGTTTAAGGATGAGGTAACGTCCAACAATCCGTACGCAACCAAGGAGGAAGTAGAACATCAAATGAGACTTCATTTTCCTTTTTGGTTGAGAGCATATATACGGATATCTTCACAATTTACTTTTTCTGTACATTTATACTTGCACATAATAATTAAGTTAGCATCGTTTATATGGTATTTAGGTTGATCGTCCGGAGGTAATCCTTGAGAATGAGTATATTAAAACTCTAGCCAAGGGGCCAATTTATCAAGTGAAGACCTGGCCAAGTTACTGCGTAAATGGTTTCAGGTTCAAGTCAACAAATGTTCGAATAAGAGATGACTTCTTGGATTTGGATTCTACAAAGAATAGTTGTTTGTGCATAAAATCTTCAAACTACAAAGACGTCGACCCAGGCAATGACTTCTTTGGCGTCTTACGGGAGATTGTGGAACTGACATACAATTATGCTATAGAACCTTGTAAGATCGTCTTGTTCAGATATGACTGGTTCGATCTGATCCAGGGTCGAGGTTGGAGTGTTGACAAACATGGTCTTGTTGACATAAATTATCGTCGTTGATATCAAGCTTATGAGCCGTTTGTTCTAGCAAGCCAGGCTCAGCTAGTTTACTTTACCAGCTATCCAAAACGAGGAGCTGGGAGATCAGATTGGTGGGCAGTATGTAAGACTAAAGCTCAAAATACCTTCGATGTCGACGAGATAGCTTATCAGGAAGACAAACTACCTCTTATTACAAATATTGTCGATGTAGACTCAACGGAAGTTTTTCATAACATGTTTCATCAATTGGAAGAGGTAGAAGTATCAGAAGAAGAAGTGGAAGTTGATAGAAGTGAAGAGGAAGAGGAAGTGGAAGAGGAAGAGGAATCGGAACAAGATGAATTTTCAGAAGAGGATTGAATATGTTTAATTTTCAGTCTCCATCTACCACTCCTACCGACTCCTCATCCCCCCGCACTCCAGTATACACTAGCGGTCTAGTCGTCGGCAGTGTCTCCATACCCGGCTCTAGCAGTTCGAGGCTAGGGCGTTCTTCTTCTATGCAGCCAGTACCGTTGAGTATTCCAGAGGTCGACCCTACTATTGAGGAGCAGGCCGAGGCCCACGTCGAGGTCGAGGGCGATGGCGAGGCCCACACTGAGGGCGAGGGCGAGGCCGAGGGGCAAGCTGCGGGCAGGGGCAGGGTCAGGGGCAGGGGCATAGTGCAGCTCCCATTTGAGACAGATCCTCCGTGTCCCCCGGAGTGGGATCTGAGGTTAGAGATTTGGGCATGTACTCGGACCAGGCGGTAAGTAAAATTATTGCATTTAATTTGTTTAAATTTATTATAAACTTGTTTAATAAATTTTAATTTCCATTTTGTAGGTATTATCCCTCCTCCGTACACCGGTCGCTGGGTACATTCCTACGACAGAACTACGGGGGGCCCTGGATCAACTGTGGGATGTCCCGGCCGACAGGAAGGCCTTCTGGTTTGAGCACTTTTCGGTACGTAAAAGTTTATTTTCTTTTAACATTTAGTATGTTATGTTATAACTTATGTACTTCTATAATTTTTTCAGCGGACTTACTTCTTCCCTCCCCACCGCGCCGTTGCTTTCGATGCTATATTTTTCAGCGTCGCCAGCAAGCTCATTAGGGACGCAATCATCGACCAAAAGGATCGCGACTGCCGGGGAGAGCCTATTCAGGGTTGGATCTCTGCCGCCGACTGGACGGTAATGAAAAGAAGATTCGAGGAGGAAGCCTACAAGAAGAAGTCCGCAAAGTCTAAAAGAGCGCGACAGACGGGGTCGCAGTGGTGTGGTGGATCAAGGTCCATCATGGATTTCTTTACCCATATGGTACGTATCTCGTCGTATACCCATAATTAATACTTTATAGTAATATATTTCTTTCAACTTAACTGACAAATCGTATAATAATTTTGTAACATGTTGAATCAGGAAATGACCCGAATATGGTGACCTTGTTCCTCGCTACGCACACGAAGGGGAGCGGTTCGTAGACGACAAGGCCCGGGACACCTACGTAAGTTTTACTTAATGCTAGTTCATTAATATTAATTTTTAGTTACGTAGAAAATTCATATAGATGTTATTTCTAGGCCGTGTTTTAGAAGTTTTACTTAATGCTAGTGCATTAGTATTAATTTTTAGCGACCACGTGAGAATTCATATAGATGTTATTTCTAGGCCGAGTTTTTGAGGCTTAGGGAGGCCGGGCCGACACGGTCAGAGGGAGCTGGTGCTAGCACTTTCCAGCAGCCCCCGGCCACCGTAGCTCAGTCAGATGACGAGCTGTGGATGAGGGCCATTGGTGGCATGCATAGGGGTACATACTATGGTACGGGCTCCTATGGTGCCTTCATTGCGTCACAGGCCTCTGCGACCACCACTAGTGTGCTCGGCCCCACACATACTGAGGAGTCGCTCTGCCAGCAGCAGAGTGACATCCTTGCGTAGATCGCAGCTCTGCATAACGAGATGCTGCAGAGGATGGGGGTGCCGCATACAGATGATTCTGCGCTCATCTCACGCTTTGAGAGACTGGAGGAGACTACAGAGGCGCTGCAACAGATGACCCGTGCTACGTAGGAGGCTACGCAGCGGTTGGTCGAACAGATACAACATTTACAGGAGATGGCTGCGGAGCGACCGTCTGTTGGTACGCCGGGAGCATTGTCTACATCCGGCGGTGCACGGGAGGACATGCTCGTCCACCTGTTGTCACCGGAGGAGTATCAGACGATCCTGACGTTGCGACGGCAGTCATCCGGTGGCGCTCCTCCTCCAGCACCGGGTCCAGCTCCAGCTCCAGGCGATCAGTAGTTTTGTTTTTACATTTTTGGACTGTACTATATTTTTGTCTTTGTACGTATTTGGGGATATTCAGTTTTTTCGTTGAGGATATTGAGTTTGTACGTATTTGGGGATATTGATTTGGTTTATTTAGGATATTATATATTGACGTTGTTCATTACGGATAGTATTTTTTCTTTATATTTTTTGTATATTCTGGAATGTATTGTGCGTGCCGGTGTTGAATGTTCCACCGAGGTGGTCGGCGAACCCAGGGATTGGATTCTGTATTTTGTATTTTGTATTCTGTATTTTGGCTCAGGCTCCAGCTCCATTTACATTCTGGAACCTGTTTTTTTATATTTTTTTTAACTTAGCGACGTTTTTAGCGACTTTAGTATTCGTCGCTAATTTTTAGCGACGTTAATAAATGTCGCTAAAAGCATCGCTAAATGTTGACGTGGCAACACGTGGCACCATAATCTGATGTCAGCTCGTCGTCGCCACAACGTCGCAACAGTGTCGCTAAACGGCGACCACACGATAACGTCGCCATATACGTCGCTAATTAGTGTCAACGATCAAACGTCGCAAATAACGTCGCTAGTTAGCGACGTTAATAACGTCACCATCGTGACGTTTTGCGACGTTTTCTCGTTTAGCAACACATTTTTTCCGTCGTTTTCAAAACGTCGCCCAAAACGTCGCTAAATTCACTTAGCGACGTTTTTATCGAGTTTAACGACGTTTTGTAACGTCGTTAATCTGACAAATTTTTGTAGTGCAAGACTGTAAATAGAAAGTATATACAAGAAATCATGAATGTACATGTAAGTATCATGGCAAGGTAAGCTGTAAATCTAGAGCTAGAATAAGGCAAGTAAACTGATCATGGCATGTATAAGAATCAAGAACCATCTATCTACGTGTGTGAGTAATAGCTACAACATGTGGTCGGCTTGGGAACTTGTACAATAGTAACAGGCCTGGCTAATCATACGTGAAATGTATGATCAACACACACAATCAATCGATACACAATGTGTGCACAATAGGAATTTACCACATATCTACACTAATACTCCCCGCCTCCGAGTGGTAGAGTGGATCCAAGCAAGACACGTTACGACACGAGATTCTACGAGAAGGGAGCAAGTCTTCTCGAGAATCGGTGTCTATATACTGCACAAGAACTACAAGGGGCCTGCACAAGATATACCAAGATAACAAGGAATAATATCTCATGTCGGGATCCATGAATACCAATCTATGTGACCAATATGTCAAGAACAAGTATATCTACACTAAGTACATGAATTATAACAGTTATCATAAATTAAAAAAGTTATCAAAAAATGTACTCGCCTGTGATGTGATGGATAAGTCGACTGAGTCCAAGAACAGTGCCTCGAGGACCTATAGATGGAATACTATATCAATATAATAGTTTGGAAGTAAAATTAAGTCATACTAAGTCAAACTAGGTCAAGGCAAGTCAAACTTGACTAACGTTGACTAACAGTTGACTTTGCGTCAACTTCGGTCAAGTTCTAGTCATTTCTAGGCTATGGTTGACTTTCGATTAACTTTTGGTCAAAATAGTCAACTGTGGTCAACCAAGGTCAAAACTAGTCTAAGTCTACTATTCCTAGCCATTACCAACCATAAAATCTTAATTACAACTATATCTTAAGGTATTAAACCCACATGTTATAAAAGAGGTATTATCCTAATATATCCTCTTACCCTTTCCAAGGTAAACCCTTACCTTAGCCTCTAACTCCGACTCTAGACCTCTCCACCTTCATTCTAAGTTTTCTCCCACTCTCTAATATGGTATTCTAACCTTTCTCCTAGCATCTCGATACCGTATCATGGTATCTTGATATCTTACCCTTCACATAGGGTAAAACCCATATCTAACCAAGGTATCGCACTTATGATACCCTCAAACATATTTATCTAATCTAACTTGGATAGATAGCTAACTAAATCTGACATACAAACTAACCTCTAATACTACATGAACATCCAACTAGAACTTAACATCCAAACTAACTTATTACATACTAACTTATATCATATTATCTAACTTCTAACCAATATCTTACCTCTTCTAAACCCTCACCAAGACACACTCTAACTCATTCACAACTCACTCACACACACACACTAACTTACATGAACACCAAGAAAGGGGGTGGGGGATGGTGGCTGCCTAGTGCAGCCACCCTAGGCTGCTGTTACTGCTGCTAATAGCAGCATTAAACTGCTGCTAATAGCAGCATTAAACTGATGCTAATAGCAGTATTAAACTGCTGCTGCTGCTGCATAATGCAGCTCTCAGCTGCTGCTGTTGTTGTCTTCGACAGCAATCCAAGACTGCTGCTGCCTAGGCAGTCTACGAGAGGGAAGGGGGTTCCCTGCTCCACAACCCCCAAATAGTGGGGGCTGCTTACTGTAACAGTCCCCAATGGGGACTGTTTACTGCTGTTTTTCCTGTTGCAGGGACTGTCTGCTTTGATATTCCTAAGATAATCTTCCAAGAGAATGAGACGGGACGAAGACTTGGGACTGGCACTTGGCATGATGGACTGTGGTACCTGGATCAAGAAGGGCTGGATTCAGCAATAGTATCTATGACGAAAAAGACATGAATAGAAGGAATGAAGAAGATGAGTACGAAAGATACATTGTGACTCCACCACAGGAGGTTGGGACACTCTTCATTTGGTATTTTAAGCAAACTATATCCTGCAATTTATGAAGAAGTTAATAAAGAGAAACTAGTTTGTGATGCTTGTGAGTTAGGCATGTCACACCCCGACCCGGGAAATCGCTCATCCTCGCTAGATTTCACCCGAATCATCATCCTCGTTGGGACGTGATGCCGTACGAGCCTGGAGTTACGCTCGTGCAAGGCCAGATAACATGTTCACATAAGATTATCTCAAATTGATAACATAAGCAGCGGAAGAAAACATAGTATACAATAAGAATCTCTTTTATTAATAATGAACTGAAGGTTACAAAGGCTTGAATAGCCCAATTGAATATGCCAACTGGCTACAATGCTCATGATCTCTCTATCTCACAAAGGATTTCATTGTTTCATACATTATGCCTCTTTATAGCCAACAAGTAGTCTTCAGCCGAACATCTCCATGTTGCAAGTCCGAACGCCAACGCGGTAGCTCCTCTTGAAACGTTAAGGACTCCATGCCTCGGCGCATCCAAGCCACCGCCCCAAGCAGAACATATCTTGAACCTGCAAGCAAACTAGTGGGTGATTAGTGCTTTCGTCCTCGCTGAACTGATCAAGAACCACTCGCACCCAAACCAAACACTAAGTACATTTAGTGAAACGTGCAACATTATTTGGTGATCTTTCTATTTAGCCTTAGGATCAGTTTCATGACAATATTTACGCATGTCAACTTATCATAAATGTGTCCAATACCGTGTTCCTGCAACAGATACAGTTAGACATAATATGAACGTAAACATAGTGATCGTGCTCATCTTCGTCCCATTTTGCCTCGCCTGTAATGGTTAGAACTTTACATAATCAATCATACAATTCATGCAACCAACCAACCATACTTAGACATATGCATAAGGGTAGCAGGCCCTGCACCTGTACCCAACTCTAATCTTAGTCCGTCGGCCCTATCTATATGAAGGTTACGGTATTTTGCACCGTAATAGACTTGGCATATTTATGTGTAAGCCTATAATCACTCCAGTACGGGTTGCTAGTCCAGTATCCGAAGGATCCCAAACTTACTGATATCATAGCTTATCACAACACTGACCGGTCGTAATCCGTCCTAATGATGTGCACAATAAATACCATACATAATTCCTGTTAGCCCAATGATTATATCATGTTTTTGAATATGGTTAATATGTTCAGTTTAGCATTTCATTATCACTAATCTTCGTACTATTGCTATAGCATTTCTACTTATACTTATACCTTTGGCGATATGTGCCTATTGGTTTACATATTAGTGATATGAGCTTATCTATCTTAAATTTAATCGGGTTGCCAAAATCAAAACTATGTTTTTTATTGTGGTCCTTCAATTAAGTTTAATCATTATGATATCACTAACATTTATGCTATCACCTTAGCACTTATACTTAAACTCAACATTGTCCTAATATGCATTAAACTTATCATACTTGCTACTATGTATATTGCTTTGTTCGTCTAACATGTACATGCAGAAAAGCAATAAGCAAGATCAATGTTGACATATGCAATAAAGAAATCATGGTGGGCCAAAGACGATGGATCCCACAAGATTTCTCTGAACCACCCGACGACATCTCCAGAGCCACGCACTCGGGGGGTTCCGCTGCCCGGTCAGCGGACGGGGGTCGAGGGGGCAGCACCCCTCGTCGGGGGTTCGGGGGCGAAGCCCCCGAAAGGTATTCAGTTTTCGCAAACTGGATATCTTTGGACAGCTGTCGCCAAGGGAAAAAGCCAGCACCTATCAAAGGAAGAAGCCAAGCCATGCCATCATCATTTCAAGACTCTGAAGAAGCCTGAACCTGCTACAGTATATCTGGAGTCTGTAATGAGTCTTAGAAATAATTGTAAACACAAGAAATGGATGGCAAAATCGAAAGCTAGGGTAGAAACTAGCCCAGGATCATTTTCGGATGAAAACTGGCATACCGACGGTATACCAGTTTATACCGACGGTATACAAATTTTGTTCACAGAAAGTTTTCTGTCTACAAAATTGGCATACCGACGGTATACCGGTTCATACCGACGGTATACCGGTTCAGTAACGTTGAAATTCCAACGGTCGAATTTCGAGCATTTAATGATCCCAACGGCTATTTTTCTAGCCGTTGTAATTCCAGACCGGCATACCGATGGTATACAGGTCCATACCGACGGTATACCGGTCGCTATCTGAAAAGTTTCCTTTGAGCTCTTTTCAATGTTTTGGTTATAAATAGCCTTGAACCCCTTTATTCAAGGTTGATGCTTTGAGCCTAAAAATTTCAAAACCACCAAAGCCTATCCACAAACAACTCTACAAAGCTTTCATTTGCCATCCACAAATTGTGTTAGAGTTATTGAGTTGTAAAGTAAGATCTTCATCCTATTGTATAAGGAGATCAAACCTGTTGTGAAAGGTTGAAGTTGGAGAGTCTTCGTATCCAAACTCTCGGTTGAAGTCGGAGAGGCCTTCGGACTAAAGCTCTCGTGTAAGAAGTTGGCGAGTTCTTCGGATCCAAACTCGTGTGTAACTATTTGCTCAAATAGTGGATTAAATCCGGAGAGAGTTTCGGGACTGGATTGCCTCTAGGGAGGATACCAGGATACATCGGGTGTCGGTATTGTTTTGCTTCTTCTCTTGCACTTATATTTTTAAATTGCCCATTAGCTTGTGCTAAGTGCTTGATTAGTTAGCTTGACCCTATTCACCCCCCCTCTAGGGTTCCTACAATTCCCTCCTAGGCCGAACGGTCCCGGTGCCTCGGTCGTAACCGTTCGAGGGAAACCGCACCCGTGCACGGGCCATCCGAGTTCATTGACCATGCAATACGCGTCATAGCAAACAAGTCATATTATTCCCACCAATCTCACGTTCCATAAACATAATCCGTCATTACTACCTCAAGTTCTGTTGGTATTATGCCCCAACACATCCTTATTGATGCACGACGCCCAACGGCTTGGATTTCTCGTACTTATATTCACCGCATTCCATTCATAAGTTATTCCATAATAGAAGTTCCGTAGTTACTTAGTCATTTCGTAGCTTTTGTGCACGAGGGCACGCTTAACGCCATACCCAATGTTCTAGGCCTAGTGTTCAATGTTCTCAGAGTCGTGCACGTGATGCACATATCGATATTGCCCTTCAATGTTCTACCATCATCGCCCTACCGCGATCTGTACACATGATGCACGTCGCTTCAATTGTTCAATATTTTATCTTAAGGTCCGACACATACTAAGACCTTTAACCATTCGAGCCACGCTCGCTAACTTGATAACAACTTACGCATATAATGATACATTTTATTAGACGTGAAGGAATAGGGAGAGAGATTCAAGAACCCGCCCACCTTAAGTCGATACGCCTTGTCGTTTCGCCGAGCTGATGCAGCTCGATCCCATAAATTGGTTGCACGGCTAACTCTTCTGACCTAGCCATCCCGTTGAACTATTCGACTGATTCGACCTACCGTGCCCATGCCACAATTCGTTGTAAGGTGACGATTTTGTTTTACGGACACTTTACTGAATAAGGCAAAATGCCGACATCTTATCGTTCAGCGTAAAAGCATAGCTTGCACACCAGATCAACTAAAATCGGCACTTGCTCAAACGGGACTTATCCTTTATATCGATTGGATTCATAGATTCCAATCGACTCAAAGCTTTCCTTCGGCCAACGCAACTCTTCGAGTCAACGACTCATCATAATACACCGTACGGAACGGGACATTACAAGGCAAACTTACTAGGAGTTCATATATGAGTAGCGGTCATAGGGGCTCGTCTGTTTTTGATGTGGTACACTATGAGGTCTGGGAGCCTTGTAATACTCCTATGAATGGTTACAAATATTTTGTTACCTTCATAGATTTTTTTTCTCATAATACTTGGCTGTATTTGATGAAAAATAAGGGTAATATCCCCTCCTATTTTTGGGACTTTCACAAACATGTCCAGACTCAGTACAAGGCAATGGTGAAGGTACTGAGGTCTGACAATGGAAGGGAGTACACCAACAAGACACTTGCGAAATACTTGTCCGTCCAAGGGATACGGCATCAGACCACCCGTGCATATACACCAGCACAGAACGGAGTAGCGAAAAGAAATAACAGACACCTCCTGGGAGTGGCGAGAAGTATAATGATAGACATGAATGCCCCACAATCTGTGGGGATATGCAGTATTGACAGCAACTCAACTGATCAACATGATGCCTTCGAATGTGTTGGGATAGAGGTCTCCATGCGAGATGCTGTAGGAAAATAATAGTATGATGCTCCCACTAAAGGTGTTTGGCTACGTATGCTTCGTGAAGGACAACAGACCATCGGTAGAGAAGCTTGATCCTCGAGCAATCAAGTGTATCTTTGTGGGCTACTCGAAAACTCAGAAGGGCTACGTATGCTGGAGTCCAGTAGAAAAAAGAAAATTTGTAAGTATAGATTTTTACTTCAGGGAACATAAGCCATACTACAGTCAGGAGAAAACCCCAAATATCTCACCTGATACTACAAGTATGAGGCGAGAGGGGGAGTTGTTAGGAAGCATTTTGACTGATCTCGGAGTATGGCTTGGAGGAACAAATAGGGTACAGAAAGGTGAAAAAGGACATGGGGAGGAAATAAGAGGTGTTAGGCCCACAGCTCAGGGGGAGATACTTACCTACATCAGGTGAGAGAA
This sequence comes from Iris pallida, assembly GCA_029216955.1. Lineage (NCBI taxonomy): Eukaryota > Viridiplantae > Streptophyta > Magnoliopsida > Asparagales > Iridaceae > Iris > Iris pallida. The sequence goes on along the minus strand of JANAVB010034416.1, from coordinate 1,056,813 downwards.
GCAACTTGCAAGATCAGTTCCTACAGTTCCAGTGCTAAGTTCTTTGCCTGCGCCCGTCTTGACTCCTGAGACACCTACACCACCACCTTCCCCTTCAGGTGATATCCTTCCTTCTCCTCCTCCCCAACCATCATCAATATGGAGGTCCACTCGCAGCAATACGAAAAAACCTCCTGATAGATATGGTTGGAACCTTGCTAAATTTATCTCATATGATCATATCTGTTCTTCCCATGGAGCTTTTATTACATCATTTGATAGTGTTACTGTACCTAACAATTGGCAGGTAGCCAAGAACGATCCAAAGTGGAAAACATCGATGCACGAGAAGTTGGGAGCTCTTGAGAAGAACCGAACTTGGGAGCTGGTGAGACTGCCAGAAGGGAAGAGAGCAGTCGGATGCAAGTGGATTTTTACTGTGAAGCAGAATCCAGATGGACAGGTTGAGCGCTACAAAGCTCGACTGGTAGAAAAAGAATACAGTCAGACGTACGACATCGACTATGACGAGACCTTTGCACCAGTGGCGAAGATAAGTACTGTCAGGACCTTGATCTCTCTGGCAGCCAATGGAGGATGGAAGCTACACCAACTGGATGTGAAGAATGCATTTCTTCATGGAGATCTAGTGGCAGAGGTGTATATGAAGATACCACCAGGATTCGGCACCAATCAGACAGAAGGTAAGGTCTGCAGGCTGAAGAAGCCCCTCTATGGACTGAAGCAGTCTCCTCGAGCAAGGTTTGACAGGTTCAGGAGAGCAATGATAGGGATAGAATATCAGCAGATCAATGTTGATCATACTATGTTCTTCAGATGAAGTGGAGGCCGCATCACCATGCTTGCGGTGTATCTGGATGATATGATTATCACAAGCGATAATGAGCAGGAGATCGCCCAACTCAAGGAAAAGCTTGGCAAGGAGTTCGAGATTAAGGATCTTGGCCCTCTTCGATACTTTCTTGGGATTGAGATTGCTCGAGATACAAAAGAAATTGTTCTTTCTCAGAGAAAGTACGCATTGGACCTGCTTACGGAAACATGGATGATGGGATGCAAACCAGCTACGACACCGATAGACCAGAAGTTCAAGCTGGATGCTGAAGCCGGAGAACCAGTTGACCGGGATAGATATCAGAGATTGATGGACAAGTTGATCTACTTGAGCCACACCCGACATGATATCAGTTTTGCGGTCAGTGTAGTGAGCCGCTACATGCATGACCTCCGGAAGGGTCATATGGACGCAGTGTACCAGATTCTGAGGTACTTGAAGGGAGGCCCCGAAAAGGGACTGATTTTTAGAAGGAATAATCATGTGAGCATCGAGGATTATTGTTATTCTGACTGGGCTAGCTGTGTTAACGACAAGAGATCCACCTCGGGATACTGCATATTTGTAGGAGGCAACTTGGTCTCTTGGAGGAGTAAGAAGCAGTCAATGGTGTCCAGATCAACAGCTGAAGCAGAATATAGAGCTATGGCCTTGGGAGTCACAGAGCTATTGTGGTTGAAGAATATGCTGATGGAGCTGAAGCTGGACCAGGGAGCCAAGATGAAGCTATGGTGTGACAACCAGTCAGCTATTAGTATTGCCAACAATCTAGTACAGCATGACATGACCAAGCATATCGAGATTGACAGATTCTTTATAAAAAAAAAGCTGGATAGTGGACTAATAGAGCTGGACTATATTCCAACCAAAGATTAGGTAGCAGACGGAGTGACCAAGGGGCTTAGCTTTGTCAGCATGATGAGAGGATGTGACAAGATGGGTTTAGTGAATATCTTTCGTCCATCTTGAGAAAAAGTGTTGGAATATCCTATTGGTATTTTTGGTATGTTGGAATATGTGTTGGAATATCCTATTAATATTTGGTATGTTGGAATATGCCATAGGATATTCCTATAGAGAGTTAATGTAATGAGAATATGCCATAGGATATTCCTATAGAGAGTTAATGTAATATGAGGAGGTTGTAAGGCTATAAATAGCCAAAATATTATCAATAAAATATAACAACTATTTTCTACAACTATATTCTACAATCTCCAAAGGGAGGGGGGGGGGGGGGGGGGGGGGGGGGGGGGGAGAGAGAGAGAGAGAGAGAGAGAGAGAGATAGATCAATTGTTGTCGTGTGTTCTTCCAATCGATTCTGAGTCGCGAGTTTAAATGTTAAGGCTTCAGTCATGTGTTCTGCTCCCTTTTTTTTCATTCTGTAAAAATAATGGTGGTCCGTCATAGTTACTGTCGTAATTTAAATTTGGAGATGCATCACATGAATGGTTTGTTTTGCAAAGTTCAGAAAAATAACAGTTATTTTTTATTTGTAGGGGCAGACAATTTGATGTCCCCCTCTTCGTGCATTTCCTTCGATAAATTAATGTTTGCTTCGGATCCTCTCCAGGTCCCATTCTCACTGCTCAATTAGCTCCAACCCTGTTAATAATTTGGGAAATGATAAATGGCCCGCGGAGGGTGTGGGGGTGGCCGCGCGCGTGCCCGCATGTTGCATGTCACCACCCCACAGGTCCTCCCGCTGCCTTCGCCCCCTCCCACCCAATTAAAGGATGAGAATGTGGCCTGCGGGCCAAAACTGCGGCCCTAATAATTTTGATAGTAAACCTATTGTCCCTTTCTTAATTTGTTGTTATGGAATCTATTGACCATCCTTGCCTCCAAAGCAAGAGGAACTAATGTAATGTGTCGAGGAATTAACAATCCTTTGGGAAGTACTTGCATTCTTGAGATGGGAACAATTGATGATTAGCAACTCAAACATTAAAATAATTTGGATCTGTTAGTAATAAATTTCTACCACGTTCTGCTATATATGAACCTAGCTAGACCTATATATATATTTGTAGCATTGTGTAGCGATGATAACAATGAAGTCATGATCACAAGCAGAAGGTGGCTGCATTAAACTGAGAATGGTAGCGAGAAGCCACTTTTGTCTGTCTTTGTGCTGTCTTTGTGCGTGGTAGAGAGTTTCTAACATAAATGTCAGTAAATGGATCTTCCATCATTGGCATTGCCAGTTATTGCTTCAGTCAATATTTTGCTTGATATTGATGTGGAACAATTTATTTATTTATTTAACTTTTATTATAATTGGAAAGAATAATATACTTCTCCGTGAAATTGAACACATCCAATCAGAATATGCTATGTCTCACCGGAGTCAAATGACTTTGACTAGATGACGTGTAATTAACAATAGATATCGAGGATTGCTATTTTACTAGAGTTAGAGCATCTCCAACCCTATTGTCTTGTTAAGTGTTGTGAGTCTTAGGTGGTTCCTATGTGGCATGAGCCACAAAACAATGTCTTGTTTATGTGGCAAAATTATATCTCAAAAGACAATGAGATAGAAAAACTCTCTCCAATGCAAAAAGTATTGAGGGGACAATAAAAAGTATTTTTTCCAACTTCCAAGACAACTCCTCCACTTCTTCAACTTTTTTATAAATATTTCTATTCATAATTGATGATGTGGAGACAAAGTCATTGTGCATTGTCTAGATCTAGACAACCAACTTCACATTGTCTTTGCCAAGTCATTGCCATGTCAACTCCACACTTTATTTCACATTTGCATTGGAGAAGTACTTTTGGAAAAAATGGTTGTCATTCCTATGTGGCAACCATTTTTTTCAAACTCACAATAGGGTTGGAGATGCTCTTATAGAGAAGTTGAAAAAATTTATGGAAAATTTTCCAGTTGCAAATTTTACTTGTTTTTAACTAACTGATCAAGAATGTTTATGAATCTTGTCAAACTTTTCTATTTTTTTTCTTCTATGAAGTACAGTATGAGCAATACATGCCTGCAGTGGCTAGGTATAAACAACCAACAAGAAGTCACATGGAGTTCTTGGACTACTAATACTCTTTCTATAATGCAAAAATTAAATAGATTTTTGGTTCAGTGAACCTTCCCCAAAAGATGTGATGCTTTTACATAACAAATTCTTGCAAGTACTAAAAGGAACAAGTTTTGGTCATGGGGAGATGAAGCTGGCAAATGGCAATATACTTCATCTCTTTGTTTAATGTTAATTTGGACAAAGTCACAAAACTAATGATGGAATTAATTTTGTTGAGACAGCTAGGAGGCAGAAGAGCAGAATAAACCCTTGTTAGCAATCGTCCGAATAAAACTCGTATTATACGTAAAAAATTTCGTATCTTTCAGAAACGTATAATATTTCCATATTTTTGAAAGATTCAAATCAGTACGTAAATTTTAAGCATGCGAAGTTTTAAACGTGTTTCGAAAAAATTGGCACAAAAAACGTGGTGGAACCTATTTAATTAATCAAATTTGACAACACAGAATGTAAAGTTTCTAATCTCAATATTTTTATTTTTTGAATATTTAACCGAATTTTTGAACGTATTTTATTTGTACTAACTCGATTTATACTCGTATTTTTGCCGTCCCAAAATTTCTCGTTTACCGAATTGTTAACAAGGGAATAAACTGAGTATGCATGTACATGAGGTCCAGAAAGGACTATGAGTTTCTAATTGTGTAATCTTCTATTCTTTTTTAAGTTATTTGTAAGCTCAAGTAGATATCTAGAAAATGAAAAAAATCGAGTACTTACCACGGGTATTTTAGAGTTCTTATGGAGACAATTCTGCACAAGTCATTACCAACAGTATGTGTTGATACCAACTGGAAAAAAAATAATATGTTGACTAAGGTTATTCCTGAAATTAAGTTTCAATATTGTTTGGACTTACTTCATGTTCTTCCTATTGCTTGAGAGTCCTTTAGGACGGAATTGACGAGTGATTGATTTGGTGAAGATGTGCGGTGAAGAAGTGTGTCGGCTCGATTTTATGGCAAAATATTGCCAATGTGGAGATATGAAGAAAAATGTCAAACAAAAATAGGCTCATGACTATTTTTGACTTTGACCATATATTTCATTGGAATTTTATATATTGATTTTCGATATATTGGATTTTCATATATGAATTTCTAATTATATGATAAGCCTACATAAGATTGGATTTTCATATATTGACACATGACATGCTAGATAAAGGATCAGTCTAAAAGTCCTCGTTGAGATATCTCATTGTGCTCAATAAAAGTTATTGAATAAGTTCTAGACGATAGAGCTTAAGTTGTAGAATAAGTTCAACACAAAATTTTGATAGAGTTTTGTCTCCTTCTTTACCTTTGTAGTAGAGAGTTCTTGAAAGCAACTATAAAAGTGTTGAGAGGACTAGTGTAATTCATTTTCTTTTTCATAGTATAACTGAATCACCCTCGTCCGTGAAGCCGAACCTCATAAATTCTTGTCTTGACTGTTATTAATTTTCTCTGAGATGTTGTCTAATTTTTTAGATTTATTTTCGCTATTCTCCAACACCAACAATTGAGATTAGGGCATGCAGAATTCTCTTTCTACCAAGCATATTGAGGAATGGAATCCAAATGATTCGTTCCAATACTATCGGCACAGGAAGTACAGTTCAAGAACAACAACAAATTAAGCATTCGTCTCAAATTTTTGGTCTGAGTACTTTCTATTCAGCTTTGTTAAAGGAACATGCCATGTTTAATATAACATTTGTTGTAAAAAAATTAATTGAAATCTGATAGAAGTCCATGAAAGATTAAACAACAAAATTCATGTTAAGCAGTATAAACTGATGTTAAAGCCTAGCAGTGGAGGTACAATAAAGATAATAACAAAGTTCTTTTTATTACAGAGCATAGCTCAATACGAAGATAGTAGTGAAAAGTGCTAAAATTTGCTGAAAGATCAGCCATTATTGTCGGCTGGAGTGATTAAAATTATTGTTGCTCAAAGTAAGATTCGATCGTCTTCGTTGATCCGTTTACAGGAACCAAAAAGTTTTAAAAAACTTCTTGGACGCTCTTGTCCAGATAAGCACTAATTATGTGTTGCTGGACTTCGGACTATCGTTGATGCGTTGATGCAAAATTTTCGGGTACTGTTGAAGAAACTCATTCTCTAGCAGCGAATTATGTTCTCTTTTCTATCTCTGAACCACATCTCCATGTCACTGCCCCACTACACCGCTACTCTCAGGGGCGGAGCTAGCCATTCCACTCCGTGGGGACAAAAATTCTGTAATATTAATTTGCATATAGTCTTCTTCTTTTCCTTAGACTGCGGGGACAGATTTAAGAAACAAATAAAATATTGCTAGCTAGAAAGTTAAGAAATACTAAAAATATAAAAAATTAGATACTAATTAAGGAAAAAATAGGAGTAATTAAAAAAATTTCTATGAAAAAAAAATTCGTGGGGACGGTGGACCCCAATCCTTCCTATGTGGCTCCGCCCATGGCTACTCTATTCCTGATGCATATGTGCGAACCGTAAAGTACGCCATCAAGGCACCACCTTGCGTCATTCGTCCACATCTGAGTCCGAGAGGACTAGTTCCAAAGGAATTTCTTCCACAAATGTTTGTCGTGAATTGAATCTTACCCACTTGAGCCACCATGTCTCATGTGTACACGCCAATGAATGATAAATCAAATATCGAAATATGCATACTAAAAGTTTATCTCAAATGGAATGGTAGAATCGGGATTACTAATGATTAAATCAAATAAATTCCAACAATATTAACAAATTAAAATTAAAATCATATTCTTATGAAATTATGAAAGGTCGTACTATGCTAGTTAAAGGCAAGAGACATGAAAAACAAATTGGAAGGTTTTTTTTTTAGCTTTCATCATAATTGGAACAAATAATCCGCTTCTCCGTGAAATGGAACTCATTCAACCAGGATGCACTGCACTATATCTCAGCTGCTGATCATTGGAACCATAAAGCTGGGCCTAAAACCATTTGTAAGTGGTTAATTTACTTGTCCTATGATCCATCTCAAGATCTCCTAACAAAAACTGCCTCCTATGGTTAATTTACTTGTCCTATTTTTTTTATTAATTAACTAATTTTTAACGAAATTATTAAAGAATAAATATTTTTAACGAAATTATTAAAGAATAAATAATTTTTAATTTACTAATTTTTAACAAAATTATTAAATAATAAATATTTTAACGAAATTATTAAAGAATAATTATTTTTTTCTCCAAAATCCAACCAAATTCATGTTTTGGATTTTGTTATACTTTTCATATCCAAATCCATCTCCAACTAAATATAGAATTCCATAAATTTGTCTCCAAATCTATAAAAATTTAAATCTCACCTCCAAATACGATTTACCAAACACACACAGAAAATTGGTTGACGAAGGAATGGTTCAGACTGGCCAAAATGGCTAATGGGCGAATTTTTGTTTAGTGGGGCCAGCTAGGTTTTCGGTAGTTGGACCACTTGGAATCGAAGTTTGAAAAATGAAGCTATAAATACTCGCATACGTAATTGAAATCTTGGATTTTTACACTCCAGCCGCGAATTGGAGAACTTGTCACGTCAACTTGTCCACTTAAGTAGAGGTGAAATATTGTAGTGAAAAATTCCAAAAAAAATATTTTTTCAGGTTTGAGACGAGTAAACCACAAAAAGTGGTAAAATAAGCAAGCGAATTTGCTAATAGTTTTTGGTTTTTTCTAACGGCACCACCAAATTTACTTGGGGACAGTTCAAGCAGGTGGAACTTTTGCTGGGGGACACCCACAATTTGTTTGGAGACAGCCCAAAAACTAGGACAGAGGGAGGAGGGGGAGCGGACGACGGAGGCGCTAAACGCGGCGGGGGTCGGTGCGTCGAGGGCACGGGGGAAGCGGGGCTGGGACTGGGAGGACGAGGTCGGGGTGGCGGAGGGCGTCGAGGGTGCGGGCGCCGCGGAGGAGGGCGCAGGGGAAGCAGGGCTGGGACTGGAGGGCGAGCGAGCACTCGGCGGCGACGGCCTCGTGGTCGTCGACGGGGCGGAGGGACAGGAGGCACGCCGCGCGGTTGCTGTGGAAGAGGGCGCGCTCGGCGTGGCCGCGCGGGAGGAGCTTCAGGCCGAGCTCGTATTGACGGATGGCTCCGCTGGCGAGCGAGGGTGTCTTCGTCGACGCGGACTGCAGCTAAGTTGACAGTCCTCCTTTATGTTAGGACTGGCAACAAGGTGGCAGTCCTCCTTTATGTTAGGACTGCCAACTTGCTGGCAGTTCTAGGACTGCCACTAAGTTGGCAGTCCCACTTGCTGGAGAAAATTAGACTGCCCCCAAGTAAAAAAATATATGGCAAACTTGTAAATTTTTTTGAACATTTTTTGGCTGTTTCCAAGTAAAAAGTGTGGTGCCCTTAGAAAAAACCTAGTTGTGATGGAGGTAAAAACTATTAATAGTAAGTTGTGTAGCTAAAAAAAAGATAGTAACAAAGTTGTTGGTTACATAACAAAATTCTAGTAACGGTGAAGAACTAATAAAAATGGTTGCTTGCTGGGGTATTGAAGATCATTGTTGCTTAAAATGATATTCGACCATCTCTATCGATCCGTTCCAACAAGTTCGAAAGTACTTCTGAAATGCTCGTTGTAATTCACAACCCTTTTTCGTACATAACACTAACGTGGCGAATAGTGGCACTTGGAACAAGCACTCAGCTTCTAGAGATGAAACTCTCTTCTTTTCTCTTTTGACACCCTTGAAATTATATTATTTCTCGTAAGAAAACAGAGTGCTGGAACAACTGCTTAAATAGGAAAGTCATCTCCTGAAAGTTGTAACCGTCTAATAAATATATGGACGGAAGACCAGTAGTAACTCTCTATTTACTGGGGTGGTACCAATCAGGGGCGGATTTAGGTAGGGGTTGGGGTGGGCTGGAGCCCACCCCAAAAAAAAAAAATTTACTTGTTTTTTCCATATAGATTTTTTATTTTGATTTTTTTTATGCGAGTTTGCTTACATTTAGCCCACCCCAACTTACTCTAGCCCACCCCAATATACATTTCTGGATCCGCCCCGGTACCAATAATAATTTTCTATATCATATGACGGTTACAAAATTGAACAACCTCATCTGCACAAAAATTATGACGCGTTAAGACAGAGCAATAGTTCCTTGGCACTACCTAAGTAGCTCCACGTCCGATACGCAAGAGAGCATTATCTCTACGTCCAATGCGTACGTACAAGTGTAAAATATGCCATCAAAACGTCAATTTGTGTCACTCATCCACGTCCACGTCTAACTTTAACGAAATTTCTCCATAAAATTGGTGACACAATAAATGCATGTTGTGGGAATGAACATTGCCACTAGAACAAACCCTCCCCTCACAACAACAGAACCAAAAAATTGAGAAAAACAGCAAATGAACTTGCCGATAGTTTTGACATGATAAAAATCACTAATAGCTAGCTCTATAGCGATAGAAATAGCAACAAAGTTGTGGATTACATAGCAATGATCTAATAACAGTGAACAACTGTCGCAAGCTTTGGTGGTGAAGAGTATGCTTGGGTGATGAAGATCACTGTCACTGAAAAAGAGATTCAACCTTCTCTGTCGGTTTGTTCCTAGTAATCAAGAAGTCTAGAAGAACTTATGAATGATTGTTGTAAGTCACCACCTTTCTCTCAGACATAGCATTGATGTGTTGAACTATAGCACCCAGAACAAACACTCGGCTTCTAATGATGAAACTATCTTCTAATTTCTTCTCAGTAAGACCACATAGTGCTTGAGCGCTACTTAAATAAAGGAATTATCTCCGAAAGTGGTAATCGTCTACTAACTTTGACCAATAATTTCCTATTAAGTGGGACGATTACCAGTAATAACTCTCTATAAATAGGCCATTTACAAAAGTAAACATCCACAGCTGCAGCAAAACTGCGATGTCAACATAGAGCAGCAGTTCGCGACACTATCTAAGTAGCTTCGCGGAATTGGAACTGTGCCACTGAAGACCTTTTTCGTGTTTACGTCTTCTCCTATGTCTATTTACGTGCGAAGTACGTCATCAAAGTGTCCTCCATCCACGTACGAGTCCTAATGGACTTTGCTCTAAAGAAATTTTCTCATGAAATTAGTGACAAAATAAATATTTGTTGTGGAATTGCACACTAGAAAAATTATCCATCATTCTAACAACTTACAAACGATTTGATAATAACTTAAATATTAAAATACACGTACTTAGATTTTGGTGGAACCGGAACGCTAATGACTAAATTTAAATAAATCCCTCAATTACAACACACACAAATTAGGTGGTTTTTAAAATAAAAAAAATAGGTGTTAGATTAATACATATATCAAAGTTGTTGACGGAGTATAAAAAATACCATCACCTATAAAAAAAATACCATCACCTTCTATTGTATGTAATTAATGGTAGGAAAAAGGTCAATAAAACCAGTTTAGTTGTGCATATATTCAGACAAAGGGATTGATCAATTATTTTTTGCTACGCAAGATAGCTATGCAAAAAAAAATTACATGTAGTTGAATGAGATTACATTAACTCGTTTGGTTCACGGAGAGGAAATGAATTTCCTTGTATTTTTTATGGAAATAGAAAAATAAGATTTCTGTCACATTTTCTTTCCGTTGTTTGGTAAAACAAGAAAACTACCTAGAAAAGAAAAACAAAATATAACAATGTTCCAATAATATCCTTTCCTTTTAAAATAAAATAAAATTATAAAAAATAACATTAATGGTAAAATAAGCAACGACACATGGTTACTTTTGTCATAACTTTTATAATAAATGTTGGAAAATGAGGATGGAAAATCAATCATATGGATCTTGAGTGGAATCATATTCCCACCAATTTTTTTCTCTGTTAGGAAATTGATTCTCAAGTTTGTGGCTACCAAACAAAGGAAAAGAATAACTTTTTTTTTTTGGTTCCTTAAATCCGTGAACCAAACGAGGCCTAAAGTCAATATTATACGAAAAGTGTTTGTCTCATCAAATTTCAACTTATAAGTAGAAGGGTGAACAATCATTCTAACTTTGGTTGGTAAATAAAAATGAACTCTTTCTATAAATCCAAAGGTCGTTGGCTGCAGAATTTGTCTTCTAATCTCTTGTAAGGTGGGTGGATTGTTTAACTTTTTCTTTTCCAATCGGATAGGAAAAAATTTAAGTTGTTGGGAGATAATACCGTGACCTGCTAAAAGTCTAAAATGGAAAAATGCCAAAATATATAAAAGAGGGCCGCTATTTTTTTAGCCTCTTTATGGAAAAACATGCATTTGTAAGGGTTCCTACACATCTAGTTATCGTCGTTTTTGAGCATGTACAAATTGTACGATCGCACATGGTCCAAAAAATTGGAATGTGCTAAGTTTTTTTTTAACATTAGTGTATATATTATTATTGTGAAATCTCCATTTTAAGATTTATGACTTCCTATTTTTTAGTAAACTTCAATAACATGATTCTTAGAAGGTTAAGAAAAATGTCATTTTTTAGAATAGTTAAAAAATGATCACATTTTTAATATTTGTACATGATTCTTAGAATAACACAGAAACGGCGCTGCACATAGTCGTCACAATTTGGATCGAATTCGCATATTATTTGCACCAGGTTATCGGTTGTCATTGATAAGTCAACAGTTAGTAATTCTTCTGAAATGAAAAATGTTTTATTTTATTAAATTGACAAATATCAAATGATGCTCCTGTTATCTACTACTGTGTAATTTATGTATATAGTCAGGAATTTAAATAATGTAAATAAATGATCTGAATGTCGATTTAGTCTTCCGGGACACAAACGAACTCCTCATTCGATAACAACACTTCAAACCACAGGAACTAGACGAAACAATGAAGATAGTCTCTCTCTTGGATTAAATGATTGATGAATGAATGAGTTATTTTGATGAATGAATCAAACGTACATAGAACTATGTTTTTATAATGGACAAAGAGAACAATATGAGTAGACACAATGATTGAAATATATCCCTCTTTCAATAGATACGACCATTGGATGATCATATTCTAGTAGACAACCATTGAAAATATTCATTCAATTTTTTTATTTATTTCCAACAGCTCCTACTAGCGAACCATAAGTACTAGAAATAAGAAAATGCTAAATTTACTATCAAATATTTACAACTTTCTTACAACCTACTGTTGGAGTGGGTGGGGTTTCCAACCTATGTGGAGAAGACCCCGGAGTGCGACGAGCGCCATTCGTGTGTCGAAGAAGCTCGGGGAGTAGGCGACGCGGAGTCGCTGCTGCTGTTGCTGACCAGAGGGAGGTTCTGGAATGGGATTGCCGAGTTCGGGCCGAACTCGGTTCCATGGCGAGTTCGGGGCGAACTCGGTCTGGCTGTTCCAGGATTTGGCGAGTAGGTTCTGTTTGCCCGACACAGAGTTCTGGCCGAACTCTGTGTCGTCGGGGCTGATGCGGGAAATTGGGTTACTTTTCACCACTGGATCTAATCCAACGGTCCAGGTTGGTTGCGGGATTAGGGAGTTAAGTTGGGTTTTTCCAACCCTAATTCATAACGCAACGTAACACACAAGAAGAGAGAGGAAGGAGGCAAGAGCGCCATTACAACTTCGGAAGAGAAGACGGAGGATTGAAGGTCGTTTTCGAAGGAGATCGTGTTTCGGGTAATCTCTACTCGTCGTTCTCGCTCTTCGTAGCCTTGTAATCATTGTTCTTACTTCTGAGTGTTGTGGGGATCCGATTTGGATCGGGAGGAGTTTGTAGAGGGTGTAATTCTTATATTCCATTAGTGGAGGCTTCTCAGGGTTGGACTCCGATCGTCCCGTGGTTTTTCCCGCAAGGGTTTTCCACGTCAAAAATTCTCTGTGTCTGCGTGGATTGTTTTGTGTGGTTGTTTTTTGGGTTCGTGCGTTTGTATTGCTCGGTCCTCTCGCAGGTACTCTCCGGTTTGGGGAAAGGTTTCCGCATTTCTTTCCCATCAGAGTGGTATCAGAGCTAGGTTCTGGAATTCAGAAGGAGTGTCAGTAGTTGACAGAGAAACCAGAGAGGAGAGATGGACGTGAAGCCGGTGCGCATGGTGAATCTGAACGGCACAAACTATCACTATTGGCGGAGCAAGATGAAAGATTTGTTGTTCGTCAAGAAGCTGCATCTACCCGTGTTTGCATCCGAGAAGTCCAGTGATAAATCCGAGGAGGACTGGACATTCGAGCATATACAGGTGTGTGGGTACATACGGCAGTTTGTTGATGAGAACGTGTACAACCACGTTGCCAATATTGAGCACGCGAAGACGTTGTGGGATAAGCTGGAATCCTTGTATGCGAAGAAGACCGAGGTAAACAAGTTGTTCCTGATCCGGACGATGATGGGTCTGCGATACAAGGATGGGGCGTCTATTTCGGACCACTTGAGTGAGTTCCAGGGCGTGGTTGATCAGCTATCTTCTATGGGAGTCAAGTTCGACGACGAAGTTCAGGGACTGTGGCTGCTGTGTACTTTGCCAGACTCGTGGGAGACCGTACGAGTATCTATGATCGCTTCTGCTCCAGAGGGCGTGGTCAGTCTGGAGTTTGCCAAGAGCGGGGTGTTGAATGAAGAGATGCGGAGACGTTCTCAGGGCACTTCATCCACATCCCACCACTCAGAGGCACTTGTTTCAGAGAGCCGCGGAAGGGGCAAAAGCAGGGATCCAGGTGGTGGCAGAGACAAGAGCAGGGGGAAGTCCAAGGGTCGTTACGAGGACTCAGAGTGTTACTATTGTGGTAAGAAGGGTCATATCAAGCGGAATTGTTTTGCTTGGAAGAGAGAGAAGAAGGGCGACAAGGGGAAGCAAGAAGAGAACACTACAGCGGCGGCCTCGGTGCATGGAGGCGATGTGATCGTCGTAGGTGATGAGGTCATTACTAACCTCGCCTGCGATGACAATTCTTGGCTGGTGGACTCAGGGGCTTCAGCACATGTATCTCACAACAGGGCACTATTTGCCACTTACACAACAGGCGACTGTGGAGTGTTGAAGATGGGCAATGGAGATGTGTCGAAGGCGGTTGCCGTTGGAGATGTGCATTTGAGAACGAAGACGGGTGCGATTCTTGTTCTCAAGGATGTTCGTCATGTCCCTGATATCTGTAGTGCCCCGTCCCTACATCGTGCCCCGTACTTGTCCACGGGGTGCGCGAGAAAGGAACACTGTCGCTATCGATTCGATCGGGACCGATAGGTCGGGACCGGCCGAGTCGATCGAACGGGAACGGTTGAATTAAGATCCATTCCTCGTTATGGAATGTCTTCTTCGGAACCAAGTCCCATATTCAGCGGGTTGCGCCTCGAGGATTGGCTCTGCGGCTGAGTCGGGAGAGACCTCCCGTTGCTCTGCTTTTCACGCCGCTTGCGTTGGTTTTGGCTTTGTTTTCTGAATGCGTTTTCGCGAATGTTTTCGATGGTTTTCATGGCTTGCATTTCGAACTCGCATTTCCTATCGAACTTCTTGAATAATGCAGTGTTCTAATCGGTTGCTTGTGCGATTTCAGGTAATCGCGTAGGCGACGTCTAGCGCGACCAACAAGTTCCCTCGCCAAGGTAAACTCAAGGTGAGTGGCTGACCCTTCTCTTCTCGACCCTCTTCTTAGGCAAAATCAATAGTGTTGTTGCGAAGGAAAGGATAAATGCTAGGGCACGAACACGGGAAAAAGGATTGAGTTTTCAAAGAGAATGTAGGCTAATGTCTTAATAACTAAAAAAGGAAATGTGTCTTCACACGGTTATGGACAACTTGTCGACAAGGCGATAGTTTCCTCGAGCGGCAACCCGAGGCCACGGGACCGTTTCGGCCTAGGAGGAAACAGGGTATAGTCGTGCATAAGGTTTCAGCACAGGTTAAGCGGGGACTTGCAACGGAGCTAGCTACTTGCGTTGAAAGGATCCCGATTAACAAAGCTATACGTCCAGGATGGCTTGTGATGCCAGTGACCAAACACATGTAATGTTGCACTTGGAATATAAATGATAACAATGGACAAGGAAGAACATGGTAAGTTCTAAAGGCGCGGCGCGGTCCGCCGGGGTAAGTTTCAACGTAAAAGTTCACTATGCTTGTCATTACTTGTTTGTAATCCATTAGGATGGTTAGAAACATTCATACTCTAATGTCATATAAACTCTTCAACCAAATGAGAGCTTGGAATTTAAATAGCCACGCACCAGTACAAGTGTAATGTACTGATCCTCGCTCTCCACGCAGGTACCCCAAACTACGAAGGGCGTGCCAACTAAAAGCTCAAGGCGGCGTGCATTCTTTTGAAGCCTCGTCCGTGTGAAGGCTTGTTTTCTGGATTTCCTTTTGAAGAAGACCCACACATCAGTCCAAAGAAAAATGACGACTCGACTTCCCGCCATAGCAGGTGGAAATATGTATTGGTTTTTTGCTTGTATAAAATGGTGTAATGTATGGAACGACTATCTCATCGGCGTTCATTTTTGTAAGTCGAAGTCATGTTGTAGCCCGCGCGGCAATGATTGTAAAAAGAAGTCTATGTAAAGTTCATATTATCAATGAAAAGTCTATTTCCATTTCAAATGTGTTATTCAATTTCTCTGCGTACTCTAAATTGATGTTGTGTTTCGGATAACCTTATGTATACGCCTTGTGCGATCGCAACTTAGGTTCGCACGGCATCACGCCCGGGGGACGACTATCGATTCTACGAAATCGGGGCGTGACATAATGGTATCAGAGCACGGCTTTACATCCTTTGGCCTCGCGTCTAGAGTTTCAAACCTTTGACCACGCAACGATGAGATAAGTTGTTCCATACAATGAGTCCGTAATAATTTGAGACTGATGCGTTGCCTTCGTATCGCAGAAGTGGCGGAACCCACGGCCGAGCAAGAACAGAGCGCTTCCAGCGGCTCTAGTAGCTCGCATCGTCCGCAGGCCGGACCTTCTAACGATACCATCGAAAGGATGCTGCGCATGATGGAGGCGCAGCGGAACCAGTCCGAGAACCGACATCAACGAGTAGAGGAACGACAGGCCCAGTTCGAAGCTCGCTTCGACGCGCACATCAAACTTCAACAAAAGCAGATGGATACCCTGCAGCAGATCGTCCAGACGTTTGCGGCCAATGAAAATTCTGCGACGGCACCTACCGTCACCGTGCCTACTACCACCGTGTCGGCGAATCCACCCATTGAAGTCGGCACGGCGGAGCTCGAGCTTCAACCAGCGGCACCGAAAAGGTACAACTTTGAAGTGTCAGAATTCAAGAAGGCGTGCCGCACTTCCTTCAGCGGCACCGAGGGACCTTCCATTGCGATCGACTGGCTGGAAGAACTAGAAGACCACTTCGAGCTTCTCGGCATCGAAGAATCAAAGCAAGTCGCCTGCGCACAACTTCAACTACGGTTGAACGCGCACGACTGGTGGGCCGTGCGCAAGCGAGCGATTCGACCGGACAACACTACCGCGCCGATCTCTTGGGCCACGTTCCGCAAGGCTTTCGAACTTGAGTACCTTCCGTCCGCCGTTCGCCAAGCAAAAGAAAATGAATTCATGTCATTGAAGCAAGGGAGCAGGACGGTGCAACAGTACGCCGCAGAGTTCAATAAATTGTCCAAGTTCGCTAGTGCGTTTCTGCCTACTGAAGAGTGCCGCGTACGACGGTTCGAAGTGGGACTGCGACAATCTATTGGTGCGCATGTCGGCGTCCCGGAGTACAAGACCACGGGCGAGGCTCTAAACCACGCTCTCCGTCTTGAGAGTCTGCATCCTTCCGGCGCTGCCGACGTTGTGCGTCACTCTAATCACAAACGTCCTAGCCATACGGGAGGCAACAATCACGCATCAAAGCGTCCGAACCATGGCGGTTACCATGGACATAACTCATCATCACGATGTGCCAAGTGCGGTTCCATTGGGCATGAGGCGAGCAACTGCTTGGTCGCCGAAGGGGGATGCTTCTTTTGCGGACAAAAGGGTCACTACAAACAAGATTGCCCCCGGAGAGGAAATCGTAACGCCCCGCCCCAACCACCCCGTCAAGAGAATCGGGGACAGGCGCCCCGACCTCCTCAGCACACTCAACCAGATAACCAAGCCCGACGCCCTAATGCCCAGGGGCGTGTCTTTGCTCTGACTCGAGACGAGGCGTTCGCTTCCGACACGGTCGTGACAGGTATATTGAACTTCAATAATGTACCTGCTCGTGTGTTATTTGATTCAGGCGCATCGCATACTTTCATATCGGCGGACTTCGCCGCCGAGCACAAATTTCCTGTAAAATTGTTAGATCTTGATCTTAGCGTAAGTATGCCTTCGGGCGTGCCACTACTCACAAATTTAGCTTGCGGGGGAGGAACCATATGTATTGGGGGTCAAAAGATCGGTCTTGATGCGATAGTTCTAGATATGAAGGACTTCGACATCATACTGGGCATGGATTGGCTCGGTCCTTGCAACGCCAACATCGACTGCGCAGGAAAGAGGGTCACCTTCCGCATACCTGGAGTGCCCGAATTCTGCTATTCGTGTGGTGAAGCATCGCCGACGTGCATGGTGATCTCGGCAATCTCGGCTCGGAGGCTACTTCATTCTGGATGCGAAGGCTACTTGGCGTCCGTTCGTGACACGAGGCAGGATGGTGCGAACGCGGGTGATACCGACGTTGTGGCAGAATTCCCAGACGTGTTCCCGGACGAGCTACCTGGCATGCCGCCCGATCGAGAGATAGAGTTCACTATCGATACATTCCCCGACGCCCGGCCGATCTCGAAGGCTCCGTACAGGATGGCTCCTGCAGAATTGAAAGAATTGAAGGCACAACTTCAGGAATTGCTCGACAGAGGGTTTATCCGTCCGAGTGTCTCGCCGTGGGGTGCGCCCGTGCTGTTCGTAAAGAAGAAGGATGGATCGATGCGACTCTGTATTGACTATCGAGAATTGAATAAAGCCACCGTCCGAAACAAATACCCCCTGCCCCGCATCGACGACTTGTTCGACCAGCTCCAAGGTGCAACCGTGTTTTCGAAGATTGATCTACGATCGGGTTATCACCAACTCAAAGTCAAGCCAGATGACGTGCCGAAGTCTGCCTTCCGTACTCGTTATGGCCACTACGAGTTCTTGGTAATGCCGTTCGGACTGACAAACGCCCCTGCCGTCTTCATGGATCTAATGAATCGGGTGTTCCGTCCGTTCGTTGACAAGTTCGTAGTAGTCTTCATCGACGACATCCTCGTCTACTCGAAGGATCGAGCGCAACATGCAGAGCATCTGCGGACGGTACTCCAAACCCTTCGAGAGAATCAGTTGTATGCGAAGATGAGCAAGTGCGAGTTCTGGCTGGACAGCATTTCATTCCTTGGGCACATCATCTCCGCCGCGGGCATCGCAGTCGATCCGAAGAAAGTCGAGGCAGTTGCTGATTGGAAACGGCCCGCATCAGTTGGCGAAATTCGAAGCTTCCTAGGCTTGGCGGGATACTACCGACGCTTCGTGAAGGACTTCGCGAAGATTGCATCGCCGTTGACTCGCCTCACCCAGAAAGGAGTCGCATTCAAGTGGTCAGACGACTGTGAAGCTTCCTTCCAGGAGCTCAAACAACGGCTCGTTTCGGCCCCGATACTTGCTCTTCCTGAAGGGACGGAGGGATTTCAAATCTTCAGCGATGCTTCTGGCCAGGGCTTGGGGTGTGTGCTCATGCAGCGGGATAAGGTGATATCTTTTGCTTCCCGGCAGTTGAAGCCGCACGAGAAGAACTACCCCACGCACGACCTAGAACTAGCGGCAATTGTGTTCGCGTTGAAGCTGTGGCGTCACTATCTCTATGGCGTGGCGTGCAGGATTTATACGGACCACAAAAGCCTCAAGTATCTCTTCACCCAGAAAGAACTGAATTTGCGGCAGAGGCGATGGCTCGAACTAATCAAAGACTATGACTTATCAATCGACTACACGCCGGGCAAGGGAAATGTGGTAGCGGATGCGCTGAGCCGAAAGTACTTAGCTTCATTATGCATCAACG
This sequence comes from Iris pallida, assembly GCA_029216955.1. NCBI lineage: Eukaryota > Viridiplantae > Streptophyta > Magnoliopsida > Asparagales > Iridaceae > Iris > Iris pallida. Next base: position 1,037,895 of record JANAVB010034416.1, on the reverse strand, counting down.
ATCGACTGCTGCGTGACTTAGAAGAAATGGGCATTGAACTTCGAGTTCGTTTCAGAGACGTGAAACTGGCGCAACTGCGGGTGGAACCGAGCCTACTGGAGAGGATCAAGTCTGCACAGAAGGATGACCCCTACCTGGAGAAGATGCGGAAGCTGATATCGACAGGGAAAGCGTCTGACTTTGCAGAGGACGAGTCGGGAGTGTTGCGCGTGAAGGGACGGCTATGCGTACCGGACGACGTAGAACTCAGAAAGGAGATAATGACGGAGGCACACTATGCAAAATATTCCTTGCATCCTGGCAGCACCAAGATGTATAAGGACCTCCGCGTTGTCTTTTGGTGGCACGGCATGAAGAGGGACGTAGCGCTCTTTGTGTCAAAATGTATGGCCTGTCAGCAAGTCAAAGCCGAGCACCAGCGACCGGGCGGGGAGATGCAGAACCTTGCCATTCCAGAGTGGAAATGGGATCACATCACTATGGACTTCGTTGTTGGTTTGCCGAGGACGCCGCGGGGAAATGACGCCATCTGGGTCATCGTCGATCGACTAACCAAGTCAGCGCACTTTATCGCCATCAAAGTTACTTGGAGCGTCGACCGCCTTGCTCAGATATATCTTGATGAAATAGTTCGGCTGCACGGGGTCCCAGTTTCTATCGTCTCGGATCGGGATGGACGGTTCGTAGCACGTTTCTGGAGTAGTCTACATTCAGCACTGGGGACCAAGTTGAAGTTCAGCTCAGCTTATCATCCTCAGACTGACGGCCAAACAGAACGGGTGAACCAAATTCTCGAAGACATGTTGCGACTCTGTGCTATCGACTTGAAGTCAAGTTGGGACGTCCATCTACCGCTGGCCGAGTTTGCATACAACAACAGCTATCAGTCCAGCATCCAAATGGCGCCGTATGAAGCTTTGTACGGCCGGAAGTGTAGATCGCCCATTTGCTGGAATGAAGTCGGGGAACGGCAGATACTTGGTCCGGAGCTGGTGGAGCAGACTGTGCAGAAGGTCAAGTTGATACGTGAAAGATTGAAGATAGCACAAAGCCGGCAGAAAAGCTATGCCGACACGCACCGACGCCCCCTCGAGTTCTCGGAAGGCGACCATGTATTCCTGAAGGTGATGCCTATGCGTGGAGTATCCCGGTTCGGTGCGAAAGGAAAGTTGAGCCCAAGATTTGTTGGCCCGTTCGAAATATTGAAGCGAGTCGCCCCGGTAGCTTACCAGATCGCCTTGCCGCCTGCATTGTCAGAGGTACATGACGTCTTCCACGTCTCGCAATTGCGGAAGTACGTGCACGATCCGGGGCATGTGGTAGATTTGGGTAAGCTGGACCTGAAGGCGGACTTATCATATGTCGAAGAGCCGGTGCAAATCTTGGAGCGCAAGGATAAACTTCTCCGCAACCGTGCTATTCCACTAGTCCGCGTTCTCTGGAGAAACCATTCCGTTGAGGAGTCGACTTGGGAGCTTGAGTCAGAAATGAAGGAGAAGTTCCCTTCATTGTTCTCGTAGAGGTAGGTTCTGTTTTAAGTTTCGAGGACGAAACTTTTTCTTAGTTGGTTATGGTGTAGTGCCCCGTCCCTACATCGTGCCCCGTACTTGTCCACGGGGTGCGCGAGAAAGGAACACTGTCGCTATCGATTCGATCGGGACCGATAGGTCGGGACCGGCCGAGTCGATCGAACGGGAACGGTTGAATTAAGATCCATTTCTCGTTATGGAATGTCTTCTTCGGAACCAAGTCCCATATTCAGCGGATTGCGCCTCGAGGATTGGCTCTGCGGCTGAGTCGGGAGAGACCTCCCGTTGCTCTGCTTTTCACGCCGCTTGCGTTGGTTTTGGCTTTGTTTTCTGAATGCGTTTTCGCGAATGTTTTCGATGGTTTTCATGGCTTGCATTTCGAACTCGCATTTCCTATCGAACTTCTTGAATAATGCAGTGTTCTAATCGGTTGCTTGTGCGATTTCAGGTAATCGCGTAGGCGACGTCTAGCGCGACCAACAAGTTCCCTCGCCAAGGTAAACTCAAGGTGAGTGGCTGACCCTTCTCTTCTCGACCCTCTTCTTAGGCAAAATCAATAGTGTTGTTGCGAAGGAAAGGATAAATGCTAGGGCACGAACACGGGAAAAAGGATTGAGTTTTCAAAGAGAATGTAGGCTAATGTCTTAATAACTAAAAAAAGGAAATGTGTCTTCACACGGTTATGGACAACTTGTCGACAAGGCGATAGTTTCCTCGAGCGGCAACCCGAGGCCACGGGACCGTTTCGGCCTAGGAGGAAACAGGGTATAGTCGTGCATAAGGTTTCAGCACAGGTTAAGCGGGGACTTGCAACGGAGCTAGCTACTTGCGTTGAAAGGATCCCGATTAACAAAGCTATACGTCCAGGATGGCTTGTGATGCCAGTGACCAAACACATGTAATGTTGCACTTGGAATATAAATGATAACAATGGACAAGGAAGAACATGGTAAGTTCTAAAGGCGCGGCGCGGTCCGCCGGGGTAAGTTTCAACGTAAAAGTTCACTATGCTTGTCATTACTTGTTTGTAATCCATTAGGATGGTTAGAAACATTCATACTCTAATGTCATATAAACTCTTCAACCAAATGAGAGCTTGGAATTTAAATAGCCACGCACCAGTACAAGTGTAATGTACTGATCCTCGCTCTCCATGCAGGTACCCCAAACTACGAAGGGCGTGCCAACTAAAAGCTCAAGGCGGCGTGCATTCTTTTGAAGCCTCGTCCGTGTGAAGGCTTGTTTTCTGGATTTCCTTTTGAAGAAGACCCACACATCAGTCCAAAGAAAAATGACGACTCGACTTCCCGCCATAGCAGGTGGAAATATGTATTGGTTTTTTGCTTGTATAAAAGGGTGTAATGTATGGAACGACTATCTCATCGGCGTTCATTTTTGTAAGTCGAAGTCATGTTGTAGCCCGCGCGGCAATGATTGTAAAAAGAAGTCTATGTAAAGTTCATATTATCAATGAAAAGTCTATTTCCATTTCAAATGTGTTATTCAATTTCTCTGCGTACTCTAAATTGATGTTGTGTTTCGGATAACCTTATGTATACGCCTTGTGCGATCGCAACTTAGGTTCGCACGGCATCACGCCCGGGGGACGACTATCGATTCTACGGAATCGGGGCGTGACAATATCCATTTCAACCTGGTGTCGGTTGGAAGGTTGGATGACGAGGGATTCTTCGGTCTCTTCGGGAACAGTCAGTGGAAGCTTTCCAGGGGTTCGATGGTGATTGCCAGAGGAAGCAAGAAGTCCGGTCTCTACTATATGGAGGGGAGCGCACAGGGGGCACAGGAGGTGAACGCAGTCAGTGATGCGTCTACCGAGTTGTGGCACAGGCGGCTCGGCCATATCAGCGAGAAGGGAATGAGCTACTTGGTGAACAGGAAGGTGATTCCGGGGCTCAAGTCTACAAAGTTGGAGAAGTGCACGTACTGTTTAGCTGGGAAGCAAAATAGGGTGTCTTTCCAAAGTCACCCAAGTTCGAGGAAGCCGGCGTTGCTCGAGTTGATTCACTCGGATGTCTGCGGTCCTATGAAGGTAAAATCTCTTGGTGGTGCTTCTTACTTTGTAACCTTTATTGATGACTGTTCCAGGAAGGTTTGGGTCCATGCCTTAAAGACCAAGGATCAGGTGCTGCCTACTTTCAAGGAGTTTCAGGCCTCTGTTGAAAGGAAGACGGGCAAGAAGTTATTGTGTGTTCGGTCCGACAATGGCGGCGAATACATCGGTCCCTTTGATGCGTATTGCAGAGAGCAAGGGATACGACACCAGAAGACTCCGCCAAAGACACCTCAGCTCAATGGTGTAGCGGAGCACATGAACAGGACACTGATGGAGGGTGCGGTATTTGCTGTCAGAAGCAAACTTGCCGGGCAGTTACTGGGGTGAGGCTCTTCTCACAGTTGCTTATGTTATTAATTTGTCTCATAGTGCTCTTTTGCATGGTGATGTGCCTGACAAAGTATGGTACGGCAAAGAGCCGTCATACAATCACCTGCGAGTGTTTGGCTGTAAGGCCTTCGTGCATGTACCGAAGGACGAGAGGACCAAACTTGAGCCGAAGATGAGACGATGCGTCTTTGTCGGCTATGGTCGGGATGAGTAATTTGGCTATAGACTCTACGACCCAGTGGAAGGAAAGCTCTACAGAAGCAGGGACGTGGTGTTCGTCGAGGATCAGACCATGACCAACACTCAGGATTCCGAGACGCCTTCTGAGGTTGAGGAATTGCCTGAGTTAGAGTCATTTCGCTTCGAGCAGTTTCCAGAGGACATCGCAGAGGATCCAGTTATGGGGGAGCCAGTACATGGAGTAGCTCCCAACCTTGATCATCAGCCTGCTGATGGTGGTCAGGGTGTCCCTCAGGAGGATGAGCATGCCGGAGAGGTAGTTCCTGAAGGAGAGAAGGATGTCGGTATACAGCCAGCACCAGTGGTTCCTTTGAGGAGGAGTGACAGAGATCGTCAACCATCTACGAGATACTCACCGGATGAGTATGTGCTATTGACTGACGGGAGAGAGCCCGAAAGTTTTGCAGAGGCTATGGAAGACGAACACAGACAGGAGTGGATGGAGGCTATGCAGGAGGAGATGAGTTTCTTGCACACCAATTCCACTTATGATCTGGTGCGGTTGCCAAAGGGCAAGGAAGCTTTGAAGAATCGATGGGTGTTTAGAGTGAAGCAGACGGATGATGCTACTCGCCCTCGATACAAAACGAGGCTGGTAGTTAAAGGCTACGGTCAGCGGAAAGGCGTGGATTATGATGAGATCTTTTCGCCTGTCGTCAGCATTCGTCTATTCGGGTGGTGCTAGCATTAGCAGCCAGTCTGGACTTGGAGGTCGAGCAGATGGACGTGAAGACGACATTCCTCCACGGTGATCTTGAGGAGGAGTTGTACATGGAGCAACCGGAGGGGTTCTGTGAGAAGGGCAAGTCACATTTGGTCTGCCGGTTGAGGAAGAGCTTGTATGGTCTGAAGTAGGCTCCGAGGCAGTGGTACAGAAAGTTCGAGTCATTTATGGGGGAGCATGGTTATGCACGGACGACGTCGGACCATTGTGCATTTGTGAGGTATTTTGCCGAGGATGATTTCATCATTTTGTTGCTCTATGTTGATGATATGCTATTAGTGGGTCGGAATGCCACTAGGATAGCGGAGCTGATGTAGTGCCCTGCTCCCGTTGGGGAGAAGCACTATGTAATAGGCTCGTGCCAAGTCAGACATGGTCGAGAACATAGATGGCTAGTCTGACTCGGCGACGAGTTTGGTATACAAAAACTATGGCATCAATAAAATCGATTTGGACGAGTGATATGAGTACCGTTCCAACTAATGGATCGACTACTGTTGGAATGAGTCCTAGATGCGGTAGACGATGTCTTGGCGAAGGAACTCTAAAGGGAGCGATGCAACCCGTCTGCCGTTGGTTTTACTGGTTTTCTTGGCTTTCTGAACGAATTGTTTGCGTGGATTTGATAGTGTGTTTTCGCGTCGATTTCTGAATGCGTCCTTGAGAATTTCGAAGGAAGGATTGAAGGAAGGGTTCTAATTCGATGCTCGTGCCATTGCAGGAGTTCGTGTAACTGACGCTTGACCGTCGTGAAGCGTTCTCCTACTCTCGGCGCAATCTCCTTAGGTGGGTGGTTCTTCGGCCCCTTCTTTTCTACTCCTTCCCGCCAACTAAATTCTTTAAGTTCAACGTTCAAATCGATGATGCTAACGGGATGTATGCTTGCCACTAAGATAAAGAGCTTGGGATAATATATCAACCTAGAGATGTTAACTCTAAGTCCATAAGTTACACTAAGTAGAGAAAAGATAAATTTCTAAGAAAGAGATAGAATATATTCATGCCATGCAAAACACAACGATAAAAACCTTGGTGGCGGTACATCATGCCTCGGGGAATTTGGTGCCTACGGGACGCTAAATCAGAACGTACGGTTTCGGGGGAAGGGACCCTTGCACGAATAAGAATGATTATGTGATTCGATAATGGTTACGCTATGCAATTTACTTCATACATATTAAACTGTTCATACATTCGCATGGTCAAGGACGACTTGTGCACAAGGTGAGCTTTCCTCGAGACGGTACCCGGGGCCTTGGGACCGAATCGGCCTAGGAGGAAATTATGGAAATCGTGCTTCGGCGCGAGGCATTGCGAGACCTCCAGTTAGGCTCGCTACCTGGACTGGAGGGCGCGTCGCAAGGCTACGTAATCGTCCTTCATGGTGTCGATATCACCAATGACCGCATATAGGATAGACTGTATGCTCACCTATTGTCTTGTGCAGGTGGTAAGTATCATGTATATTTTGTGCAGGAAAGGAGCACGGCCGTGGTAAGAATGCCTTTAAATGGGTTATGTTGTTATCGTTTAAATGTGCCTTCGATATGAACTGCAACTCATATAGTTCTAAATAGAAAGATCACTTCATATGCCTGAATCCTTAATAAGCAGTATCGGTTTAGACGAGTGGGTTCGTCCCATCCACTAGCAAGTGTGCTAACCCCCAACTCCCCAGGTAACGAGCGTGCTGCGGGAGCTCGAGACTAAGCTGGAGCTGAAGAACGGGAGGCGGCACGAAGCTCTCATATTTTGAAGTATTTTGATGTCCAATTCAGACCGAAGGCTTTTGTTCAAATGTATAAAGGGGCATGAATGTATGGAACGCCGAAGATTATTTCAAGGCGAGCGTGTCGATAGTTTTCTTTTGTGTTTCAAAGATGTAGCCGCAACGGCATATGTAATGTAAAAATGACCTTGCACATATTTTGCAAGTTTATGAATGAAAAGCTAAGTTTCTTCCTATTCTATGCCTTCAACTCTCTGCACTGTTTAATTTCAACGCATCGTGTCAAAGGAATTTCCAAGCGCACATCCTTGCCTTGTGCAAGTCTAATAAAGACTTGCACGGCATCACGTCCCGACCCGTAGGGATCGATTTATATCGAGTCAAGGCGATGGCGACCGATTCGGCGAGTCAGGGCGTGTCAAGTTGGTATCAGAGCACGGTTCACACCTCGGACCTTCCAAAATACTTTCTTTAGATGATGCCATTGCGATTTTTCAAAAACTATGCTTTTCGACATATGCGGCCTGAAATAATCGTTCCATCCATATAAGCCCGTAGATATTTTGAGAATACTAACGGGTTTGCTCAATTTTGTAGGAATAACGGAAAGACTGGGTGTCCCCACATTGATTAGCACTGATAGCACCGAAGGTGCGACACCTAGTGAATCTGCCATGGAGCGACTACTACGCCTCATGGAACTCCAACAACGTCAGTCAGAGACGCAGCAACGACAGCTGCAGGAACAGATCCAGGCCCAAGTCAGCGCCCAACAAAAGCAAATGGACGCCCTGACCAGGATCGTGAGCACCATAGAGACGCAACAGAACTCGACGACCGTCATGTCCGAAGAAGAAGTGCAAGCCGAAAAGACGAAACATGTGTCTTCCTCCTTCCTGCTCAAGATGACCAAGTTCAAGAAAATGAACCCGCCGGACTTCAACGGTCGAGCAGAGCCTGACGAAGTCATAGGGTGGGTAGTGAAGATTGAGAGTCTGTTCACTCTCCTCAACATCAAGGGGTCCAAGAAATTCGGGTGCGCAGCGTTGCAGCTCAACTTGAGGGCCTACGACTGGTGGGAGGCGAAGAAACAGGAACTCCAAGAGTCCAACCCCAATGCCAAGATTTTGTGGGAGACATTCAAACGGGCCTTCCTCGAGCAATACATCCCTCGTGCCCTTCGTCGACAGAAGGAAGAGGAATTCATGTCCTTGAAGCAAGAAAACTTGTCCGTTGAAGACTACGATGCGAAGTTCGCGAAGCTTGCGAAGTTTGTCGGGGCTTTTCTGCCGAACACAGAGGCGTGGTACGAGCGCTTCCAGCAAGGCCTGAACGAAGATTTGCGTCGGGACGTCATGAACCAGAGATGCCAGACGTACAGGGAATCATATAACGCCGCTCTTGATATGGAGCGGGTCTTCGGTCGAGCATCGCAGAAGGGCGGATCAAGCATCCGCAACAACTTCAACAAGCGTCCTAACGACGCGGAAGGATCTGGTGCGCCAAAGCGCCAGAACACGACCGAGTATCGGGGGCCTCACCCAGGCGTACGTTGCCATCGCTGCGACAAGATGGGACATCTGGCGGTCGATTGCCGAGGGGGATGCTTCAAGTGTGGCCAGCTAGGTCACAAGGCGGTAGATTGTCGAATGGGGAGGGCGAACCAACATCCACCAAGGGACGTCCAGAACCAGAACAGGGCGCCTTCCGCCCATGGCGCAAACGCGGTGCCCGTGAACCCACAAAATCGCCAAGGGGCGCAAGGCCGAGTCTACGCACTAACGCGGGACGAAGCCTATGCGTCCGACACTGTTGTGACAGGTATACTACTCTATAAAAATATGCCTGCTAGAGTATTGTTCGATTCGAATGCAACGTATAGTTTCATATCTGCCGACTTTGTAAAAGAAAATGAATTACCTATGCAACTTTTAGATATAAATCTTAGCGTTAGCACTCCATCGGGAGTAGATATGCCTGCCACTCATACTTGTAGGGACGGTTACATATGCATCGAAGGGAGGAATCTATCCTTGGAAGTTATCGTCCTCGACGTCAAGGAGTACGATATAATCCTCGGCATGGATTGGTTGGGTGCATGCCACGCAACGATCGAGTGCGCGGAGAAGAGAGTTGTGTTCCGCCTTCCGGGCGAAATCGAGTTCTCCTATTCGTGCGGAGCAGCATCAAAGTCGGCAATGATAATATCGACGATTTCAGCAAGGCGTATGTTGCATTCCGGGTGCAGTGGGTACCTAGCATCAGTTCGAGACACGAGATCGGAGATTGCAAGCACGGCCCAGACTGAAGTCGTGGCAGAATTTCCTGATGTGTTCCCAGACGAGTTGCTAGGGATGCCGCCGGACCGAGAGATAGAATTCAGCATCGACACCTTCCCGGACACCCGACCGATATCCAAGGTACCCTATCGAATGGCGTCGACAGAGCTGAAGGAACTGAAGGCACAACTACAAGAGTTACTAGATCGCGGATACATTCGTCCTAGTGTCTCCCCGTGGGGTGCTCCAGTGTTGTTTGTGAGAAAGAAGGATGGATCGATGCGGCTGTGCATCGATTATCGGGAACTCAACAAAGCCACGGTACGAAACAAGTACCCGTTACCGAGAATAGATGATCTGTTTGACCAGCTGCAAGGGGCGACGGAGTTTTCCAAGATTGATCTTCGCTCAGGCTACCATCAATTGAAAATCAAGTCCGAAGACGTACCGAAGTCCGCCTTTCGAACCCGATATGGTCACTACGAATTTCTAGTCATGCCTTTCGGCTTGACCAACGCTCCTGCCGCGTTCATAGATCTAATGAACCGGGTGTTCCGACCGTTCATAGACAAATTTGTCGTTGTATTCATCAACGACATTCTCATATATTCGAAGAGCAAGGACGAGCACGTGGAAGACTTGAAGACGGTGCTACAGACTCTGCGTGAACATCAACTCTACGCCAAGCTAAGCAAGTGCGAGTTCTGGATGAACAGCGTGACGTTCCTTGGGCACGTTGTCTCCGCTGAAGGCGTCACGGTGGACCCAAAGAAGATTGAAGCAATAGTCGAATGGAAGCGGCCTGCCTCAGCAGGCGACATCCGAAGTTTCCTCGGCTTGGCGGGATACTACCGTAGATTCGTGAAAGATTTTGCCAAAATTGTGTCGCCTCTGACTCGTCTCACCCAGAAGGGAGTCGCATTCGAGGGGAACGACGCATGCGAATCGAGATTCCAAGAGTTGAAGAAACGGCTCGTCTCAGCGCCGATCCTTGCACTTTCGGACGGGCCAGAAGGGTTTCAGATATTTAGCGATGCATCACGGACGGGTTTGGGATGCGTGCTTATGCAAAGGGATAAGGTGATTTCGTTTGCTTCGAGACAATTGAAGCAACACGAGAAAAATTATCCTACGCATGATCTTGAGTTAGCGGCTATTGTGTTCGCGTTGAAGCTATGGCGGCACTATCTTTATGGTGTAGCTTGCCGCATCTATACGGACCACAAGAGCCTCAAATACATCTTCACTCAACAGGACCTGAACTTACGGCAGCGGCGTTGGCTCGAACTCATCAAAGACTACGATCTGACTTTTGAGTACACGCCAGGTAAGGGGAACGTTGTGGCAGACGCGCTGAGTAGAATGTTTGCAGGGTGCTTGTCTATCAACCGTAACATACAGCGAGACTTGGCGGAGATGGGTATCGAACTCCGAATTCGTTACCGTGGAGCACGATTGGCCCAATTGCACCTTGAGTCGAGCTTGCACAACAAAATAAAGACCGCACAGGAGGACGACCCATTCCTGAAGAAGATGCGCGAGCTGATTTCGACGGGAAAGACGACCAACTTTGTGGTGGACGAGGGCGGAATGACGCGGATGAAGGGGAGGATATGCGTGCCGGAACATGCTGAACTTAGAAAGGAGATTCTGACGGAGGCGCATTATGCGAAGTACTCGTTGCACCCCGGGAGTACCAAAATGTATAAGGACCTGCGCACGACCTTTTGGTGGCACGGCATGAAGAAAGACGTGGCGACGTTTGTGTCACAGTGTATGGCCTGTCAACGGGTGAAGGCCGAGCATCAAAGACCAGGCGGGGAGCTACAGAACCTCGACATTCCAGTATGGAAGTGGAACGACATCTCTATGGATTTTATCATGGGCCTTCCGAACACTACTAAAATACCCCACTTTACCGACGGAAGTTTAGCGACGGACGGATTCCGTCGCTAATAGCGACCAGTTTCCGACATCTTAGCGACGGATTAGCGACAGACAACATAACATAATTTTTTCCAATTTTAAATGTAAAAATTTGTCGGGTTTCCGTCGCTAAGTCGACGAACGTTAGCGACGGATTCTTTTTCGTCGCTTATTCGTCGCAAATGTTGGCGGCAAAATTTTTAAAACATTGGCGGGAACTTTAGCGACTAACTGGCGACGGATATATCCGTCGGAAAACACCTTTTAATTGGCGACGGTTTAGCGATTAATTTATTCCGTCGCTATTCCGTCGCTAGGTTCTGTGCCCTAACTTAAATTGAACCGACGGGGGGGAATTTTTCATTCCCCCCAAAACTCTCTCTCTCTCTCTCGCGGCTCTCTCTCTCTCTCTACCAGGTATCTCTCTCTCTCTCTCTCTCTCTCTCTTTCTCTAATTTTGGGTTTTGGGGCCGGAGGGGGGAGTGGGGGGGGGGGGTCGGCTTCGCGGGGGGTGGAGAGGGCGGGGGGGGTGGTGAATGGGGTCAGGGGGTCGGGGGGTGTGAGGAATGGGGGCAGGGGGTGGGGGGTGGGGAATGAGGGTCGGGGAGTCGGGGGGGTGGGGAATGGGGGCAGGGGGGTCGGGGGGTGGGGGGTGGAGAGGGCAGGGGGGTCGGGGGGGGTGTTGAATGGGGGCAGGGGGGTCGGGGGGGTCGGGAATGGGGGCAGGGGGGTCGGAGGGCGGGGGGTGGGGGGTGGAGAGGGCACGGGGGTCGGGGGGGTGGGGAATGGGGGCAGGGGGGTCGGGGGGGGTGGGTAATGGAGAGGGCAGGGGGGGTATTGAATGGGGGCAGGGGGGTCGGGGGGTGGGGAATGGGTTGCATTCCCCGATACGGATACGGTTTGGCATGTCCCGATCCTAAGAAATAATACTATTTCATTTAATTTAATTTCATTTAATTTCAAAACTACTAAGAAATAATACTTAAAACACTTAAAATTATGCCTAAATGTATAAATTATATGTTTTTAAATGTAAATAATTTATTAATAATTATTTGTTTTCCAATACCAAAAAAATCCGATACTTCGATCCGATACCGCCGATACTACCGATATCGCCGATACCAATACTAGATTGCTTAGACTTATATTGCAAGGTAACTAGATACAAGTTATGATACAATGTAAATGCAAGTATACATGTTAGCTAGATAGCTTAGACTTATATTGCAATCTCCTATTCACACGAGTATTGATATCGTCGATGCCAATACTCGTAGGAATATATAGTCCGATACCGATTCCGATACCGATACTTTGAACCTTGATTTAAATACATGTTAGTATAGTATCTTCACATATATGTTAAGAGTATATACATGATTAGCAAGGTAACTAGATACAAGTTATGATACAATGTAAATGCAAGTATACATGTTAGCTAGATAGCTTAGACTTATATTGCAATCTCCTATTCACACGAGTATTGATATCGCCGATGCCAATACTCGTAGGAATATATAGTCCGATACCGATTCCGATACCGATACTTTGAACCTTGATTTAAATACATGTTAGTATAGTGTCTTCACATATATGTTAAGAGTATATACATGATTAGCAAGGTAACTAGATACAAGTTATGATACAATGTAAATACAAGTATACATGTTAGCTAGATAGCTTAGACTTATATTGTAATCTCCTATTCACACGAGTATTGATATCGCCGATGCCAATACTCGTAGGAATATATAGTCCGATACCGATTCCGATACCGATACTTTGAACCTTGATTTAAATACATGTTAGTATAGTGTCTTCACATATATGTTAAGAGTATACATGATTAGCAAGGTAACTAGATACAAGTTATGATACAATGTAAATGCAAGTATACATGTTAGCTAGATAGCTTAGACTTATATTGCAATCTCCTATTCACACGAGTATTGATATCGCCGATACCAATACTCGTAGGAATAGTCCGATACCGATATACATTGTAGAGCTCTGTTTTGCTATTCTGGACATGTTGTGACCTGTGCTGTTCTAAATAGGAGCCAGACACACTCCTGAGACGGGGGAGTATGTATAGTGATGTGGATTCTTACTAACTTATCATGTGAACCCATTTATGGGCCCTTCATTGAACCTTCTCATGTGCAACTTTCAGTCCATTCACAGTTCCCTATATTGTACTCTACATCACCTAGTTCACTTATATCTAACATCCTAACCCTAATCCAAATTTATGAGTATCGATATCGGGCTATTCTTATGTTTAGTTTGTCTTACGATACAGATTTTCACATCCAAATTGAGGATGAGTCGTTATTTTGTTGATCGTACATGGATGTACAAACGGCAACACGAGAGTAGAACTGGTGTGAGTGACGATTTTCAGGCAGGCGTGTTTATGGAAAGATTACTGCCCATTGCTTTGAGAGAGTTGTTGCCTTCTGCTGTATGGGTTCCGTTGGCCGAGCTGTCTACATTCTTCAGGGATATCTGTTCAACTAAGCTGACGGTGCAACATATGGTACAACTTGAGGAGAAGATTGTCTTAACAATCTGCAAGTTAGAGAAAATATTTCTACCGGGCTTTTTCGACAGCATGGAGCATCTACCGATTCATCTAGCATATGAAGCCCGTGTCGGTGCATCTGTTCATTATCGATGGATGTACCCCTTTGAAAGGTAAATAAAAATCGATATAATTTAAGTGAAATTTAAGTGGATTTTACAATTCATTATTAATTCTCAAGATAATTTGTCTCTTTAGGTACCTACACCATCTAAAGAAGAAAGTTGGCAACAAGGCTCATATAGAGGCTTCGATATGCGAATCATATCTTATCGAGGAGGTGTCAAATTTCTGCTCCATTTATTTCGATACTCATGTCGAGACAAATCGAAATAGACCTCAAAGGAATGAAGAAGACGTTGAGGATGGAGGTATATTCAATTTAAGGGGAAGCCTATTGGGGCTAGTAAGAAACGGTGGTTGACCGACGATGAGTATGATACCGCTCACCGATATGTCTTGTTAAATTGTGACATACAAGAAGTGAGAGATTTGGAGAAGTAAGTGACTACGCCTCGTTATAATCTTTAATTTGGTGAATTAAGTGACTACACTTATTTTTATTCTCTCTAACAGTGTATTTAGAGGTGAAGTCAAAATGAGGACACCATATATTACAGATGAGGGACTTCAAAGAGAGGTTGATTGTACCTTTCCGTCCTGGTTTCGTAAATACGTAAGTAACTGAGATAATATGTTATGCGGCTACCATTAAAATATATGCAGCTAAAATATTTAAATTATCAATACATGTTTACAGGTTTTATTGCCTGAAACAACACTCATAAATGAGAGCATTCGTTATTTGGCATTGGGACCGAAGAAGCATGCAAAGACTTTGTCAGGCTATGTTGTTAATGGCTTCAAGTTTAAGTCAACTCAGCATGCTATAAATGCCGAATTTCTCAATGACGACTTCGATACCAAGAATTCTGGTATTTGCATAAGAGGCACCATCTATGACGACGAGCCAGACTTTGACTATTATGGAGTGCTTCGGAAGATTGTAGATTTACAATATAGTGCCCCATATGATATGCATATTGTGATGTTCAAATGTGAGTGGTTCGATACGAGACCAAATATCGGTTGGAGAATCGATAAACAATTTGGATTCGTCGATATAAATCATCGCAGGAGGTATAGAGGGTCCGACACGTTTGCGATAGCAAGTCAGGCTGTTCAAGTCTACTATACAAGCTACCCAAGGCGTCGTAGAGATCGATTTGACTGGTGGGCAGTATGCAAGATTAAATCTAGAAATACATTCAACGTTGGAGACCCAGCATACCAAGAGGACCAGATCGAGAAGCCCCAATACATGGGACAACAGTCGGATACCATGGACGTGGAAGATGTCGATATACCTCATGCTGAGGAAAATAGAGGGGAGGAAGAGGTTGATATACAAGACTTAGCTGTCAACCAGGGGAGAAAGAGGCGTCTTGTCCCAAGTATTGAGCCTGAAGAAGAAGTAGAAGAAGAAGAAGAAGAAGAAGAAGAAGAAGAAGAAGAAGAAGAAGAAGAGGATGAGGATGAGGATGAGGATGATGATACAGATGAAGTCGATGATGAGGATGATGATATAGATGAAGTCGACGATGAGAATGAGGATGAGAACGATGACGATGACGATGAGGACGAGGACGATAACGATGATTAGATTAAATATCGGTATATATTAGAAGCACTTACAACTAACTTAGTGAATTCAGTTTAGACGGACATATTCTTATTTCAGTTTATGTTTTTGTCGTTCGATCATCTACTTATTGTATGATTTTCTTTTTACAGATTGCACTCTTAGTTCTCATTGTCTTGACGGCACTCGCCGCCCTGCTGCTGGTATATATATTTTAGTTCAGTTTTATATTCATTTATACTTCTATATTGTTAATTATATTTATGTGTTCTATTTACAGGTCATGGTCACTACCACTCGTGCTGCTGGTAGCGGCAGTGGCCGTGGCCGTGGTGGTGCTGGTGGTGGCGGTACTGGCCGTGGTGGGCGTGGTGGTAGCGGCACTGGCCGTGGACGTGGTGGTAGCGGTCGTGGTGGTAGCGGTCGTGGTCGCCTTCCACATTCCCCGGATATAGAGTCCTCCGATCCCGACCTGGAGAGCCCGGCCACAGACTCTTCCCGCCGTCGATCTATCTCTGCGCTACCTTCATCTTCATCGAGGCCTGAGACTCCATCCGCTAGCGGATCCGTTCCGCCCCCGGATGCACCAGCGGGTACACCATCAGTTACTGCAGGGTGGGCTCCGGAGTACCCCCGGATTCAGCTTCATCCTGCTACCGGTGAGTACATCCGCGGACCCGCGGATCCTCCGACGCCTCCAGAGAGGCCGATAGGCGAGAACCGACGAGAGCTATGGCCCGCGGGTGATACGTAAGTAAATTTAAGTTAATTTATTAAATTTGTTTCATTTATTCAAGTTAATAATCCAGTCTTTGCTTCTTTGTAGGTTTTTCCCGTATGATGCTGCCCGGATACTCGGGCAAATTATCCGAGAAAACTACCATGGCCCCTACCTCAATTTTTCTGAGGTGCCTCAGAACATGCAGTACGTCTGGCTCGAGGAGATGAAGGTATATATATATCTTTTGGTTAATTATTAATTATTCTTTAATCCATTAATTTTTTAATTACGTGATAATTTAATTTGTATGTCAGACGACGTTCTGGTGGCCCCCCCATCGCGAGGAGTTGATTCGCAAGGCCTACAAAGCCGCCGTCGGGAAGAAGATACGGGATGCGGTGTACGACGTTCGTACGGCGCATTCGAGGAAGAAGTGGCTCCGGGAGGAGTACTACGAGCAGATGTTGGATAAGATGAATACTGCTCAGTACAGGGAGAAATCAGAGAAAGCGAAGGCGAGCAGACAGGCCGCTGGTCTGCATACGGGAGGTTCAAAGCCCCACGCAGCGACGCGTGCAGATTTGGTGAGATATCGCAAATTCATTTCACTATTAAATTCGGTACTATTAATATACGTAGTTAATTAAATTCGACGTATATTTCGTATGCAGGCACAACGGGCGGTAAAGGAGGGGAGAGAGCCGGAGTCGGCCACCGCCTACGATGTATTCCTGCATACACACAAGAGGCGGGCAGACGGGAGCTTCGTCGACGCGAGGGCCCAGGCGACTGATGTAAGTAATTACGTTTATGAGATTTATATTAGAAATATAATTATTGTTAACTTAATTAGGTGAACGTAGGATTCAAATTATAACTTAGGAAAACATAGGATTTAGATTATAACTTAGGAAAACTTATAGTATAAACACATTCATTGGATAGGCTGCATATCGTGAGGCCCTTAGTCAGATTGAGCCCCCTGCCGAGGTTGTCGGCGAAACGACGCCCACCCAGACGCCCTCTTCTATGGCCGCTCGCTACGACGACGTGTTCGTAGAGTCTGTCGGCGGCTTTAATAAAGGGCGCGTCTACGGCGTAGGTTCCATGGCGGCGTCGTTGCAGGGCGCGACTCCGAGATATCCACCGCCCCCGCCTCCTCCCGTGCCCCCGTCGGACGATATGAGGACGCAGCTTGCGACTCTCACCTCCGATATGTCGGAAATGCGGAGTCTAATATCGGATGTGCTGGAGCGCCTTCCGCGTCCTTCTTCTGCTCCCGGTCCAGATCCGTCTGCTCCCGGTACGTCTAGTGCGGTTGCCGGTCCTTCCGACCCTGGACGTTATTCATTTGACCGTTCTGCCGAGGTCCGCCTGGTACCGGATACTGCGCTCATTGGGCTCATGGACTTGATGTCGCCAGAGCAGCTCCGCACGCTTCCAGAGCATGTGTTGTCCCAGGTGCCGGCGTACATGGTGGAAGAGTACATCCGCAGAGCCGAGGCGGCGCCGAGACGACGACGCGATCCATCTCAATGATATTTGTACTGTTTTTGGATATTTGTACTGTTTTTGGATTTTGAATTCTGGATATTTTGGAAGCGTACATGAATGTTTGGATATTATGAATTTGTGTATTTGTGTTTGGATATTTGTACATAGATGTTTGGATATTTCTGTTTGATATTGGATATTATGAATTTGGATATTTGGATATTTGTTGATCGTACATGGATGTTTGGATATTGGATATTGGATATTATGAATATGTGTAATATTTACGAAAAGGAAATAGAATATTTCTGTAATTTTTTTTAATTAATGTTGCATTTAGCGACGGACTAGCGACTAACTAGCGACGGATATATCTTTTAGCGACCGATGAGCGACTAACTAGCGACGGCAAATCCGTCGCTAACTGGGTTATACAAATATTTGCAGTTACCGACGGACGAGCGACGGAATATCCGTCGCTAACTGGGTGATATAAATATTTTGCAGTTAGCGACCACCTAGCGACTACCTAGCGACGGCGAATCCGTCGCTAACTGGAATATTAGCGACGGAATATCGACTACCTAGCGACGGCAAATCCGTCGACATGGTTCTGGAAATATGGTAGGTTTCCAGAGACTTAGCGACGGATAGTGGGTCGCTAATCCGTCGCTAATCTGTCGAGGATGACGACGGACTAGCGACGGCTTAGCGACCCATTATCCGTCGACATGGTTCTGGAAATATGGAAGCTTTCCAGAACCAGGCCGACGCCCTACCCGTCGCTAATCCGTCGCTATAACGTCGAGGTTAACGACGGAATGGCGACGGAATAGCGACTGATTTTGCGTATCAGGAACCTCTCTGATACGCTTTTACCGACCTATTTACGACGGCTTAGCGACGGATATTTTAATATTATATGGCATGTAAACCGACGGGAACAAGTCGCTAATCCGTCGCTAAACCATTGAAAGGCAACCGTCGGTAATCAGTCGCTAGTCCGTCGGTTAATCATTTGTCCGACGGCTTAGCGACGGACAAATTTTAGCGACGACGTATTTCCCGACGGCCATTTTCATCAAATATCCGTCGCTATTCCATCGGTAATTTATGTTACCGACGGATGAGCGACGGATGTGGCCGTCGCTAAAGTTGGTTATTTTGGTAGTGGAAGACGTCGCGGGGGAATGATGCGATTTGGGTCATTGTCGATCGTTTGACCAAATCTGCTCATTTCCTCGCTATTAAAGCATCATGGAGCGTCGATCGGTTAGCTCAGATTTATCTCGACGAGATCGTCAGACTGTACGGGGTACCGGCCACAATCATTTTGGACAGGGACGGGCGATTCTTATCACGTTTCTGGACGAGTCTACAGGCGGCGCTGGGTACTAAGTTGAACCTTAGCTCCGCGTACCACCCGTAAACCGATGGCCAGACAGAAAGAGTGAATCAGATCCTGGAGGATATGCTACGTCTGTGCGCGATAGATTTGAAGACTAGCTGGGACACGCACTTGCCGCTCGTGGAGTTCGCATACAATAACAGTTACCAATCGAGCATCCAAATGGCTCCCTACGAGGCGCTTTACGGGAGGAAGTGCCGATCTCCGATTTGCTGGGACGAAGTCGGGGAGCGACAGGTGCTCGGGCCAGAACTAGTGGAACAAGCCGTCGAGAAGGACCGCATGATTCGAGATAGGCTCCGCATTGCTCAGAGTCGACAAAAGAGTTATGCAGATACTCGTCGACGACCGTTAGAGTTCTTGGTTGGGGACCATGTGTTTCTGAAGGTGACGCCGATGCGGGGCGTCATGCGATTCGGGGTAAAGGGCAAGCTGAGTCCAAGATTCGTAGGGCCCTTCGAGATCCTCGAAAGAGTAGCGACCATTACTCGGATCGCGCTACCTCCTGTCCTGGCCGAAGTGCACGACGTCTTCCATGTCTCCCAACTTCGGAAGTACGTGCATGACCCAAGTCATGTGGTTAGTTTCGATCAGTTGGAGCTACGCGCCGATCTATCATACTCGGAGGAGCCCGTGCAAATTTTGGACCGTAAAGAAAAGATCCTGCGGAGCCGATCGATGTCCTTGGTTCGCGTACTCTGGCGCAACCATTCCGTCGAGGAGTCGACGTGGGAGCTAGAGGCGGAGATGAGGAAGAAGTACCCTTCACTTTTCGTCGACAAAGGTCAGACCCTTGTTCTTAAGTTTCGGGACGAAACTTTTTCTTAGTGGTATATTATGTAGTGCCCCGCTCCCGTTGGGGCGAAGCACTATGTAATAGGCTCGTGCCAAGTCAGACATGGTCGGGAACATAGATGGCTAGTCTGACTCGGCGACGAGTTTGGTATACAAAAACCATGGCATCAATAAAATCGATTTGGACGAGTGATATGAGTACCGTTCCAACTAATGGATAGACTACTGTTTGAATGAGTCCTAGATGCGGTAGGCGGCGTCTTGGCGAAGGAACTCTAAAGGGAGCGACGCAACCCGTCTGCCGTTGATTTTATTGGTTTTCTTGGCTTTCTGAACGAATTGTTGCATGGATTTGATAGTGTGCTTTCGCGTCGATTTCTGAATGCGTCCTTGATAATTTCGAAGAAAGGATTGAAGGAAGGGTTCTAATTCGATGCTCGTGCCATTGCAGGAGTTCATGTAACTGACGCTTGACCGTCGTGAAGCGTTCTCCTACTCTCGGCGTAATCTCCTTAGGTGGGTGGTTCTTCGGCCCCTTCTTTTCTACTCCTTCCCGCCAACTAAATTCTTTAAGTTCAACGTTCAAATCGATGATGCTAACGGGATGTATGCTTGCCACTAAGATAAAGAGCTTGGGATAATATATCAACCTAGAGAAGTTAACTCTAAGTCCATAAGTTACACTAAGTAGAGAAAAGATAAAGTTCTAAGAAAGAGATAGAATATATTCATGCCATGCAAAACACAACGATGAAAACCTTGGTGGCGGTACATCATGCCTCGGGGAATTTGGTGCCTACGGGACGCTAAATCAGAACGTACGGTTTCGGGGGAAGGGACCCTTGCACGAATAAGAATGATTATGTGATTCGATAATGGTTACGCTATGCAATTTACTTTATACATATTAAACTGTTCATACATTCGCATGGTCAAGGACGACTTGTGCACAAGGTGAGCTTTCCTCGAGATGGTACCCGGGGACCTGGGACCGAATCGGCCTAGGGGGAAATTATGGAAATCGTGCTTCGACGCGAGGCATTGCGAGACCTCCAGTTAGGCTCGCTACCTGGACTGGAGGGCGCGTCGCAAGGCTACGTAATCGTCCTTCATGGTGTCGATATCACCAATGACCGCATATAGGATAGACTGCATGCTCACCTATTGTCTTGTGCATGTGGTAAGTATCATGTATATTTTGTGCAGGAAAGGAGCACGGCCGTGGTAAGAATGCCTTTAAATGGGTTATGTTGTTATCGTTTAAATGTGCCTTCGATATGAACTGCAACTCATATAGTTCTAAATAGAAAGATCACTTCGTATGCCTGAATCCTTAATAAGCAGTGTCGGTTTAGACGAGTGGGTTCGTCCCATCCACTAGCAAGTGTGCTAACCCCCAACTCCCCAGGTAACGAGCGTGTTGCGGGAGCTCGAGACTAAGCTGGAGCTGAAGAACGGGAGACGGCACGAAGCTCTCATATTTTGAAGTATTTTGATACCCAATTCAGACCGAAGGCTTTTGTTCAAATGTATAAAGGGGCATGAATGTATGGAACGCCGAGGATTATTTCAAGGCGAGCGTGTCGATATTTTTCTTTTGTGTTTCAAAGATGTAGCCGCAACGGCATATGTAATGTAAAAATGACCTTGCACATATTTTGCAAGTTTATGAATGAAAAGCTAAGTTTCTTCCTATTCTATGCCTTCAACTCTCTGCACTGTTTAATTTAAACGCGTCGTGTCAAAGGAATTTCCAAGCACACATCCTTGCCTTGTGCAAGTCTAATAAAGACTTGCACGGCATCACGTCCCGACCCGTGGGGATCGATTTATATCGAGTCAAGGCGATGGCGACCGATTCGGCGAGTCGGGGCGTGACAGCTGAAGCGCCAACTGGGCGCGGCCTTCTCTATGAAGGATTTGGGCGCAACGAAGACTATTCTTGGGATGGAGATCAGCCGAGAGAGAGAGAGAGTCCAAGCTGCTACACTTGTCCCAAACGAAGTACATTCACCGGGTACTTCAGCGTTTCGGGGTGGACGGGTCGAAGAAAGTGAGTTCCCCTCTTGCGGCTCACTTTAAGCTCACTGAGGAGCAGTGTCCATCTACCGAGGACGAAAAGGAAGATATGGAGCGGGTTCCATATGCCTCAGCTGTGGGAAGCCTTATGTATGCCTTGGTGTGTACAAGGCCAGATATTGCTCATGCAGTTGGTACGGTTAGCAGGTATCTTTCAAATCCTGGAAGGGTACATTGGAGTGCGGTCAAGTGGATTCTACGTTATCTTCAGGGCACTGCTGGTTGGAGACTTTCCTTTGGTGGTGACGAGCCGAAGCTGGTTGGGTATACCGACGCTGATATGGCTGGAGATGTGGACACGAGGCGATCGACTTCAGGCTACGTGATGATGTTTGCGGGAGGAGCGGTGTCGTGGCAGTCGCGGTTGCAGAAGTGTGTTGTCTTGTCGATGACAGAGGCAGAGTACATTGCGGCGACGGAGGCTTGCAAGGAGTTGCTGTGGATGAAAAAGCTGCTGCAGGAAATGGGACTGAAGCAAGAGCAGTATACTTTGCTTTGCGACAGTCAGAGTGCTATTCACCTTGTGAAGAATCAGACGTTTCATAGCCGGTCCAAACACATCGAGACTCGGTATCACTGGATACGGGATGTGGTTGAGAAGAAGGACGCGGAGCTTGAGAAGGTTCATACAGATGACAACGGAGCTGATATGTTCACGAAGATTCTACCAAGAGGAAAATTTGAGTACTGCAGGCAGATCGTCGGGATGACGACATCCTCCCCATAGTTGTGAAGGAGGAGATTTGTTGGAGTGGGTGGGGTTCCCAACCTATGTGGAGAAGACCCCGGAGTGCGACGAGCGTCATTCGTGTGTCGAAGAAGCTCGGGAAGTAGGCGACGCGGAGTCGCTGCTGCTGTTGCTGACCAGAGGGAGGTTCTGGAATGGGATTGCCGAGTTCGGGCCGAACTCGGTCCCATGGCGAGTTCGGGCCGAACTCGGTCTGGCTGTTCCAGGATTTGGCGAGTAGGTTCTGTTTGCCCGACACAGAGTTCTGGCCGAACTCTGTGTCGTCGGGGCTGATGCGGGAAATTGGGTGACTTTTCTCCACTGGATCTAATCCAACGGTCCAGGTTGGTTGCGGGATTAGGGAGTTAAGTTGGGATTTTCCAACCCTAATTCATAACGCAACGTAACACACAAGAAGAGAGAGGAAGGAGGCAAGAGTGCCATTACAACTTCGGGAGAGAAGACGGAGGATTGAATGTCGTTTTCGAAGGAGATCGTGTTTCGGGTAATCTCTACTCGTCGTTCTCGCTCTTCATAGCCTTGTCATCATTGTTCTTACTTCTGAGTGTTGTGGGGATCCGATTTGGATCGGGAGGAGTTTGTAGAGGGTGTAATTCTTCTATTCCATTAGTGGAGGCTTCTCAGGGTTGGACTCCGATCGTCCCGTGGTTTTTCCCGCAAGGGTTTTCCACGTCAAAAATTCTCTGTGTCTGCGTGGATTGTTTTGTGTGGTGCGTTTGTATTGCTCGGTCCTCTCGCAGGTACTCTCCGGTTTGGGGAAAAGTTTCCGCGTTTCTTTCCCAACACCTACATCCACCCTTGTGCTAACATTGTCCTACCCGGTCCTCATTCTCCCCCAATCAATGGATGTCATGTAAGTGGTTGTAAGCATAGCATTTCCCCTAGAAATAACATATTTTGTACGCAAAAAAACCAACAACAAATTGGTTGTTAATGAAGATGACCTGACCAGAGAGTCTACTTTTAGCCAGGCACAGTTCAGATTAGGTCTGAGTAATAGTTGTTATGTGCTTCTTCAACAGCCTTCCTTTTTTCGAACAGGGAGAATATGTCAATAACTATAGACAACCACATGAGACATGTAATCGATCTCGAGAAGTCGGTACTAATATCTACTTTTATTCAAAGAATAATTATACAGTCTATGGACACTTTTTCTTTTCTTTTTGATATTGGCTTGGCCCTACGGCCAACTAATTTGACTTTTTGTGTGCTTAAAAATAGAAGAAAAGATTAGTTCAAATTATACCACATTTAGATTTGTATGAGTGTTTTTTTTTTCATATGTTGTTAGGGAAAAAAATTATTGCATTGACAAAGAGAGGATACTGCTAACCATGTAACTTTTATTGATCCTTCCACGAATCATATAACCCAAAAAAAAAAAAAAAATCCCAAATGTATATATTTCGTATTATATATTGTTAATGTGAAATTTTAATTTTAAGATTTAAACCTCCCTATTTTTAGAAAACTTCAATAAGCCCTTAGAATGTCTGAAAAAATATCTTCCTTGTTTTTGAAGTGGTTAAAAATGATCACTTTTTTAGTATTTGTCCAAAACCCGTAGGGTCTGCTTGGTAACGGTTTTTGCACCAATTTTGGGGTGTTTTTGAACCGACCGTTTATGAAAACTCCTGCTTGTTAATTTTTTTGAGGCACCGGTTTTAGTCGGCTCAAAAATCTCCCAAAACCAGTGTAATGTATTTTTGGGTGGCTTTATAAACACCCCAAATTGGTGGATTTTGAGCGGCTCTATTTTTTTATTCCATTTATATCCTCACAAAAATATATATAATTATAACTATTGATATCTTTTCCTATTTAATTTATTTGTGTAAAAAAAATTTCAGAACCGCTCGTTAGTGAATTACCAAGCATGGATTGGACTGGTTTAAAAGCCGCTACTTAAAAACCATTCAAAATCGGACCCCTCATAACCGCACATAACCGGTACTCTAAAAACATACCTCATAATCGCTACCCCTACAATTGCCAAGCAGATCCTTAGAATATTTGAAACAACCCAGCACCTATTCATCATAAAGAGTCGGATTCACAGATTATTTGAGCTAATTAGTCTTAACCCTGGATTTTATACAACCTTAGAGTGTACGTCCTAACGGTCCAATTAAAAAAAATTTGTCGACCTTGAACTTTTATTTATTTTTTTGTTTTGTTTTTCTATTACACCCTCCTGGGTTGATTGTTGTCCTAGTACTCATGTTGAGGGTAAAATAAGAAAAATAAAACAAAAAAAATTAGAGTTTAAACTTTTTAATTGAATATTTCAGGACTTAAATTCTAAGCTAATACAAATTCTAGGATCTAGACGCTAATGCTCTTACTAGCATCGATATTTTTGTACAATCACAACGATAAGTACTATAAAAATAACATTTTTTTACGAAAAAACAAAAAGTTGTTAATCAAGATGACCTGATCACTACTTTTAGCCAGGCCCAGTTCAGATTAGGTCTGAGTCAAAGTTGTTATGTGCTTCTTCAATAGCCTTCCTTTTTTCGAACAGGGAGAATATGTCAATAACTATAGACAACCACATGAGACATGTTATCGATCTGGAGAAGTCAGTACTAATATCTACTTTTATTCAAAGAATAATTATACGGTCTATGGATACTTTTTCTTCTCTTTTTGATATTGGCTGGGCCGTGCCAACTAATTTGACTTCTTGTGTGCTTAAAAATAGAAGAAAAGATTAGTTTGAATTATACCCATTAAGTGCAGCGCCGGTCCGGAGGGTTAGATTGTCCTATCCGGTTGTCCCTTAACCTTTATTGTCAGCTGGTCCTGGTGATCTTTCGTGACCATGATCTTTGGTGGGATCATGCTGAACATGGACGGTTGTCCTAGCAGAGAGGGGTTGTCCAAGCCCCAAATTTTGTCCGACTTACTCTAAGGCCGACCCTGATTAAGTGTTTAGTTTGCATACTCTCTATGGCCTCGTTTGGTTTGCGAAAAAAATAATGAAAGAAAAATAAATCAATTCTTTGCTCTTTCGTCACTTTTGAAAAATAATATTTTTTATTAAAAAAAAAGTCGTGTTTGGAAATACAACATACTTTTGTTAATGAGTTTAAGATTTATTTGCTCACACACAAAACAAGTTTTAGTTGATTTAACATTTGAATTTTCACAATTTTTTATATAGGATAAAGAAGTTTAAGATAATTGTAAAAAAAAAATGAAGAAATTTGAGGTAAATGGGGAAGGGAAGAGGACACGCCAAGTGACTAGGCGCGTGAGGAGCAGGCGCCAAGTGACTTGGCGCGTGTCGAGTGTGCGCCAAGTCACTTGGCGCGTGGGGAGTGGAGAACGCGGGTAAATAATGGAATATGTTTTTAAATTTTGAATGTAGCTTATAATGGGGTAATTTATAATTTTGAATGTAGTTTTTTCAAATTATTCATAATAAATTTCAAATATGTTTTTAAATATATATATGAATGTGATATTTATCGTAACAAATTACCTTTGAGTTATATCATAAAAAATATAATATTGATAATAACTATTATATGATAAAAATTTATGATATAATTAAAAGATAATTTGTTATTATAAATATTCCATTCATATAGATAATTTTAATTATTTGTTATCTAATATAGAAAATAACTATTATCTGATAAATCTTGGATGATAAGAAAATAATTATTTGTTATCTAATATATTTAAAAATATATTTGAAATTTATTATGGATAATTTGGACAAACTACATTCAAAATTATAAACTATCCCATTATAAACTATATTCAAAATTTATAAACTACATTTTTTTTTTTTTTGATGGTGTCCACTTCTTAATCGTGCTTGGAGACATGCTTCCAAGGGGGCTCGAACCCGTGCCACTGCGTCGGGGTACTCCACCGTTCCCAACGGGCTACGGCCACGGGGACATTCAAAATTTAAAAATATATTCCATTATTTATCCGCGTTCCCCCACTCACCACGCGCCAAGTCACTTGGAGCTCACTTGCCACACGCGTCACTTGGCGTATCCTCCCCTCCAATTATCCCAAACTTCTTCTTTTTTTACAATTATTCCTAACTTTTTTTTACCTTATATGAAAATTTTGAATTTTTTATGACTATTGATCTCCACAACTAGTAATTATATCAAGCATTTTCTCTTGTTCAACTTTTAGGGGTTGTTAAGTTGTCTACATATGAAAATATATACAATATTTATATCATTTTACATATTTATTTTTGATGTAGATAATGCAATTCATTATTCATTGGTCCGCGAAATGTCAGTACGAACTCTCTCAAATACCACAACTTTGAAAATTTTGCAACTAAATATTCTAATTACATTATTCCAGACAATAGACTTGTAAATATACAATATTATTTACAAATAATATATTTGCAGCATCACTTGGAGTAACAAATATTATATGTGAACAAATCTTGCATGATATTTTTGGACAACAAAACAACCCCATGTAGTATTGAACATTTTCTTTACAAAAAGCAGACTGATGCATCTTTGAGTTTATTGCGTGTTTGTTTTTGGCTTAAGAAAAAATGTTTCAGTTAAACTTTATCGTAAAACTTTTACGTTCCAAAAATTTTATTTTCCAATATTTTATATATCAAAATATGTTTAAATTAACTATTAATTAAATATATAAATTATACACCTTCCCACTCATATAATTTCCAATTATTAATAATTATACACTTCTGATTACCAGTTGTTGTTAACACTTTGGATAAACACTAGCTATGAACTCTCCAAATGGAGGTAATCCTTAACTTTTTTTTAGGTGTCCAACCCTTACTAAATATATTATCAATAAGTAACAAATCTTAGGAATATTTAGTAACGGAGGCTCACATAATAGTTGAAATAATTAATACACTTTGGATTATCAGTTGTTGTTAACAGTTTGGATTATCTCGACAGGGCCGGCCCTTATACTTTGAGGGCTATGTTCAGAAAGTGAATATAAGACCCTATTTTATGTAAAACAAAATTGATGTCATATATTAATGTTGCCAAGTTTAATTTAATTCTTCCTAAAAATGACCAATATGTATAAATAAAAATTAATAAAAAAAATATTGTTTAACTTCCATGTATTGAGAAAAATTGTATTGGTCGAACGACAATAACGTCGAAATATTGGAAAAATACTACTCAAATATACAAAATTTGCATAAATTCCTTTGCAGAAGAAGCTTGTTAGCAAAAAGAAGACGAAACATGTTAATTAAAATGTTCAATATACATACTAGCAATATTTTTTTTATTCCAATGTATTTTTGTTCGAATCATCTTTTATTTTTCAAAAACTCGTGTTTTACTTGTTATGATTATATTAATAAATATACCAAGTTATTTTTTTTTCCAAGCTCCAACTTATATTCCGCGAAGGCTATAGGTTTCTGACATGCAAAAGCTTTTTTAACAAAACAAATTGAAATAATACTCATTGAAATTTTTTTAAATCACATTTATCCTAAAAACATGTGTTTTACTTGCTAATTATAATTTTGTTCGACAATATATCAAATCATTTCATGAAACATGTATTCATTTCTAGTATAGGCTAGAGATTTTTGGATATAAAAACTATTTTCTAAAAAATATTAATAAAATAGAGATGTAAGGGATTGAACTAACATTGTACCTCTCACATGCATAACAAGCACTCTACCACTTGGGCTATATTACTACATTTACATGTTTAACTATGCATTGTTATAACAAAGAATTTTCAAAAGTAAGGACCCTCTATATTAGAGGACCATGTTCGGTCACTCTCCCATGAACATCCTCAGAGCGGGTCCTGAATCTCGAAATGGGAGGTAATCCTTACTAAACTTATTATCAATAAGTAATAAATTTTAGGCATATTTAGTAAGAGTGGCTCACATAATAGTTAAAATTAGGATTTTGGTCCCCAAAATGTTGGACGTTGTTTGGAACTTAAAATTATTGTTTATGAACATAAGTAAATAGTTGACCTAAACACTAACGTCAGATGTTTTGGAAATCAAAATTCTAATTTTAAGTATTATGTGAGCCTATATTACTATATATATTCCTAATTTTAATTTGATTTTAATCGTCGGATAATTGACAATTATATTGAATACATGCCAAAAATATTAAGTACAATGAACCTTAAACAAGACCCATCTTCCAATCAACTATGCTACGTATAAAACATTATTGTCATTTATGGGATAAAATTAAAATCTTAATGACCACCAAAATTAGCACATTAGTCAGCGGCTAACCGCCGTACTCCTCATCTCTGGGGGCGGTGACCAGATCTCTCCACCAGTCAAGCGGGCCTTCGTTTTTTGTTTTACTGTCACCGCCACGAAGAAATATTCCGTGGAATCTTCCCAACGGCGTCAGGTCGCCGTCACATGTGCTTAGCTGGAGAACGATGGGGGCTTAGGGTTCTCTGATTGGTCCAGCTGGCACGGCTGCCTGCACATGGCCAGCTGCCGCTGTCGAGTGTCGCCTACGAGCGAGATTACGAAACTGACCCCCACATGTCATGAGTGGGTGTTTCGTAAATTTTGTGTTTTAAGGGGTATATGTAACTGGAGGGTATGGGTAAATCTTTTCCTTCGGCTTCGCGTTTGCGTAATCTGGATTCTGGAGAGCACGGATCCCTCCCAAATTTGTGTACGGAGGAGGAGAAGTGACTAAGACATCTCCAATGGTGATTTCTAAAATTGAGTTCTTGTGGCATTGTACTTTAAAAAAATTTCGGAAATTTTCATGTGAAGCATTAAAATTTTATGAAATTTTATATAGAGTACAATGTCTCAATAAATTCCATACGAAGCACAAGAACGCCCTTCGTAAGGGCGTTCTTCTTTTTAAAAATAAATTATTTTTTTTCCTTCCGTTAACTTAGCCTCCGTTAAAAAAAAAAATATTAAAAAAAGCAAAACGCCCTTAAGAAGGGCGTTCTCCTTAAAATATAATATTTTATATTCTTCCGTCATTCTTCCGTTAATACTTGCCGTTAAGCGTAGCGGAAATTATTTAAATAAGCAAAACGCCCTTAGGAAGGGCGTTTTGTCAGAATTTTCAGACGAAAACGCCCTTCGTAAGGGCGTTTTCCTGACAGGTTGACGCGTGGCGTTCGGTCGTATTCGGTCGTGGCTGCTGTCAGATTTTTCGGGGAATAGGGGGGGAGCTGTCAGATTTTTGCTCGAGAACGGGGACGCTGTCAGACTTTTTTGTCGTCTGCTGCGCAGCGGTTTCTCGAGAAGCGGGGAGCTGACAGCTTTTTTTGGGAATAGGGGGGAGCTGTCAGATTTTTGCTCTCGTGAATGGGGAATAGGGGAGGGGGAGCTGACACATTTTTTGGGAAAAGGGGGGAGCTGACAACTTTTTTGGGGAAACGAAAAAGCTGTAGCTGTCAGCTATTTCGGGGACTGGGCATGCAGCCTTTGACTGCATTGGTACGTGGGATTTCATTATTGTGTGTGCCATGCAACTTTTTCAGCCACTTTTTGACTGAAATGTTTGAAATCGGGTGGAAAAATTGATATAAGAAGAGGGGGAGTAAAAGAGGAAAAACAGAAGAGGAAGAAGAAGTAAGGCTAGCAGGAGAAAACCAACAGAAGCTAGAGAAAAAAAAGGAAGAAAAAATAAGTAGTAAGTAGAAAATAGTGTTTATTGTGAACAAGTATTTTTTGTTTAAATAATTTATATGGTATTTTTTATGCTAATTTTTCTGCTAATTTTTTGTTATAGATGGCTTGTCCAAATGATGGAAAAATTCCCGGTGGTCCGTCAACTCCGGCCATTTTACATGAACGACAATCTCATGTTTCTAAACTTGTATTTTCGGGAGAGGTAAATTTTTTTTAGGTAATTAACTTTTTTTGTTATTTTTATTAAATTATACTAATGATGTATATACATGTATGATTATATTATAGCGCTATGATTATCCTGAAGTTAAATTACGTGAGCATGGTGAGTGGCGATCATCGTGGGAGTTGACTGCACCCCAAAAGGTCTTGATATCGACTTTCGGTTTTGATCTTATTGACGCTATACGTATTAAGCGCCATGACAGAGACCTGATATTGAGCATCGTTGAGCGATGGTGGCCAACACGCAACACATTTCAGCTTCCTTTCGGGGAAATGACCATAACTTTAGCTGACACAGCCCAGATTCTAGGGTTACCTATCGAGGGTTACCCTATATATTTTTTCGAGGGGTTGGATGCTTCAGATATCATTAGAACTTACCTTGGTGTGGAGCCGCCAGATGATATAGGTGGTCGGAGTACTGTCAGAATGACTTGGCTCCGGTCCACTTTTATGCATCTCGATCGCATCGGCGATACGGCAGTTGTTGTCGATGATGCACGGGTATTTTTTTCTACACTAGTTATTTGTTGTGCCTATGCGGTGCATTATTATTGTTGTTAATTTTCAGGTGTTGTTAATTTTCAGGTGATTTATTGTACAAAAGCTTATTTGTTGTGCCTATGCGGTGCATTATTATTTTCTGACGCAACAGGAAATATGATCAACGTCCGACTGCTACCATTTTTTGAAGATTTGGGTACACGCACAAAGCACGCATGGGGGCAGGCAGTATTAGCACATTTATATCACGTGATGACGCAGGCCCCTCATATCCTTGCGCTCGTACCTCGGATCCACATGCAGGCCCCTCATATCCTTGCGTTGGTACCTCGGATCCTTATGCAGCAGGCCCCTCATATCCTTGCGCTGGTACCTCGGATCCTTATGCAGGCCCCTCACGTCCTTATGATGGTACCTCGGATAGTTACGAGGGGGCATCCGAGAGTTATCATGGAGCATCCCAGAGTTACGAGGGCACGCCGCAGGACACTTCTCGTGCCTTCGATTGGGATTATTACAAGCAGACGACGGGGTATTCACTGTTTGGTCCAAGCCATCTTGATCCAAGTAGCCAATTTTATTCGACTCCATCAGTGGTACCTTCACAAGTGGAGGAGCCACCGGAGATCACTGAGGAAAGAAGAAGAAGGCTAGGTCTAAGGCAAGTAGACCGTAGAGACTATAGAAGGGACAATAGAGGCGGGTAGTTTATTTTATTTCTTTGAGAAATCATGTATGAAGGGAGTTCATGTTATTTCAAATAATAAATTATGTTTTTACATTCCAAGGCACTTACACTTCAAACTATGTCATAATTAGAAAAATTCCAATAAACACTAAAAATATTAAAAAAAATACTACAAATACAATCACTCAAGATACAATAATTACTGCATCGGTTGATTTGTGCATGTTCTTTTGTTGTGTCCTATCCCGCCACAAATCGTGCAATGGAGATCCCTTGTCGCCAGCTCTCGCGTCATAATACGGTTCTTCTTCGGTCTTCCAGCTCTGCGTCCAACAAGTGGTACTCCTATTTGACCTCTTACCAATTCACTTTGAGGGGTGTAGGGGGATGGAATTGGTTCCATACGTGGCAAATATACACTTCTAAGTGTTGTAACTGAAAATTCAACAGGATAAAAACTTTCCACTGTATAGTTGGATGAATGACAAGCATAACAAGCATGTACACATGGTAATAGAGTATGTTGCCACCGACCACATGTGCAACATTTACGGTCTAGCTGAACCACATAGCATCTACTTGTTGCATGATCAAATATTTCAAATAATAAATTATCAAAACGCAACAACTGTAAATGGTGTGCCTCTCTCATGATACGTGTCATAGTCTTAAGCATTCTTGGACAAAAGTCTGTTTGCATATTTTCAGCATTTGTTCGATGCTTGTCATGCAATGTTATAATTTTAGCTCTAATACCATCAAGCAAAGTTGTTATCGGTTTGTCACGCAAACTTTTTATCCAACCATTAAAACATTCAGCAATATTTGATGTGTTGATATCTAATCGTGGACATGGTGCATAAGCAGTGATCCAGTGCGAGAAAATACGATTTTCATCATTTGAACCTACAAGCCAATTGAAAACATTTATATCTGCAGATTTTATTCTCTCGAACCACTCGTTCGCATCAACCTCATTATAGGATCGGGCAAGTTTATCTAACCATTCTAGATACTTTCGCGAACCCGAACCAGAAAAATGACCTTTCATATTTTGTTTGAAGTGTTGAATGCAAAAAAAATGGGGAGAGTTTGGAAAAATTTCTCGCATTCCACGAATTAATCCTTTCTGCTTATCTGATATAAAAGAAATACTATCCCATCGTTCAAAAAAACTTTCAAAAGACATTTTCAAACAATTCAAAAACCATGTCCATGAATCAGTATTTTCTTTTTCAGCAACACAATAAGCAATGGGATATAATTGGTAGTTTGGATCGTGAGCACATGCAACAAATAAATTACCTTGATATCTAGATGTAAGAAAAGTAGCATCAATGCTAATAACAGGTAAACAACCGCTCAAAAAACCATCAATACATGCTTTGAAACAAATAAAAATTCTTTGAAATTCATTATTTTCAACTGTTTTTAGAAAACATTTGCTTCCTGGATTGGTTTCCATAATTGTAAATCCATATTTTTCAAGACTACCATACGCATCAATGTAACTACCGTTAATTTCTGATAATGCAAGTTCCTTAGCTCTCCAAGCTTTGGAATATGTAATATGCAAACGATGGTCTCTAAGTATATCACGCACAATATGTGCTGGACTATAGGAGTTGTCATCTCTAATTTTACCAATTATTTTATTTCTTACCCATGCGGTAGTAGCTAGTGGATGATGTCCTCCTATAGATCCACCTGAACATGAATGCCTTGCTTCAAATGTACGAATTTCAAAAGTATTACCGTTGCCGACGGCTCTAGCATATACTCTCCAACAACAATTTGGAGAATCACAAGTATATACAATTCTATGGGGATTATTATGTTTAGATGAACAAGTAAAATTATATCTAATTGCTAGATCAGAAATAAAATTTCTAAATTCAGATGGAGAATTAAATGATTTACCAACAAATAATTCGGAAGTGGAAGAATCTAAATTATCATCATTTGACAAATAATAATCTAAATTTTCAACTAAATCATCACTATTTTCATCATCAACATCCATATTTTCAGTGTTAATGTTCTCTTCAATTTGATCCACATTGCTAGGGCCAGCACCAAATTGATCTTCCAGGATTGGTTGACTACTGGAAATAATATTTGTGGTAGTATTTGATACCGAGGAATTAATGTAAATTTTAATGCAAGATGAACTTAAACAATTTTGGACAACAAAATTCCATGCTTCCTCACTATCTACTACTAAAAAAGTATCTGTAAAAAACCAGCTTATTGTAAAATCATAACTAATAGAAAAACGATCACTAATAATATTACGTAAACTAGCTAGTGAAATATTATAATAAGTAGAAATAAGATGAGTACTACCTCCTTGATAAGATAATCCATCTAGTATACCTCCATGGTAGCAAATTATTGTTAAATTTGGATCCATTACCACAAACTTGTAACCTACCGATGCTAAAAACGAAGGTGAAGAACAGCTTCTGACTTCTGAACTGAAGAATAGGTTGAGAGAACTTCTGAACTGAATACGTCCACAATAAAAGATGAAGAAGAAATAGTTAGAAGAAGTGAATGTGAACCTCTTCCTCTGAACATTGCTATATACAAGATGAAAAACTTACCGTTTAAAATTATCCGTTGCCTACTGAATTAATATGATGGTGAACGTTACCTATCCTATATTCTAGCCAGTTAACGTTAGCTAGTGAGCCACTTTATATCCCATCTTATATCCCATCTGTACTAATGAGCGGGAAAAAAAATAATACAGATTCTACTTTATATCCCATCTCTTACTATCCATTTAATAAATAAAAAAAGCTAACGGCCGACTCAAACTAACGTAAATTTTAACGGATTAAAAAAGTAACCGTAACTTAACGGTGTAACTTAACGGTGTTAAGTAAAAAATGTTACTTGACGGACTTAAAGAAGCCAGAAGGAAAGAAAAATAATAAAAAATATAAAACGCCTATACTAAGGGCGTTTTGGTGCTTTACATGAAATTCCCCAAAACTTGTTGCTTTTGTTAGAATTTTATAAATATTTTATGCTTTATATAAAAATTTCCGAAAAAATTTCTATTGAAGAGCAAGCGCGGCCCGGAGGAGGGGCAAATAGGACTTGCGTCCTGGGCCCCAAATTCCAAGGAGCCTCAAAAAATTTTAAATGTTAGTAATAATAAAAAATAATAAAATATTGTTATTCTGATTTCTTTTTCAAAGTCAAGGTTGAAAAAAAAAAATTATAGCAATTCAACAAATAGGACATGGCGCATAGGAATTCGATAGCCGTCCGACTCTTCAATTTCAAAGAAAAAAACTAGTCTTCCCATCATTTCAGATTTTCTTTTGTATTTCAGAGGGAAAAAAGTTCTTCACGTCGCTTTCGGTTTCAGATGACCAGCAATAAGTTTTTTTTTTTTTGAATTGTTCATTTTAATTCTCTCTTCATTCTCTCTTTTGCTTATAATTGAAACACAAAATTTTAATTTTTTTCAATTTCTTCTCCTAGAATCCTTCACAAGGATTCTGCGAAGTAAGACTACACAAAGAAGGCCCCGACAGCAGACAAGCTACTCTCTCTCTCTCTCACTCACTCTATCTCTCTCTCTGGCCTCTGCTTGAGCCTTGACCCGAAGAGGAGACGAAAAGGTGAGATAGAAGTATCAATGCGAATATGATATTTTAGCTAGACTTTCATTTTGAGAATTCAAATATTTTGTAACTTTTGTTCTTCATGATGTTGGCTTTGTTATGTTTTTTGAGTTCCCTCTGTCGTCGATGATTGAGGACAATCCTCTTTGCCCCCATCTTTTGAATGAGGGGTTCTATTGATGCAGTTTATTTTTTTTCCAAAGTTCCAAGTTATATTTACATATAATCTACTTTGTACAGACACAAGCACAGACTTGGAATTTTGCATCTTTTAAAAATTAGGATACATATTGTTTGTAGTAGATCTTCGGTCTTCTTTAGTAATATCTCTATTTATGCACGTTTTCATAGTAACTAAGTTTCAATCAGCTTCTGTAGTATATTTAGCTCACTACGTGTTGTGAGTTGTAGTTGATCCCACGTTCACTACTAAAATACCCCACTTTACCGACGGAAGTTTAGCGACGGACGGATTCCGTCGCTAATAGCGACCAGTTTCCGACATCTTAGCGACGGATTAGCGACAGACAACATAACATAATTTTTTCCAATTTCAAATGTTAAAATATGTCGGGTTTCCGTCGCTAAGTCGACGAACGTTAGCGACGGATTCTTTTTCGTCGCTTATTCGTCGCAAATGTTGGCGGCAAAATCTTTAAAACATTGGCGGAAACTTTAGCGACTAACTGGCGACGGATATATCCGTCGGAAAACACCTTTTAATTGGCGACGGTGTAGCGACTAATTTATTCCGTCGCTATTCCGTCGCTAGGTTCTGTGCCCTAACTTAAATTGAACCGACGGGGGAGAATTTTTCATTCCCCCCAAAACTCTCTCTCTCTCTCGCGGCTCTCTCTCTCTCTCGCGCGCGGCTCTCTCTCTCTCTCTCGCGGCTCTCTCTCTCTCTCTCTCTCTCTCTTTCTCTAATTTTGGGTTTTGGGGCCGGGGGGGGGAGTGGGGGGGGTCGGCTTCGCGGGGGGTGGAGAGGGCGGGGGGGGGGGGGTGGTGAATGGGGTCAGGGGGTCGGGGGGGTGTGGGGAATGGGGGCAGGGGGTGGGGGGGGTGGGGAATGAGGGTCGGGGGGTCGGGGGGGTGGGGAATGGGGGCAGGGGGGTCGGGGGGTGGGGGGTGGAGAGGGCAGGGGGGTCGGGGGGGGGTGTTGAATGGGGGCAGGGGGGTCGGGGGGGGTCGGGAATGGGGGCAGGGGGGGTCGGGGGGCGGGGGGTGGGGGGTGGAGAGGGCAGGGGGGTCGGGGGGGTGGGGAATGGGGGCAGGGGGGTCGGGGGGGGGGTGGGTAATGGAGAGGGCAGGGGGGTCGGGGGGGGGGGGGTGTTGAATGGGGGCAGGGGGGTCGGGGGGGGGTGGGGAATGGGTTGCATTCCCCGATACGGATACGGTTTGGCATGTCCCGATCCTAAGAAATAATACTATTTCATTTAATTTAATTTCATTTAATTTCAAAACTACTAAGAAATAATACTTAAAACACTTAAAATTATGCCTAAATGTATAAATTATATGTTTTTAAATGTAAATAATTTATTAATAATTATTTGTTTTCCAATACCAAAAAAATCCGATACTTCGATCCGATACCGCCGATACTACCGATATCGCCGATACCAATACTAGATTGCTTAGACTTATATTGCAAGGTAACTAGATACAAGTTATGATACAATGTAAATGCAAGTATACATGTTAGCTAGATAGCTTAGACTTATATTGCAATCTCCTATTCACACGAGTATTGATATCGCCGATGCCAATACTCGTAGGAATATATAGTCCGATACCGATTCCGATACCGATACTTTGAACCTTGATTTAAATACATGTTAGTATAGTATCTTCACATATATGTTAAGAGTATATACATGATTAGCAAGGTAACTAGATACAAGTTATGATACAATGTAAATGTAAGTATACATGTTAGCTAGATAGCTTAGACTTATATTGCAATCTCCTATTCACACGAGTATTGATATCGCCGATGCCAATACTCGTAGGAATATATAGTCCGATACCGATTTCGATACCGATACTTTGAACCTTGATTTAAATACATGTTAGTATAGTGTCTTCACATATATGTTAAGAGTATATACATGATTAGCAAGGTAACTAGATACAAGTTATGATACAATGTAAATGCAAGTATACATGTTAGCTAGATAGCTTAGACTTATATTGCAATCTCCTATTCACACGAGTATTGATATCGCCGATGCCAATACTCGTAGGAATATATAGTCCGATACCGATTCCGATACCGATACTTTGAACCTTGATTTAAATACATGTTAGTATAGTGTCTTCACATATATGTTAAGAGTATATACATGATTAGCAAGGTAACTAGATACAAGTTATGATACAATGTAAATGCAAGTATACATGTTAGCTAGATAGCTTAGACTTATATTGCAATCTCCTATTCACACGAGTATTGATATCGCCGATACCAATACTCGTAGGAATAGTCCGATACCGATATACATTGTAGAGCTCTGTTTTGCTATTCTGGACATGTTGTGACCTATGCTGTTCTAAATAGGAGCCAGACACACTCCTGAGACGGGGGAGTATGTATAGTGATGTGGATTCTTACTAACTTATCATGTGAACCCATTTATGGGCCCTTCATTGAACCTTCTCATGTGCAACTTTCAGTCCATTCACAGTTCCCTATATTGTACTCTACATCACCTAGTTCACTTATATCTAACATCCTAACCCTAATCCAAATTTATGAGTATCGGTATCGGGCTATTCTTATGTTTAGTTTGTCTTACGATACAGATTTTCACATCCAAATTGAGGATGAGTCGTTATTTTGTTGATCGTACATGGATGTACAAACGGCAACACGAGAGTAGAATTGGTGTGAGTGACGATTTTCAGGCAGGCGTGGAAGTATTTCTTAATTATGCAATGAGCAAAGCTCAGTACATGGACGGTAACAAAATTAAGTGTCCATGTGTTAAATTAATATTAGCGACGGAATATCGACTACCTAGCGACGGCAAATCCGTCGACATGGTTCTGGAAATATGGTAGGTTTCCAGAGACTTAGCGACGGATAATGGGTCGCTAATCCGTCGCTAATCTGTCGAGGATGACGACGGACTAGCGACGGCTTAGCGACCCATTATCCGTCGACATGGTTCTGGAATTATGGAAGCTTTCCAGAACCAGGCCGACGCCCTACCCGTCGCTAATCCGTCGCTATAACGTCGAGGTTAACGACGGAAATGGCGACGGAAATAGCGACCGATTTTGCGTATCAGGAACCTCTCTGATACGCTTTTACCGACCTATTTACGACGGCTTAGCGACGGATATTTTAATATTATATGGCATGTAAACCGACGGGAACAAGTCGCTAATCCGTCGCTAATCCGTTGAAAGGCAACCGTCGGTAATCAGTCGCTAGTCCGTCGGTTAACCATTTGTCCCGACGGCTTAGCGACGGACAAATTTTAGCGACGACGTATTTCCCGACGGCCATTTTCATCAAATATCCGTCGCTATGCCGTCGGTAATTTATGTTACCGACGGATTCGCGACGGATGTGGCCGTCGCTAAAGTTGGTTATTTTGGTAGTGGTTGGTGTTGAATACCGATGAGCCGATCGCGATGAGTCTTTTCGTTTATATTTGCACTTAAGATTTCATACTTAAAATTATAGGTTCGTAGTGTTGAATATCTTTTCGTAAATCTTTGCACTTAAGATTTCACTATGTTTTCATTTTCAAACTGAAATATTTTGTAACTTTTGTTCCTCTTGTAACTTTTGTTCCTCCTGATTTTGGCTCTTTTTTTTTTTTTTAATGTTTCTTGAGTTTCTCCGTTGTTGATAAATTAGACAAACAAGCCTATATATCTCAATCATAGTATTGAAAAAACATAAACAATAAATGTTAAATAACATATTGCATCGATTTTTTTTTAAGGCTTAATTGCTAATTGCTACCCTCAACTATCACACTTTTTCAAGTTGATACCCTAAACTTTTTTTTGTAACAACTTGATACCCGGATATTATTTTGGACAAAAATGCCCCTACCCCTAACCCCCCTCCCCCGTGCTAGCTTCGCCCCCCCCTCTGCTAGCTCCGGCCGCAGCTCCCCCCCCCACCCCCCCTGCTCGCTTCAGGCCATTCCCCCCCCCCCTCTCGCTCCGGCCGTCCGTCCGCTCCCGCCTCTCCCTAGGGCTCGGCAGCGGGAGGAGGGGGGCTGGGAAGGGGGGTGCGGAGCGGGAGGCGGGGGCAGGAGGTGGCCCGGAAGCGAGGGGGGGGAGGTCGGCCGGAAGCGAGGAGGGGGGGGGGTCGGCCGGAGCTAGCAGGGGGGTGGCCGGAGTGGAGGAGGGGGTGGAGGGAGGGAAGGGATAAGGACATTTTGGGATTTTTTAAAATGTTAGGTATTAAGTTGAAAAAAAGAAGTTGAGGTATCAATCTGTTACGAAAAAAAGTTTATGGTATCAACTTGAAAAAGTGTGATAGTTGAGGGTAGCAATTAGCAATTAAGCCTTTTTTTAACTACGGAAGTAGTATTGCCATTTGCCAAGATATATTTATGCAAAATTTAATGTTAGTTGGCATGTATCAGGTCCCAGTCCAAAAGAGTTCACTTTGATTTATTGTATTATGCAAAAAAAAAATTGATATTTTATTTATTTTTATTTTTTTTTCAAGAAGGGGCATCATTTTGTATTTAGTCCCGGGCATCAAAATGTTTCGGGCCGGCCATGTTGAAGAGTTTCTACATAGAAATTATAGACGTACAAAGATGTTCTTCAATGGTTCTCCATTTCTATCCTATGTGTCAAATAGTAAAAGGACAATTTAATGGTGTGGGACCCAATAATAATTGTCATGAGAGATATGAGAATTTCTATGAGAGTTTCTACATGTAGAAACCCTTCTATAAAGTTTCTATCCTACATCATTGCTACTAGGATAGAAATGGTCATTGGGAGAAGCTTTTTCTAAAATGGATTTCTTCCATAGAAATATGGAAGATAGAAACCCCCAATGGAGATGGTCTAAGGGCATGTTTGGTAAACCGTATAAGATTTGGATTTTCACTTTAAGTGACAGTTTTTATGAAGAAATTCATTCACTTGCTTGTCCATCTAAGTAGGGGACAAATGTGTTTGGTTATGATAGAAAAGTAAAAAGTGGGAAATCAAAATTAGACAAATGTGTTTGGTTGAAATAGGAAGTGGAAGAGTATTTTATAATAGTATTAAATTATGATTAATTCACATAAAAATTTAATAAATTTAATAATTTTTTAGATATTTATCTAATTATTTAATATTAATTGAGAAAGTTGACTTTAAAACTATTAATTATCTAAATGTTTTTTTTACATTTTTTCTATATTAATTGTCAATATTAAAAAATAGTCCTTTAATTACTCCCAAAGAGGATAGAGTTAGGGCACGGGAGAGAAAAAGTAGACAAATGTGTTCGGTTAAGATAGGAAAATAAAAAGTGGATGAGTATATTATAAAGATAGTAAATTGTAATTAATTTACATAAAATATATTAAATTAAATAATTACTTTAATAAATTAATATAATAATTAACTGTCCTGGTTATATAATACTTAACTAATTAAATAATAAAAGAAAAAATTATCTCAAAGCTATTTGGTCCAAATATATCACTTAATTTATTTATTTCTAACTATCCATGTATTATTTTATAATTAAAAAGAAGAAGCAAAAACCAGTGTAATCCGTCCACATCCAGTTGTCCAAGCTGAATTTGGCAGTCGAGAAAGAGGCCAACATTTCCAGTCGACAGGAATTTGAACATGTCAGAAGGGAAACTTGCATGTCCATTCCCCCAAGTATTCCAAACAACGGAAGTATATTTCCAGACTTTAAATTCAGTGAATTGGGATTCCTTCCCCCTACTTCCACTTTGCCAAACAGGCCCTAAAAGAAAGAGTAAATGAAATTTTCATGGGATAAAATTATCCCTATTTACATGAGAGATAAGAGATTTGGAAAAAATAAATAAATTGGGAGATAAAATGTCATTCTAAATGGCGTCCAGCATGAGACGTCATCACTAATGGCGTCTCCTTACCCATTCCCCCCTCCCTCTCTATCCGTCAGAGACAACATCGACGACGACGGCAGAGCACGGCAGAAAAAAAAAGGTGGGACGCGAGAGAGAGAGAGAGAGAGAGAGAGAGAGGGGTGGGGGCGGCTGTGGAGGTGGTGCAGTTTGAGGAGGTAGGGGCGTGGGCTGCGGGGTGGTTGTGGAAGGGTGCAGTCAGGAGAGGATTTGGTGGCGAAGAATTGTTTTGTCATTTTTTCAAATAAAATAGTTAATCCTGACTGATAGAAGGTATCAACGTAAATTTTTTTATTACTTGAAAGTATCAAGTGGTCGACGTTTAAATTTTAGGGTACAAAGTCGAAAAACTGTAATAGTTGAAGGTATTCGAAATTTAGTCTTCTATCCATTGTTGCTTGCACAATTGCGCTTAACTATTTCAGATTAATTTGGTTCTCATTTTAAATATAAAATATATATTTCAAATATTAAATGATGTTATTATAAATTAGACGATTGTCCTTTTGTTTGTATAGTGTAAATAACAATGTTTGAAATCGAACATATTTTGTTTATCATTTTCGTCCTGCAAAACGACATATATAAGTTGCAATTTTAAATGAGAACCAAAGCGGTCCATTACAAGAATGCAAAGAGTAGTAGGATGATTATTGCATAATTTTCTTGGAAGCAAACGTTTGTGGACTTCTAGAACACCATTATAAAGAAGATTAACTGAAGTTCTTATAAACTAAACGGTTGTCGTATATAAGTTTCTGTTTTAAATCAGAACCAGCACCGAACTAAGTAGAGTAGTAGTATGATTACTGAACAACTTATCTCACTCTTGTGGTTTGAAAGAAGAGAGATAATCTTCTTGGTTAGGCAAGCGGTCTCATAATCGAACCGCGAGACGAGAGAGCTGTGGGTGTAATTGCGAGGGAGGACATTTGGCCCGAAAGGTATAGTTATGCAATACAACGTACACAAAATCTCATACGTTAGGACATCGAAAAAAAAATTATTGCATAGTTTTGTTGGAGGCAAACATTAAAAAAAAAAAAAGATTATTGCAAAATTTTGTTGGAAGCAAACATTAAAAGGAAAGATTATTGCATAATTTTGTTGGAAGCATAATTTGGAGAACTTTCTAAAAATCTATTCTACTATATAATACCAAAAGTAGGTTTAACTGTGAAAGTTTTCTTTCCAAAAATATCTTTTATTATATTTACTAATTAAAAAGATTAATTAAAATTAATAGGGGACATCTAGCTAAATATAATAGTTGTTCTTTGATATTCCTAATTTACAACCCCTCTTAAATGTATTGAGTATCTAAAATTGAGACATTGAAAAATAAATTTTGTTTAGTATCATTCATTCATTGAAAAATAAACAAATATTCCGTAGTATTTCTAATAATAAATATACTAGCATATATGCTACTACTGTTTTTAACTGTCGTGCCTCCAATGATAAATAGCATGATAACTCCGCATTCCTTAATAAATTAATTCTTTACCTAAAAGTATATGTTTCTTAAAATTATTGACTTATTATGACATGTAGAAGTACTTCGTGTGATACTTACAAGGGAATTACTATCCGTAAATCTTTTCCTCTATTTCTTTTTCACTAAATACAGCTCACTTTTGTTATATAGATACAATAAAATATTTCTTTACATTTTTTATTACTCTATTTTCTCTTATTTTTAGTAATAAATCTCAAAAATCCATTTGTTCTAATTAGTTCT
This sequence comes from Iris pallida, assembly GCA_029216955.1. Classification (NCBI taxonomy): domain Eukaryota; kingdom Viridiplantae; phylum Streptophyta; class Magnoliopsida; order Asparagales; family Iridaceae; genus Iris; species Iris pallida. The sequence continues at coordinate 995,033 of JANAVB010034416.1, read as the reverse complement.
ATTAATTTTAGTGTTATTCTTGACAAAACAAAGACATCATCGATAGGAAAAATAGATAAATAATGTAGTAGTTAGTGGACATAGGGATGATCAAGATTAACCTAAAATTTGATCAATGGATCAAATCGAGATAATTTGTTCAGTTTCATGGACAAAATCATGATTGTTCGGTTTCTGAATAATTCTACGAATTAAAGTTTATCATCTCCTCTTTATTTGTTCAACCGATCAATTTAACCCATTTTTTTACACATTTTTATTAATTTTTACAACCCCAAATAAGAATTACGGGTTAATAATTTACTATGTAAAATATAGGCTAATTGGTTATATATATATATATATATATATATATATATATATATATATATATATATATATATATATATATATATATATATATATATGATGTCAATGGCGCGTTAGTGTAACGGTAAGACCGTTGGCACCGGGGTGTGAGGTCGCGAGATCGAACCCCCACAGAAGCGGCTGGGTGGCAGTAGCCACGGCTTCCGGGCCAAGTGTACAGGTGGCTCTGGTCTGAAGACTTTAGTCCATGGGTATTTACTAATTAAAATATTCATCTATACTATTTCATAATGAGAAAAGTAAGTTTCACCGTGGAATTTTTTATTCCAAAATTTTTCTCATCTATATTTACTAATTAGAATGTTTATATATATATATATATATATATATATATATATATATATATATATATATATATATATAATGTCAATGGCGCGTTAGTGTAACGGTAAGACCGTTGGCATCGGGGTGTGAGGTCGCGAGATCGAACCCCCACAGAAGCGGCTGGGTGGCAGTAGCCACGGCTTCTGGGCCAAGTGCTAGGTGGCTCTGGTCCGAAGACTTTAGTCCATGGGTATTTACTAATTAAAATATTCATCTATACTATTTCATAATGAGAAAAGTAAGTTTCACCGTGGAATTTTTTATTCCAAAATTTTTCTCATCTATATTTACTAATTAGAATGTTTCTATACTACTATATTATGAGAAAAGTATGCTTCACCGTAGAAATTTTTATTCCAAAAATACACTCATATATATTTACTAATTAAAATGTTCATTACATTTAATATGGATAGTTAGGTAATTATGTTTAGAAAAAAAATTAAAAAAATTGTTTGCTCTTTCCAAGTGTTATACGTGCAAGACACGTATATATATGCTAGTGAGATATAAAAAGAAAAGAATAAAAACAATGAGGAGAATAGTAAAAAATCATATAGAGAGTGTGTAAATAAAACCCTTATTTTAGGCTAATTATAAGGGCACAGGTTTTTTTGATCGGGGATAGCCAGGATTAGGGCTAGCCAGGTTTTGAGGAAATTTTACTCGGGCTGTCCAAAATTTTCATTCAGGGGCTGTCCAAACCCCACAGCCCCCCCCCCCCCCCCCCCGCAAACCCGAAAATCACTCTCATTTCAAATTTTCACTCTCTCTCTTCACAAACCCTAACTTTCTTCTTCTTCTTCTTCTTCTTCTTCTTCTATCCATCTTCTTCTTCTCCACCATTTCCATTCTCACATCTTCATCAAAATCCTAGTTTTTTTCTCATCATCATCTTCTTCTTCTCCACCATTTTCATCATCACCATCTCCATCAAAACCCTAGTTTCCTTCTCTTTTCCAATTTCGATAGCACCCAAAAATTAAATAAACCCTAAAATGTATGAAATAAAGGTTAAATACTTCTTTCCTCACAAAGAATGCATGGAAATAAATCATAAAATGCATATTTCACTCTATTATCAAGATTGAAATAAATCCTAACATGTTTTTTTCATTCGGGAATGTCGACTTTAGGACTGCCAGAAATTGTGGCAGTCCTGAAAGGAACTTGCTGTACAGCAAGTTCCTTTCAGGACTGCCTCAATTTCTGGCAGTCCTCAATATGTCTAGGACTGCCAAAAATTGTGGCAGTCCTGTTATAGAGCATGTCCCTTTCAGGACTGCCACAATTTCTGGCAGTCCTCATTGCTTATAGGACTGCCAGGAATTGTGGCAGTCCTCATTACTTTCAGGACTACCACAAGTCCTGGCAGTCCTCATTTTCTTTTATACCTATCACTTGGATAGTCATGAGTAATTTTTTCAGTGGCAAACTTGTAAATAATGGAAAACTATCACTTGGACAGTCCCGATCAAAAAAAACTGTGCCCTTATAATTAGCCTTATTTTAAGCATACAGAGACTTACATAATAGTTAAAATTAGGGTATGAGTTTTCAAAATAACAAATATATTGTTTAGTTATGTACATGAACTGAACAGTAATTTCAAACACTAAATCTAAATATTTGGAAGACCAAATCCTAATTTCAACTATTATTTAAGCTCGTATTACTAAATAACCCCTCTTTTTACTTGCTTGGTTCTCTCACTTCTTTTTCTCTCCCCTTTTCTTCTTCTCTTCCTCCACCTTCTTCTCGTCTCCTCCATTAGCAAATCTACGCGCATTCATTCCTTGCTTCTTCCTTTCTTCCAATTCACGAGATCCCCATTTGCTCTCTCTCTCTCTCTCCTCTGTTCATGTCTTCGTCTTCTTCTCTCTCTTCACTATTCTCCAAACACTGCAGCTAACCCATCCACACCCACAACCATTCTCAAAAGATCCGACCCGAAATCCGCTTCGAAATGTCGCGCTTCACCGGCGAGTCGGACCGGTTCCACTCCCTTACACTCGACGGGAACAACAAACCCTACTCCAAAGACCTAACGGATCTCGGATCCCCAGTCTCCCCGCTCCGCACCCGCCCCTCCGCCAGCTCCAGCTCCTCCTCTTCTTCCGGCTCCCTCGGCAAGCACCACCCGCCTCTCGCCAGAATATCAGACGGCGCCGGCGCCCGCAAGTGCCACTCCGGCGAGCTTTCCGGCGACTCCATCCCCAAGCCCGGCCACCGGAGGTCTGGATCCGGCCCGCTAATATACACCGCCGCCTCCGCCAGCACCGCCACCTCCCCGAGCGCCGCGAACGTCCTCCCCGCCGGCAACATCTGCCCGTCGGGCCGGCTCGGCAAGCCCGGCGTCGCCTCCCGCGCCCCCGCGCGCACCGACGTGCTCGGCTCCGGCACGAGCAACTACGGCCACGGCAGCGTAATGCGGGCCGGACCGGCCCCCGCAGGCAATGCCGGTTCCCCTTCGCCGCTGTCGGCGGCGGGGAGGAGGACCGGCGCTGGCGACCCGCAAGAGGTGACCAAGCTGGGGAACGAGCACTACAAGAAGGGGCGGCTCGAGGAGGCGCTGCGGTGCTACGACCGCGCCGTCGAGATCTGCCCCGGGAACGCCGCGTGCAGGAACAACCGCGCCGCTGCTCTGGCCGGGCTCGGCCGGCTTGGGGACGCCGTCCGGGAGTCCCGGGAGGCGCTGCGTCTCGACCCTGGCTACTCCCGCTCGCACCACCGGCTGGCTTCACTGCACCTTCGGTGAGCTTGTCTTGTTCGATTAGGGTTTATTTAGCCATTTGGATGCTTATGTTCTGCTGCATTGTATTCTTGCTCGATCTGCTCCTATTTTTGTCACTGACATTGTAACTTTTGGCTTTTGTGCTGCTGATCGTAATTACTGGTCATCACAGGTTAGGGCAGATCGAGAATGCACGGAAGCACCTCTTGTTAGCCGGCCAGCAGCCCGACCTTCTCGAGCTGCAGAAGCTTCAGTCGGTGGAGCGGCACCTAGTGAGATGTGCGGACTCGCGGAAGCTCACCGATTGGAAGAGTATGCTGAGGGAAGCTGATGCCGCTATTGCAGAAGGTGCCGATTCTTGCCCTCTGGTAAGAGCTACTGTCTTGATATCGTTTCGGAAGCAGGAAGGTTGTAAGCTACTCTAATCGATTTGTACTGTGCAGCTAATGGCTTCTAGAGCGGAGGCCCTGCTCCGGCTCCAGCGGCTCATCGAAGCCGACTCGACTCTGTCGAACGCTGTCAAGCTCGAGAGGTCGTTCCCTTCTTGCTCCCAGACGAAGTTCTTTGGTATGATTTCAGATTCTTATATGTACATTGTCCGTGCCAAAGTTGATATGGCACTGGGAAGGTGAGTGAGCTCGTTCACAAATCTTTCGGGTCCAACAGAAAAAAAAAAAAAGAAGTATTTCATGCTATCAGGTGAGTGAAGACAGGGTGAATGCTTGATGATTTCACAGGTTTGACGACGCGGTGAAAATGGCTGAGAAGGCGAGGCAGACGGATTCAAGAAACGTAGAGGTGACAACATTTCTCGACAATGTGAGATTGGTGAGGACGGCCAGGGACCAAGGAAATAGGTTCTTCAATACTGGGAATTTCGCAGAAGCCTCAACTGCTTACGGGGAAGGGCTCCGGCATGATCCCTCGAATCCAGTGCTCTATTGTAACAGAGCGGCTTGCCGGTCGAAGCTTGGGCAGTGGGAGAAGTCGATTGACGATTGCAATGAAGCCCTCAGGATCCAACCCAACTACAAGAAGGCCCTTCTGAGACGTGCAGCGTCCTACGCTAAGGTGCATTTTCTTTTTTGTGTTGCATTTGTATTACAGGAATAGCTCTTGGCAGTCGTTTAATGCCTTCCTTGTGTTGCTTAGCTTGAGCGCTGGACTGAAGCGGTGCGTGACTATGAGGTTCTGAGGAAGGAGCTACCAGGTGATACTGAAGTGGCGGAATCATTGTTCCATGCTCAGGTGTCACTGAAAACATCTCGAGGCGAGGAGGTGTCTAATATGAAGTTTGGTGGCGAGGTTGAGAAAATTACATGCGAGGAACAATTCCAAGCAGCGATATCTCTACCAGGTGAGCTTTCATTTTGTTAGTAATTAATCAAATTATTAGTTGATTACTATCATAGGGATGTCATTTATAGGTTTCTAGAGTTCTTGTTCCTACTCGTATTAGAAACTCCTTGTGAAACTCTATTTCCATATCCATATAGGAATAAATCCTAGTATCTCTGTTGGTTGTTAGTGTTGTGGCACAGCGGAAATAAACTCAAGAAACTCAGATCAGTTAGTTATCCATATTAACAGGGCCGGCCCGGGGGTTGGGTTGTCCTATCCGGAGCTAGTTTTGGTTGCCCTTGACTCTTATTGTAGGACGATTCTGGAGGGTCACCTGCAACCCCGACCTCTATTGTTGGGATCATGCTAAGCTTGGGGGTTGCCTTAATCAGAGGAGGGTTGTTAGAGTCCGAAGTCTTGTCTGCCTGCCTGCCTTACCCCTGGGATGGTCATGCATATTAACTCCTAAAATTTAATCATTCATGGACCAATGGTGCTAATACGGATATGCAGGCTAGCATTTATCCCCATTCAGACCATAGGGTCCTTTACGGAACGATTTTCAGAATTTAAGCTGATTTCAACACTCTACCTAATCACATGATTGATGATCAATTTACGATTCCTCTTCAGGAGTTTCGGTGGTTCATTTCATGTCTGCATCAAATCAGCAGTGTGTTCAAATTAGCCCAGTCGTAGATTCACTCTGTACTAGATATCCCTCTCTCAATTTTCTCAAGGTGAGCTCATATTATTAATGTTTGATTTGTACTTTCGACTTGCCTTACCGTGTTTCCAACAACAGGTTGACGTGAACGAGACCGCGACCATCGCAAAGGCAGAGAGCGTGAGAACTGTACCGACGTTCAAAATCTACAAGAACGGAACACGGGTGAAGGAGATGATCTGCCCAAACCAGCAAGTGCTGGAATACTCGGTGAGGCATTACGGCCTGTAGTCAGTGTTTCCCGGCCCCCACCACCAAATTGTTCCTCAGATTTATACAATTGTTAGATCCCCGAGTAAACCAGCCTACATAATAATCCACTTATCGAATAGAGATCGAAGCAAGAACAAGGATCGGCCCCAAAATCCAATTTATCTTCGTTTGCACCTCCGTCTATCGTATTTATTCTTCTGCATTTGTCTCATTTTCCTTCTCATCCTTAGAGGCTACCCTTGTTTCAATAGTAGTATACCAAAACCTACCAATGTCCTCCTTTAGTGAAATTTGAAAGTGTACTATTGGTTTAGCAGTGTAGTTACGTTGAAAGAGGGAGGGAGATGGCTGGTTGAGATTTATTACGTGTATATATGCCATATACAAAAGCATTGGAGGCCATTGGTTGGATGCCATGGTGGTGGTGGTGGTAGAGAGAGAGGTGAGAGAGGAGATGTGCATTGATGCTTTTTGATGTTCTGCTAGTTAGGTTGCTGCTACTGCTGCCGATTATATGCTATCATTCTTATGAATAAGAAGTTCAAATTCTTTTGGATGTGCTTCAATTTGTTCTTATTATTGTTTTCTGTAAACCCCTCAACGTTAAAGTTATATTATCATTATTCGAAGACAGCCGAGTGCATCTGATCATTGTACACTACTCTCTCTCTCTCTTTCTTGTGTTTATATTTTGAGTCCAGTTACACTGCACCTACTGCACATATGGGGTCAGGTGAGGACCTTAAGTGTGGGGCTGGCCTTTTGGCTGGGGGTTGTTGGTTGCATTCATTGCTTTGAATGGACCATATGCCCTTTTCTTGTGCTCTTTGTATTGTGTGGTGGCTGTGTGGGTGTGTGTGTGTGTGGGGGGCGGGGGGCGGGGGGCGGGAATCATAGATGCCTTGTGTTCTTTAACCTTTGCTTCCCAATATATATATATACATATGTGTGTGTGTGTGTGTGTGTGTGTGTGTGTGTGTGGGGGGGGGGGGGGGGGGGGGGGGGGGGGGGGGGGGGGGTGGTGGGTGGGTCGGGGGGGGGGGGGGGGATTAAAAGTCCTGCCCTCCTGCACCATGTGTGTGTGTGTGTGTGTGTGTGTGTGTGTGGGGGGGGGGGGGGGGGATTAAAAGTTCTGCCCTCCTGCACCATTGAATCGGGGGGAGGGCAGCGTGCGCGTCCGCTCGATCCAACGGTCAAAGACGACGGGACTCCGTATCTGACCATATATATATATATATATATATATATATATATATATATATATAGTAATTGTGGCGAACTCGTCAACAGTGAGGCTCGAACTCCGACCACGGCTCGAACTCCGACCACTTGGTCCGCATGTGTATATATATATATATATATATACTAGTCATAACCCGTGCCCATAGGACATGGTTCATTTAAGGTATTCCCCCTCAAAATCTTGGACCCCCAAATTTAAACAAACAATAATAATTATGAGGCCCCCATCAAAATATTAAATCCCAACCACTGCTGGATGTGAATTTTCTTTGGATTCCCCATAAAATTCCACTCTCAATAATGCTCATCCACAACCATTATGAGTGCAAATTTCACTCTTTGGATTCTCCATAAAATCCCACTCTCAATAATGTTCATTCCCCATAAAACTCCACTCTCAATAATGCTCATCCACAAACATTATGAGTGCAAACTCCACTCTTTGGATTCCCCATAAAATCCCACAACCGTTGATTCACCAAGATTAAATCCCAACCACTCTTTATCTTGGCACAGTCAGCCCTAGGATTCAAAAACGTTTGTGTTTTGTATAAGATATATATATATATATATATATATATATATATATATATATATATATATATGGGTGTGGATTAAAAGTTCTGCCCTCCTGCACCATTGGATCGGGGAGGGGAGGGCAGCGTGCGCGTCCGCTCGATCCAACGGTCAAAGACGACGAGACTCCGTATCTGACTATATATATATATATATCGTCTCCACTGAGGCTCGAACTCCGACCACTTGGTCCGCATGCATCTCTCTTAACCACTAGGCTAGAGGTCATTTGCATGTCCTCCAATATCGTAAGGGTCCAACCCGGACCAATGTGGCCACCACGTGTTCTCGGTTCACGTGTGTGATTTTTCGTTGGTCTGTATAACAGAGTAGATATATATTTTTTTACTTTCGTTGTTATTGTGCCCTTCCAAGAGGAAAGGGCTTGTAAATTTGTTAGGTCTCTGGTCCCCCTTTTGTGATTGTGGAGCACCGATAAGCGCGTTGAACTATCCGTCATTAATCACAAGTTGGACGTATATAGAAAATACTGTCTCGATTCGTCTCCAGCTTGGTGGAGAAAGTGACTGATCCTTTTGCATTAACAATTGAAGGGTTTCTAGAAATTCAGGATTAGTGGTGAATTAGATAAGGATATCCTTTTCGCAAGTGCTGCTTTGTTGACAATGTGGGCATGTAATTTGAACAAAAGGAGGGCTAAATCACTTCAGTAGGTTACAAGACTAAACAGTACCATATTTCCCACTTGGACATGTTGGCCATCCAACAAAGTTTTCGGGTTTATATGTTATTTGGAAAATATTATTTAAGGTCTACTTTTTGGGGTCAACATCTATAAAACATCGATAAAGATCCCAATAATATTTTTATTTTAAAATTGATCTTTTATTCTTAGGGTTTGATTACAAGATGGAAAATATATAAAAAAAATAAATTAATTACACGGAATTATTTTACTAGGAAAAAAATTCTATGAAAAATTCCACGGAATTAATTTGGGTGTTTGATTGTCGTTATTTTTCATGAAAAATAGTTATTTTTTTTATGGAAATTGATATTTTCATACGGGTTGGGCCAGTTTTATTTTCCACCATTATGAATGAAAATATGGAACATGATAGATTTTTGAAAAATAATACCATGGAAAATATACGCTATCAAACCCTACAATTGGTGTAAAATTTGATGGAAATATTTTTCATGAAAAAAAAGCTCAATCAAACACAACCTTAGTTTGTACCGAGAAATGTTATCGAATTTGTTGCATATAGTTGAATTTAAGTATCAAAATATCAAAATTATATCCTTATAATTTTCTATCATTTTAATATTATTTTATCAAGTAGGGCAACTTAAAAATCAAAATTGCCAAAATAAAATTTAATTGTTTAGTTAGACATAGTGATACAAGTAAATACTCTTTCTTTTAAAATGGGATCCACGAGACCTCGATTTTTTAATGAGAAATTTTGAGTCGCATCCCACTTATTTTTACCCATATTCAAGATGCACCACACTGCTTTACTTTAATATACGAATCTTCCTACTTTTGACGGAAACCGTCCATAGTTGATGGTCGACCCCTTTGATCGATAATTTTGGACGAAAATACTCTTGCCTTCTCTCTTCCCAAACCCAAACTACTCCCTCCTCCTGCTCTGCCACCCTCCCCCGCTCCCACTCCGCCCCCTCCCCTCGCCGCTACCGCACCCCCGCCTCGCTCTGGTCGCTGCCGTGCCCCCGCCGCGCCCTGTCACTGATGTTGTTGCCGCTACTATTGTTGCAGCGGGAAAGAAGACCAAGGAGGGGGAGGAGCGAGGACGCGGGGAGGGGGGGTGCAGAGCGGAGGCGGAGTAGGGGAGGGGGAGGGGGGCGGAGCTGGAGCGGCTGGGCGGGGGAAACCTGTTGGGAAAGAAGCGCGGAAACCTTTTCCCAAACCGGAGAGTACCTGCGAGAGGACCGAGCAATACAACGCACGAACCCAAAAACAAACACACAAAACAATCCACGCAGACACAGAGAATTTTTGACGTGGAAAACCCTTGCGGAAAAAAACCACGGGACGATCGGAGTCCAACCCTGAGAAGCCTCCACTAATGGAATAGAAGAATTACACCCTCTACAAACTCCTCCCAATCCAAATCGGATCCCCACAACACTCAGAGATAAGAACAATGATTACAAGGCTACGAAGAGCGAGAACGACGAGTAGAGATTACCCGAACACGATCTCCTTCGAATAGCGACCTTCAATCCTCCGTCTTCTTCTCCGAAGTTGTAATGGCACTCTTGCCTCCTTCTCTCTCAAAGTTGTGTTGCCTTTGCGATAATGAATTAGGGTTGAGAAAACTCAACTTAACTCCCTAATCCCGCAGCAAACCTGGACCGTTTGATTAGATCCAATGGTGAAAAATCACCCGAAAATTTGCTTCAGCCCCGACGACACAGAGTTCGGCCAGAACTCTGTGTCGAGCATCCAGCACCTACTCGCCAAACCCTGGAGGAGCCAGACCGAGTTCGGCCAGAACTCGGCCTGGGACCGAGTTCGGGCCGAACTCGGCAGGCCCAGGCCAGAAACTCCTTCAGGAGCAGCAGCAGCAGTAGCGACTCCGCGTCGCCTACTTCTCGAGCTTCTTCGACATACGAACGGCGCTCGTCGCACTCCGGGGTCTTCTCCACATAGGTTGGGAACCCCACCCACTCCAACAAATCTCCCCCTTCACAACTATGGGGAGGATGTCGTCATTCCGACAATCTGCCTGCAGTACTCAAACTTCCTCCTTGGTAGAATCTTCGTGAACATATCAGCTTCGTTGTCATCTGTATGAACCTTCTCAAGCGCCGCGTCCTTCTTCTCAACCACATCCCGTATCCAATGATACCGAGTCTCGATGTGCTTGGACCGGCTATGAAACGTCTGATTCTTCACAAGGTGGATAGCACTCTGACTGTCGCAAAGCAAAGTATATTGCTCTTGCTTCAGTCCCATTTCCTGCAACAGCTTCTTCATCCACAACAGCTCCTTGCAAGCCTCCGTCGCCGCAATGTACTCTGCCTCTGTCGTCGACAAGGCAACACACTTCTGCAACCGCGACTGCCACGACACTGCTCTTCCCGCAAACATCATCACGTAGCCCGAAGTCGATCGCCTCGTGTCTACATCTCCAGCCATATCAGCGTCGGTATACCCAACCAGCTTCGGCTCGTCACCACCAAAGGAAAGTCTCCAACCAGCAGTGCCCTGAAGATAACGTAGAATCCACTTGACCGCACTCCAATGTACCCTTCCAGGATTTGAAAGATACCTGCTAACCGTACCAACTGCATGAGCAATATCTGGCCTCGTACACACCATGGCATACATCAGGCTTCCCACAGCTGAGGCATATGGAACCCGCTCCATATCTTCCTTTTCGTCCTCGGTAGATGGACACTGTTCCTCAGTGAGCTTAAAGTGAGCTGCGAGGGAGGAACTCACTTTCTTCGACCCGTCCATCCCGAAATGCTGAAGTACCCGGTGAATGTACTTCGTTTGGGACAAGTGTAGCAGCTTGGACTCTCTCTCTCGGCTGATCTCCATCCCAAGAATAGTCTTCGCTGCGCCCAAATCCTTCATAGAGAAGGTCGCACCCAGTTGGCGCTTCAACTCCGCTATCCTAGTGGCATTCCGACCCACTAATAGCATATCATCTACATAGAGCAATAAAATGATAAAATCATCATCGGCAAAATATCTCACAAATGCACAATGATCCGACGTCGTCCGTGCATAACCATGCTCCCCCATAAACGACTCGAACTTCCTGTACCACTGCCTTGGAGCCTGCTTCAGACCATACAAGCTCTTCCTCAACCGGCAGACCAAATGTGACTTGCCCTTCTCACAGAATCCCTCTGGCTGCTCCATGTACAACTCCTCCTCAAGATCACCATGGAGGAATGCCGTCTTCACATCCATCTGCTCGACCTCCAAGTCGAGACTGGCTGCTAATGCTAGCACCACCCGAATAGACGAATGCTTGACGACAGGCGAAAAGATCTCATCATAATCCACGCCTTTCCGCTGACCGTAGCCTTTGGCTACCAGCCTCGCTTTGTATCGAGGGCAAGTAGCATCATCCGTCTGCTTCACTCTAAATACCCATCGATTCTTCAAAGCCTTCTTGCCCTTTGGCAACCGTACCAGATCATAAGTGGAATTGGTGTGCAAGGAACTCATCTCCTCCTGCATGGCTTCCATCCACTCCTGTCTGTGTTCGTCTTCCATAGCCTCTGCAAAACTTTCGGGCTCTCCCCCGTCAGTCAATAGCACATACTCATCTGGTGAGTATCTCGTAGATGATCGACGATCCCTGTCACTCCTTCTCAGAGGAGCCACTGGTGCTGGCTGTATACCGACAGCCTCCTCCCCTTCAGGAACTGCCTCTCCGACATGCTCATCCTCCTGAGGGACACCCTGACCACCATCAGCAGGCTGATGATCAAGGTTGGGAGCAACTCCATGTACCGGCTCCTCCGTAACTGGATCCTCTGCGATGTCCTCTGGAAACTGCTCGAAGCGAAATGACTCTAACTCAGGCAATTCCTCAGCCTCAGAAGGCGTCTCGGAATCCTGAGTGTTGGTCATGGTCTGATCCTCGACGAACACTACGTCCCTGCTTCTGTAGAGCTTTTCTTCCACTGGGTCGTAGAGTCTATAGCCAAACTCATCCCGACCGTAGCCGACAAAGACGCATCGCCTCGTCTTCGGCTCAAGTTTGGTCCTCTCGTCCTTCGGTACATGCACGAAGGCCTTACAACCAAACGCCCGCAGGTGATTGTATGACGGCTCTTTGCCGTACCATACTTTATCAGGCACATCACCCTACAAAGGAGCACTAGGAGACAAATTAATAACATAAGCAGCTGTGAGAAGAGCCTCACCCCAGTAACTGCCCGGCAAGTTTGCTTCTGACAGCAAACACCGCACCCTCTCCATCAGTGTCCTGTTCATGCGCTCCGCTACACCATTGAGCTGAGGTGTCTTTGGCGGAGTCTTCTGGTGTCGTATCCCCTGCTCTCTGCAATACGCATCAAAGGGACCGATGTATTCGCCGCCATTGTCGGACCGAACACATAACAACTTCTTGCCCGTCTCCCTTTCAACAGAGGCCCGAAACTCCTTGAAAGTAGACAGCACCTGATCCTTGGTCTTTAAGGCATAGACCCAAACCTTCCTGGAACAGTCATCAATAAAGGTTACAAAGTAAGAAGCACCACCAAGAGATTTTACCTTCATAGGACCGCAGACATCCGAGTGAATCAACTCGAACAACGCCGGCTTCCTTGAACTTGGGTGACTTTAGAAAGACACCCTATTTTGCTTCCCAGCTAAGCAGTGCGTGCATTTCTCCAACTTTGTAGACTTGAGCCCCGGAATCACCTTCCTGTTCACCAAGTAGCTCATCCCCTTCTCGCTGATATGGCCGAGCCGTCTGTGCCACAACTCGGTAGACGCATCACTGACTGCGTTCACCTCCTGTGCTCTCTCCTCCATATAGTAGAGACCGGACTTCTTGCTTCCTCTGGCAATCACCATCGAACCTCTGGAAAGCTTCCACTGACTGTTCCCGAAGAGATTGAAGAATCCCTCGTCATCCAACCTTCCAACCGACACCAGGTTGAAACGGATATCAGGGACATGACGAACATCCTTGAGAACAAGAACCGCACCCGTCTTCGTTCTCAAATACACATCTCTAACGGCAACCGCCTTCGACACATCTCCGTTGCCCATCTTCAACACGCCACAGTCGCCTGTCGTATAAGTGGCAAATAGTGCCCTGTTGTGAGATACATGTGCTGAAGCCCCTGAGTCCACCAGCCAAGAATTGTCATCGCAGGCGAGGTTAGTAATGACCTCATCACCTACGACGATCACATCGCCTCCATGTACCGAGGCCGCCACTGTAGTGTTCTCTTCTTGCTTCCCCTTGTCGCCCTTCTTCTCTCTCTTCCAAGCGAAACAATTCCGCTTGATATGGCCCTTCTTACCACAATGGTAACACTCTGAGTCCTCGTAACGACCCTTGGACTTCCCCCTGCTCTTGTCTCTGCCACCACCTGGACCCCTGCTTTTGCCCCTTCCGCGGCTCTCTGAAACAAGTGCCTCTGAGTGGTGGGATGTGGATGAAGTGCCCTGAGAACGTCTCCGTATCTCTTCATTCAACACCCCACTCTTGGCAAACTCCAGACTGACCACGCCCTCTGGAGCAGAAGCGATCATAGATACTCGTACGGTCTCCCACGAGTCTGGCAATATACACAGCAGCCATAGTCCCTGAACTTCGTCGTCGAACTTGACTCCCATAGAAGATAGCTGGTCAACCACGCCCTGGAAATCACTCAAGTGATCCGAAATAGACGCCCCATCCTTATACCGCAGACCCATCATCGTTCGGATCAGGAACAACTTGTTTACCCCGGTCTTCTTCGCATACAAGGATTCCAGCTTATCCCACAACGTCTTCGCGTGCTCAATATTGGCAACGTGGTTGTACACGTTCTCATCAACAAACTGCCGTATGTACCCACACACCTGTATGTGCTCGAATGTCCAGTCCTCCTCGGATTTATCACTGGGCTTCTCGGATGCAAACACGGGTAGATGCAGCTTCTTGACAAATAGCAAATCCTTCATCTTGCTCCGCCAATAATGATAGTTTGTGCCATTAAGATTCACCATGCGCACCGGCTTCGCGTCCATCTCTCCTCTCTGGTTTTCTCTGTCAACTACTGACACTCCTTCTGAATTCCACAACCTGGCTCTGATACCACTCTGTTGGGAAAGAAGCGCGGAAACCTTTCCCCAAACCGGAGAGTACCTGCGAGAGGACCGAGCAATACGACGCACGAACCCAAAAACAAACACATAAAACAATCCACGCAGACACAGAGAATTTTTGACATGGAAAACCCTTGCGGACAAAAACCACGGGACGATCGGAGTCCAACCCTGAGAAGCCTCCACTAATGGAATAGAAGAATTACACCCTCTACAAACTCCTCCCGATCCAAATCGGATCCCCACAACACTCAGAGATAAGAACAATGATTACAAGGCTACGAAGAGCGAGAACGACGAGTAGAGATTATCCGAACACGATCTCCTTCGAATAGCGACCTTCAATCCTCCGTCTTCTTCTCCGAAGTTGTAATGGCACTCTTGCCTCCTTCTCTCTCAAAGTTGTGTTGTCTTTGCGATAATGAATTAGGGTTGAAAAATCAACCATCGAGACTGAAAGTTTAAGATGGAACTTCTAAACTATTACAGAAGATGCATAGTCGGAGGTGAAATCACTATTAGCAATGGCCTCTGTCTTTGATTTCGATTTTCGAAATTTTACTGCTAATTTCCAAATGGTATTTCTTCCTGATAATTTGTTATCAGACAAGTTCAACTCAAGAACTTCAAATCAGACATGCTAGAAAGTACTCATGCCGGAAAGAGCAGTTATCGACGGTGAAGATGAAGGTGGTGGTAGTGGTGGTGGTGATGGTGAAGATGAAGGTGGTGGTAGTGGGGATAGTGGTAGTGATGGGCGCGACAGCGGCACCGGTAGGGCGAGGGTGCGGCAGCGGCGGGGCGAGGGAGGGGGGCAGAGCAGAAGGAGGAGGAGGAGGAGGAGGAGCGATTAGAATTATGATTAGGATTAAAATTTGGGAAGTATATTTTCGTCCAAAATTATCGGTCAAACGCGTTGACCGTTGGTCTTGGACAGAATCTGTCAAAAGTGGGGGATAAATTACATTAAGGTAAAGCAGTGGAGTGCATCTTGAATATGGATAAAACAAGTGGGTGCGACTCAAAATCTCTTTTTTAATTTGGTTCGGAAAGACGGTCCGAAATCTTTTTTACATATGTAATTCTTTCTTCATTTTTTGTAGTTCTTTTCTCCTCCGGGCTCTGTAGTATATCAAATATAGATTAAGTTACTTTCAGGGGCGGTCCGGGCCCAGGGCAGGCCGGGCGACGGCCCAGGGCCCCCTGACGAAAGGGGGCACCAACATGGAACTATCTCCAATAGAACTAATATGTATCATGTGCATTTTTTAACAAAAAAACATTGTGGTGTAGTGGTTATAATGCTAGACTTATATTTAAGAGGTCTTTGGTTCAAATCTTGGTTACAACAATTTTTTGTTTTATTTATACTTTTTTTTTATATTATGTATGGGGGCCCATTTTGGAACTTTCGCCTCGGGCCTCCATCAGCTCAGGGCAGACCCTGGTTACTTTGCCTTGCATCCAACTAAAATTTATTTATTTTATATTTTTAGCTATAGATTAAATTAGATTAGATTAATCAATCATTAAAATTAGAGTAGATTATATTTATTTAGATTATTCTAAATTATATATATATATATATATATATATATATATATATATATATATATATATATATATATATATATATATATATATATATATATATATATATATATATTCGGAAAACCTTCACAAATCACGATAAACATTTCATATTTCTATTATTAGCAAAAAGAAGAAGAATCTTTATTATGTTTTTTTTTTCCAAATCTAACGTAGAAAAAAAAAACTCCAATGTTTTTACCGCACACAATTCATAATTAAAGTTATTTTAAATTTAGATATGTTAACATCCTTATTAAATAAGATTGGCTCAAATATATCATATGTTCCAAACTAGAGATTACATTTTTTTAGATTTAAATATGTTTCCACCCTAATTAAATTTACAAAATACAATATTTTTTTGTGCAATGTCCAACATAACGTACGGGACATTGTGCATACTGTGTTGCATGCCATTTGGATCAACTGTCCATAATTTATTTATTTTAACTCGGCCTACTTGGTAAAGTGATGCTATATATATATATATATATATATATATATATATATATATAGAGAGAGAGAGAGAGAGAGAGAGAGAGAGAGAGAGAGAATAGTTTTTTATTTTGATAAGTTAAAATCAACTATATTTCAAAAAATTCAATTAGCTTGGCCTAAAATATCATTTTTTCGTATATTATTTTATTTATTTGATATGTTTAATGTCTTAATTGTTGATTTTTATTTTTATTTTTGAGATGTTCTTTTTTTTTTCGGGCCGGTGAGCAATGCCTAGATTCGAACTATGTCCATTTTCATGGGACTTTTTGGTGTATCCAACGGAGTACACCCCACGGACTTATTTGTTGATGATTGTTGTTATTTAATGGACTATTTTATTGGTTTATAAGTTGTCACCACTCAATTATGATGTTTCTGTTATAAACTAGAGAGAGAGCAACAAGAGAAAATTGAGAAGAAAGTTGTGTGTCATTTCATTCATCCAATATGGCCTTTATATAGGTTTACAATGGATTGCCAAAGGTCACGAGTTATGAAATCAAAGGGCATGAGTTACATAAGTTTTGAAACCAAAGGGCATGAGTTACATAAGTTATGGATGGCTAAGAGTCATGGGACATCCATATTTACAACACTCCCCCTTGGATGTCCGATGTAATATGGGATATGTCTCGTTAAAACCTTGCCAAGAAAAATCCAATGGGATAAAAACTTGGACGAAGGAAAAATAGTATATATTACACAAAATGTGTAAGCGTGATAAACTGCCTCGTTAAAACCTTGCCAAAAAAAATCCAATGGGATAAAAACTTGGTCGAAGGAAAAAGAGTACAGTTTGAGAATTAGTGATCACGCTCCCCCTGATGCTGGCAAGAGATCCTTTAGCTGACGCATCCCAATATTCTGAATCATCTTTCTGAATGTTGTGGTTGGTAATGCTTTAGTGAATAAATCTGCAAAATTCTTGCTTGATTGTATCTGCCGAACGTCAATGTCACCATTCTTCTGTAGCTCGTGAGTGTAGAAAAATTTAGGTGATATATGTTTCGTTCTGTCGCCTTTGATGTAGCCATTCCTGATTTGTGCAATACAAGCAGCATTGTCTTCATACAATATTGTCCCAGTATTCTTTGTTGAAGATAACCCACATGATTCTCGGATATGCTGAGTCATCGTTCTTAACCATATGCACTCTCGACTTGCTTCATGCAAGGCCAGAATTTCTGAGTGATTAGAAGAAGTTGCTGCTAATATTTGTTTCACTGAGCGCCATGATATTGCAGCACCGCCACAAGTAAACACATATCTACTCTGAGATCTTCCTTTATGTGGGTCAGATAGATAACCAGCATCAGCATAACCCACAACTTGTGATTCTAAATTTTTTGAGTAAAATAAGCCCATATCGGTTGTTCCACGAAGATAACGTAATATATGTTTAACACCATTCCAATGTCGTTTGGTTGGTGCTGAGCTATATCTTACCAGTAAGTTTACTGAGAATGCTATATCAGGTCTTGTACAATTTGCAAGATACATGAAAGCTCCAATAGCACTAAGATATGGTACTTCCGGACCTAATAATTCTTCATTATCCTCTCGAGGACGGAATGGATCTTTCTTTACATCTAAAGATCGAACAATCATGGGGCTACTCAGTGGATGAGATTTATCCATATAAAATATTTTCAAGATTTTTTCTACATAGGTAGATTGATGGATAAAAATTCCATTTGATAAATATTCGATCTGCAGGCCGAGACAAAATTTTGTCTTTCCGAGATTTTTCATCTCAAATTCTTTCATTAGATAGTTAGCAGTTTCTGTGAGCTCTTCGGAAGTTCCAACAAGATTTAAGTCATCAACATAAACTGCAATAATTGAGAATCCATTTTTAGATCTCTTGATGAAGACACATGGACAAATTGGATTGTTTATATATCCTTCTCTAACAAGGTACTCGCTAAGGCGATTATACCACATTCTTCCAGATTGTTTTAATCCGTATAGGGATCGTTGTAATTTGATTGAGTGTAACCCATAAGATCTTTGGTTATTTGCTTCAGGCAATTTGAATTCTTCTGGGATCTTCATATAAATGTCATTATTCAATGACCCATAGAAATATGCGGTAACAACATCCATAAGCCGCATATCAAGTTTTTCTGTGACTGCTAAGCTGATCAAATATCGTAATGTGATTACATCGATCACAGGGGAATATGTTTCATCATAATCGAATCCAGGTCTCTGTGAAAAACCTTGTGCAACAAGTCGTGCCTTATATCTCACAGTTTCATTTTTCTCGTTTCGTTTTCTTACAAATATCCATTTGTATCCAATAGGTTTTATACCTTCAGGGGTTTGGAATACTGGTCCAAATACTTTGCGATTTTCTAAGGATTTTAATTTAGCTTGTATCGCATCTTTCCATTTTGGCCAATCATTTCTATGTCGACATTGTTCAATAGATTTTGGTTTAGGATCCTCATTTACAATATCAAGTGCAACATTATAAGCAAAGATATTGTCTATAGTAATTTTCTTTCTATCCCAGCTTTTCCTTGTACTCATATAATTCAAAGCGATCTCTTCTGAAATATGTTCGTTATCATGTGCCTCTTCAGGAGTTACTTTAGACTGATCAGTCAAATTTTCTATAGCGCTTTCATGTTTCGAAACTATTTTCTCTTCGGGAGTAATAACTTGTACCTTTTTCTTTCGAGGGTTCTTATCTTTAGCGCCAACTGGACGTCCACGTTTCATGCACGGTTTTAATGTGCCATCATGTTGTCCTTCAGGGATATCAATCCGTGCGGGTACGTTTATAGTCGGTACATGAGATTTTGTCACTTTCTTAATATCAGTAAATGCATCTGGCAATTGATTTGCAATATTTTGCAAATGGATAATCCTTTTCACTTCTTGCTCACTTCTACTTGTGCGTGGATCAAAAAAAGATGATACATTCCATGTAATTTCACGCCTTTCTACAGGAAGTGACGTTTTATCTCCCCCTAACGGCGGAAAAATTGACTCATCAAAATGGCAATCAGCAAACCTTGCCTTAAATAAATCGTCCGTCAGGGGCTCAATGTATTTTATTATAGATGGTGAGTCAAAACCAACATAAATTCCAAGATGCCCTTGTGGGCCCATCTTTGTTCTTTTAGGTGGAGAAATGGGAACATAAACTGTACAACCAAAATTTTTTAAGTGAGAGATATCGGGCTGTTGGCCAGAAACAATTTCCAACGGTGAATGATGATTAAATGAACTTGGTCGAATACGGACCAATGCAGCTGCATATAGTATTGCATGTCCCCAAACAGAAGTGGGTAAACTTGACCTTAAAAGTAAAGGTCTAGCAATCAATTGTAATCTTTTAATAAAAGACTCTGCAAGTCCATTTTGAGTATGGACATGTACAACTGAATGTTCAACGTTAATCCCAATTGACATGCAATAGTCATTAAATGCTTGAGATGTATATTCACCGGCATTATCGAGACGAATTATCTTAATAGAATAATCAGGGAATTGAGCCCTTAGCTTTATAATCTGAGCAAGAAGTTTGGCAAAAGCAACCGTTCTTGTTGACAATAAACATACATGTGACCATCTAAATGATGCATCTATCAAGACCATAAAGTAACAAAATGGACCACAAGGTAGGTCAATAGGTCCAAAAATATCTCCTTGTATTCTTTGTAAGAACATAGGTGACTCAAGATTAACTTTCATCGGAGATGGTCTTATAATTAATTTTCCTTGTGAGCATGCAGCACACACACAATCACGAGGTAAAAGAATCTTCTGGTTCTTTAAAGGATGTCCTCGTGAGTTTCTAACTATTCGATGCATCATACTAGATCCAGGGTGGCCAAGCCGATCATGCCAAAGCATAAAAAGTTTTGGATCATTAAACTTCTGGTTCATCACAGTGTTAGATTCTATGGCACTTATTTTTGCATAATACAATCTTGATGAGAAAACTGGAAGTTTTGCTTTCACATGCTTCTGGCATGAATCATTGGATGTAATGCATAGATATTCTATATTCCCCTCATTCATAGTCTCGATATGGAAACCATTGAGACGTATGTCTTTGAAACTTAGCAAAAAAAATTTTGACTTGCTTGAATACAAAGCATCTTTTACAAAAATATTTGTTCCACCCAGTAATATAATATTTGCTATTCCAGAGCCCTCAATTAATTTTGTAGTGCCAGAAATTGTACTAATATTTGCTTGTGCCAATTTTAAGTTCGAAAAATATTTTTGATCTCGAAGAATAGTGTGCGTTGATCCACTGTCAACCAAACATATATCTCCACCGTTGGAGTTGTTCACAGCATCATTATTTTCCATATTTCTGTAAACACAAATAAATTAAGTAAGAAACATTTAATTTATTGATAAAAACCAAAGGTTAAAACAAGCATAACAACGGATACTTAGAAACGTGATAAAATAAACATAAAACTAGAACTAAAGTGGAAAAGATCAAATAATCTCAAATTCAACTTAATCATTTTTGATATTTTCGTTGCCATCATTAGCATTATCACCCCAAAACTTAATTCCTCCACTTGGCTCGTTTAAGTAATCTTCAACATCCAAATGAGTGAATTCCATTGGATCATTTTTATCTTCAAGAATATTGCTGAAATTTGTAAAGTTGCTCTCTTTCTCTTTTCTTTTACTCTTGATAGATGTTTGGTAAAGGTCAATTAGGTGCTTTGGTGTACGACAGGTACGAGACCAATGCCCTTTTGCTCCACATCTGTAGCAAGCTTCTTCGTAATTCTTCGGAGAATCAACTTTTGCACCCTTTTCTTTATCTTGTTTTTCGCCATTTTTGTTCCACTTCAAGTGGTATGGCCCAACCTTCTTGTTAAAGGGTTGATGGTTAGGACCACCATGGTTTTGAATTTTACCATGACTATAACCGCGACCATGACCGTGACCGCGACCGCGACCACGACCACGACCACGTCCTTGTCCATAGTTATTTGTATTCGCTTCAGGGAATGGCTGTGATCCAGTAGGATGGGAGTTGTGGTTTCGCATTAGGAGCTCATTATTTTGTTCGGCAACAAGAAGACATGAGATCAATTGAGAATATTTTTTAAACCCCTTTTCACGATACTGCTGCTGCAGGAGCATGTTCGTGGCATGGAAAATAGTGAATGTCTTTTCTAACATGTCTTCTTCAGTAACATTATCTCCGCATAATCTCATTTTAGACACAATTTTGAACATTACAGAGTTATATTCGTTTAAAGATTTGAAGTTGTAGAAGCATGGAATTTCAGAACCAGAAATTCTATGCGCCAAACACTACATGCGCCAGGAGGCTCGGATGAAGTACTTGGCACAGCAAACAGCAAAAGCATAGACATTAAAAGAAGATTTTTATTTCATATAAAAATCTATTACATGTCTAAAAAAGGCTGTACAAAGGAGAACTTCTACAAAAAGAAAAGACCCTAAGTCTACAGCCAGGCACAGCAACCACCATGCGCTCTCAAACAGGCGCATCTCGTCATACGCTCTCAAACAGGTGCATCTCGCCATGCGCTCTCAAACAGGCGCATCTCCCCATGCGCTCTCAAACAGGCGCATCTTGCCATGCGCTCTCAAACAGGCGCATCTCGCCATGCGCTCTCAGTCAGGCGCATCCCTTCAGTGGCTCAGTTATGTGCATCCCTTCAGTAGCTCAGTTATGTGCCGCCCTTTCAGTCAGGCGCATCATGAAGTCTCAGCATATGTGCCATCATATGCTTCGACTAATGAAGCATTTATTGAGCAGAACGAGGGTGGACAATCAACCCTCTAGCTGGAGGAAGAGCTCCCCAAACCAAGGAAGAGGAGAGCACCGCAATCGACCCGCGGCTAAAGGAGCAGCTTTCAACCCAACCAGAATGGACAACACCCAGGAGGAGGAGCTCTCCCAAAGCCCAAGGAAGATGATCGGAGCACCACCATTTCGATCTGCGGCTCTTCCATCATAACGGAGACGGGGCTCGAGCATCCCGATCTTTGGATGCAACAGGCAACTTCCGCCTGCCTCAGAAGCCCTCAACTCTGACTTTTGGATGTAACAGTCACCTTCAAGTGCATCAATGAAGGCAATGCGTCGCATCTTCATCCTAGGGAGCATCTCGTCAACAGAATGTCCTCGAGCAAACAAGTTTATTTCGGGAGGACGTTAGAGAACGAGAAGCAAACTCTCTCCATGCCACTATTTATAGGCCGGGCAAATCAAACCCATGCGCCCAGTGGCTGGCTCTCCAAATCCCGTGCAATGAATTTGTATTAATGGTGATGAACCTGACGCTTCGGATTCAGCCAAGTCAAAACGGCTATTTAAAGCACCCGAAGAACGTAACAGTCGGACCAATAAAAATGTGTCATGCAAAGCGGATGTGCCGGTCAGACCGCGCATCATACAGATGCGCCCATCAGCACCAAGCGCCTTATGAGCATGTGCCCCAATGCGTCCCCATGCGCCTAGTGGAACGCAGATCGATGCGCCCACTCAAAGGCCCATCACCTGTCAAGAACATTAAATGCTGAAGTCTGACAGAGTTGGCAGTACGTCCCCCGAGGACTGAATAATTGACAGCTTTTTCAGAAGACGAAGCATCGCCGACGCCAGCATCATCATTACTTTCCTCCGGCTGTTACAAGCCACGTGGCCGCCCAACCATTTCGCATGCGCCTCCGCAGCCATGCGCCCATATCTCTGCATGTGCCTCAAAAGTCATGCGTCTCAGACTTTTCTATGATCCTTAAAGACAGAACCCAGACTGGTTCGTGACTCCTAAAGGTTACAAGCCAAAGTCTCCTCATGTGCCCAATCACAGGCACATCCTATCTGATCACTCTCCACCAAATCCGAGATCTTTGAGCCATGGACCTACGACACGTATCCTTTGACTCGATTCAGCCTATGAAGGGGTGCTAATCACCCAAGATCTCAGCAATTGAAAGATCCTCTCCATTGCTACATGTCAGCTCGGTCGCAGCCCACAAAGGCAACATAAAGGATTCAACTCCTCAATCAGAGTGCATCGCCCATGCGTCTCCATCAGCAGTCACCACGTGGCATCCCCACAAACCGGCGCATCCTACTTATGCGCGCATGAGCAGCCAGCCTGCAAGCTATAAATAGAGGGATCATCTCCTTCTTCCAGACGGACAGATATATACAGAGATAGACATACGAATACACACAGAGAGGCAGATACAGACACTCAACGTCTTCTTCCTCTCCGCAAGCTCCGGCACCCAGAGCAACTCAGACCTTCAGAGAACCGATAACCGTCGTCAGATCGTCAACGGAGTCAACGCATTACCACTCGCTCCATCGGCACAAGGGACCCAGATAAACAAAAGTGTTCTCCTAGGACTACGTCTAAGTCCTACATTATAACACTGTTCTGTTTGTAATTGAAATTTCAATCAAAAGATTTTAATGGCAAACAAGTTGGCGACTCTGCTGGGGACCTCTTTCTCCTCCACCGAGAAAGCTGTATCGCAATCCGACGACGTGAAGGTGGGCTCCTCCCACAAGATGCTGGTCGTACACCTCAATCAACAGGCGTATGAGGAGTTCATCTCTGAAGGCAGTGCGAGTCCTTCGAAGCGGATGCCGAAGCCGAAGAAGACTCGCCAGGTCTGGGTACGCAAGGTCGACGCCTCTGGCACCATCACCGAAGGGGATGCGCCGATGCAGCCTACCCTTCCTGCTGACGTCCTCAGCAGCCAAGATGCGCCCACCGGTACAGCACATCTCTCGAAAAAATGTGCGGCTGACCGTATTTCCAGCCATCTCCCTCTCAGGCGAGAAAGATGCGTCGACGGAGCAAGGGCGCAGCCAATGCCCCGTGCATCACCTCTGATGCGCCACAAAAGGTCTCTGTCTTTGACAGACTCACTCGCTGTAGTGGCAAGAAGAATTTGGATTCTGAGTAATATGCACCCCAGTAGGCTGGTACGAAGAAGTCCAAGACAGCACGAGCCATGCGCCTCAAACGTGCTATGCCGACAGCAAACCAGAAGCATGCGCTCACAATCATGCGCGCTGCTGATGGTAAGCTGTATAAGGTCGACTCGGGTGCTTCTGCGCCAGAAACGAGCCAACCTTCAAAGTCCTTGTCTCACTTGGGCGCATCTGTTGCGTTCACAACCAAGTTGAGCAAGGCAAACCCTATGGTCTTGAACTCCCGTGCCTCCACTGGTTGTGCGTCTGAGATTCGTTGAAGCCACTATAAATGTTGTTCCTCCACTACTGATCTGAGCGCCTGTTTGGTGTTGGATCGGGGGCGCAGCATTCACTTGACCACCCCGGCGCTTGGCCTTGCCATGCGCCTGATGGGGGTACGAAGATGGCACTCTCCTCCAATAACTTGCGTAACGTGATCACTCATAAACGCCGGTCAGGAGAGTCGACTGACAAGCACAATGCGCCCCTCACAGGGCACGCCTGTGCTGTAGTCACCATCAACTGTTGTTGCAAAATAGCAGTCCCGCCACCAAGACAGTCGGTGTTCCAGCGGCTGCAATCATCAACACCTCTCCGACGTCACCTCAGAAAGAAGGTGTCAATTGAAGAGGAACCAGAACTAAAGGTTGCTTCATGCAACGTAATCTCTAACTCCTCGTCAGTCCAAAAGGCGACTGGTCATTCCTCGTCCTCGTCCAAGAGCCAGCCGAGGAGAACCAAGACAACTGTCCCATCCTATGGAGTGTTTGAAGGCACTCGGGGGAGAAAGAAAATCCTGGAGGACGCTGGAGGTAGTCAAGCCCTTGTTGATCCTCTTTCGGAAGACAAAGATATCCTCCAGAGCACAGCTGGGGTGGATCTTCATCCTGGGTACGAAATCAATCTCCCGAGCACAGCTGGGGGTAGTCTAGCCCCGGTGAATCTGTGCCTCGAAGACGAAGAAGTCCTCCAAGACAGAACTGGGGGTAATCAGGCCCTTGCGGATACTTCTCCCGAAGATGAGGGTGTCCTTCAGAACGTAGCTGGGGGAAGCTAGGACGAAGCTCCAGGAGAGACAACTCCCCTACAGGAGAGTGAGGCCGAGAGTGAAGCCTCAACCGATCCATCCAATTCCAGCCGTGTCATGACAGTATACATGACTGGGGGTGATACCGAGCCAGATGTGCCGCCAGCAGACCTCGTCCAGCGCATGGATACCCTAGAGGGAGGACTCAAAACCCTCTCTGCCTCCATGCAAACACTGACTCAAGCAGTGTTTGAAATATGGTCCGCTTTGGCCGGAGCGCCTTCTACCGGTCCCGATCCAGGGGCCAATGGAGAATCATGTGTACCCCTTCAACGGGTATCCTTGGATACAGATCGCCGCGAAGCACCACGAACGTCGGAGCCTTCAAATGCTCAACTCCAGCCGGTACCACCTTTCCCGACTCCCAGCTCCACGAAAGACGTGGTCGAAATGATCAGGGACTTGCGCGAGCACTTTGAGTCCAAGAATAGATAAGAGGAGCGCCAAAAGATGGGATCCCTCAACCATATCCCCTCGAATGAAACAAAGTGGTTTATCCTCCTAAGTATAAACCACAAATATTGACGCCATACGACGAAAAAGACTCTCCGCGTCGCTATCTGACGTACTTCCAGTCTCAAACGGGACATCTTTCGAAGGAGGACGCCCTACTCACCAGTATATTTGTCGGGGCACTAAAGGAGTGGCGTACGACTTGTACTGCAGTCTTTCCGATAACTCCATATCTTTCTTCGACGACTTAACGTGTCTCTTCCTCGACCGTTTCTACGATGGAGGGAAGGACATGACAATGGCGTCCCTCATAGAGATACGTCAGAAGGAGAAGGAAACAGTTCGAGTATTCATCGAACGCTTCCGACAGGCCTGCTTCAGACTTCCCCCGGGCATGCCAGAACATGCACTCCTCTCCTCCTGCAGCATGAACATGCTGCCTGCGATCAAACTCTGGCTCAACTCTACTCCTCCTCCCTACTGGAGTTCCTTGATCATCGAAGTCGAAGCAGCAGAAAAGAAGGCGTCCAATGCTTGCCTTCTGGGAGTTAGTTTCCCTGCCTTTGAGGACAAGGGGAAACGGCCTGCAGCAACAACCCCGGACGAGAGACGAAGGGGAAACATGCATTGACTGTCAATGCCTCCAAAGGTGCATCAGCACCTACCCAGAAGCCTCTACTTGCACCAAGGCCAAAGGAGGTTTATTCTTTCAATGATGAAGATACCCTGCAACTCTTCGAGATACTGAAGCAGGGTGACAAGATCAAGTTGCCGGACCCGAAGCGTCCCGATGAGGTTGGGAAAGTGGACAATCCGAGGTATTATTACTACCATCGGTTTGTTGGACATCCAACTAAGGACTGCTACGTCCTCAAAAACTACATCCAGCGCATGATCAATGCGAATGTTATCTCCGTCGACTACGAGGAGAAAACGGTCTCGGCCAACCTAGTGTCACTCCAATTTGGCACCTTGCCGCCAACCACAACTCAAGATGGCGTCGTCCCCATCCCTAAGGCGACAATGGAGGTGGTCAATCTACCACCTACTCGTGACAACGTGAGTGGACTCATCCCACTCACCACATCCCGGGGAGAGGTCTTATGGGTTCATCCTGATCTCGTCTCCGAGGTTACTCAACCGGAGGTACGCTCTGCCTCCAAAGCTAAGGGTAAGAAGATCAAGTCTTGCCGCATGGTCTCTTCCTCCGTGGAGGAGGCTCTTCCTGTACAAACCCGTTCGCAGCTGAACGTCCAACCCGACGAAGCTGCCGTTGAGGTGGTGCCTCCCTGCACTGCCCCTGCTACCGAAGAAGGAGGTCCATCTAAGCCTCCAACAGCCAATAAACAGAAGCATGTAGAGGTCCGTTTCGACAAGCCTCTGTGAAAGAAGAATGCTTCGGGGCTAGCCAAGCCCCACAACTTCGACATACTGGCACAACTCGCCAGTACTCCTGCCCGCCTATCTCAGTTTGAGCACCTTCGTCTTTCTAAGGACACTCGTGAAGCTCTCTGTGAAGCCCTGAAGGATGCTGAGTCCTTCATCAGTCAGGTCAAGCAGCCTGAGGATACTCTGACTACGTGTGTGCACTATCATTGTACGGATGAGGTTATCTGCAACATAACCTTCACCCAACAAGACATGCTGCTCAAACACAACCGACACAACAGGCCACTGTATTATACAAGGTATGTTAGTTCCGTCAAGGTGAAGCAGATTCAGATCGATCCTGGGTCTTCCCTCAGCATCATCCCGAAGACGCTGCTCTCAACACTGGGGATCCCAATGTTTCGACTGGCGCCTTCCAACACAACAATCAGTGGCTTTAATGCTAGCAAAAGCGAGCCGCTGGACAAAATACGGCTGAAATGTCATATTGGTAACCTCAGAACCAAGGTGACTTGCTATGTCGTGGACGCTGACGTCAACTACAACCTCCTACTGGGTCGTCCGTGGATGCATGAGTACATGGTGGTGCCATCTACACTCCACCACTGTATGAAGTACGTGTCCACCAACGACATAATTCGGACGGAGTTCGCGGACATTGACCCTTTCAAGGGAGTCGAAGCCTACTTCACCGATTCTACCCTATACAAGTTGCCCGACGAAGGGGAAGCCAATGATGCTGACGATGAAGCAGAAACGGCAGCAGAGCAGGACATGGAGCCAGAGGTGATTCCCGATGAGGGAAACCGCCTCAGATGCTGCCTTCCATGACCATCAAGCTACCTGAAAAAGCACCAACTTCTCTAGGTAGAACACCTACTGAAGCTCCCTTGAAGATACGACTCAAGGAAAAGCCGCCTCAAACATCGGTTCCCCTTGTGACAAAACTACAGGGGAAAGCACCAATCATTGAAGGCGCAATCGAGGCACTTCTGAAGGTGCGTCTTAAAGGCAAGCCTCCGTAATCATCCGTCTCATCCAAGCTACCGGAGAAGGCCCACATAGCCCTCTCGGACCCCATGATCAAAGCTGCGGTGGACTTTCCCGATCCAACCCCAGTACTCACATATGAAGAGCTAGGGGAGTATATATCTGCTGATGTAGATGCACCCTCCCTGGACAATGTAATCATGCGGGATAAAATCTCGTGTTTTATCAATAATAGAGTGTCTTTTAATTATTCTAGTCTTCCACATTGGAATGCCATGTATACATTAGATAACGTTCTACGGTCGTTGCAAACACAAATAACGACCGTCAATCATGTAAATCGAGTAGTCCCGTCCCAAGGGGTCTGTTTTGTAGTCCCACCGCGGAATCGAGACGAAGAATCCATCATCTTCGGCAAAGTCGAGCATCATCAAGACCTCCCGTCACTCGAGCAAGAACCAGATACCGGCAGAATATAAGTCTATCGGTACACAGACAAGGCAAAATACCTCATCCAAAAGATGTGGTACGATCTAAAAAGCAACAAAGGCCTGAACTACGGCAAGGGTCGACGTCTTCCTCCCCGGCTCCCAACACCTAAAGGAAAGCCGCTGGATTACTATCATCAAACTCGACGGGGGGTGGGTTATGTCACGCTGCTGTCAACTCCAGAGAGTTCGAAGGCAGAAGAAATAGAACATTCTCATTCATCCGAAGCATCAACTTGGGATTCCGATACCAGTATCGGATCAGTCTTCAAGAAAGTGCTATCAGCCAACATGACATCTGCACAATCTCAAGAAGATGAAGGCGAAGACCAAACGCCAGAATTCTTCGAGAAAGAACCCTGGGATCAACGCCTAGGAGAACAGTGGGAGTCTCATTTTGAATTACGCGAACCCCCTACCGAAGACGAAGTCGAGCAGATCGACCTCGGGGATGGATCTTCTTCCAAACCCATCTTCATCAGCAAAAGCCTAAAAGGAGAAGACAGGGAATCTTTAATCCAACTGGCTAAAAAATATATCGATGTCTTCGCCTGGAGCTACGAAGATATGCCGGGACTTGATCCTCAGATCGCGATGCATAGGCTTAACATCTTACCTGATGCCAAGCCTATAAAGCAACAACAGCGACGTTTTCGTCCTGACATCATGAACGCTATCGATCAGAAAGTAGACAAACTCCTGACCAGCAGATTTATTCGTGAAGAACAACACCCGGATTGGGTGGTCAACGTCATCGCAGTCACCAAGAAGAATGGGAAGATACGAGTCTGTATCGACTTCAGGGATCTCAACACTGCTTGCCCGAAGGCAAACACCGACGTGATGATCGACAACACATGTGGCTTCGAATGCATGTCTTTCATGGATGGATATTCGGGCTACAATCAGATCAAGATGTTCCTCGATGACACAAAATACACGTTGTAGAATCATGAAAAAGAAGGGATCTTTCTTTTAATCCCACATCGGAAAGGAGAAGAAGGGAGGCCTCATTCCACTCTATATATAGAGACCTCTTGCCTCCTTTGAAAAGGGCACCAAAAATAAATAAAGAAAAGGGAGCCCGTTATCCAGGGAGCCCGTTCGAGCCACAAGTTGCAGTTGTTCTTCTCTTCTTCTGGGTCGGCTGCAAGCTCTTCACTTGCTGTCATGGCGAGGATAATTTGGACTCTGAGTACTATGCGCCCCACGGGCTGGTACGAAGAAGTCCAAGGCGGCACGGGCCATGCGCCGCAAACGTGCTATGCCAATGGCAAACCAGAAGCATGCGCTCACAATCATGCGCGCTGCTGATGGTAAGCTGTATAAGGTCGACTCGGGTGCTGCGGCGCCAGAAACGAGCCGACCTTCAAAGTCCTTATCTCACTTGGGCGCATCTATTACGTTCACAACCAAGTCGAACAAGGCAAACCCAGTGGTCTTGAACTCCCGCGCCTCCTCTGGTTGTGCGTCTGAGGTCCGTTCAAGTCACTTCAAATGCTGTGGTTCCCCCACTACTGATCGTGATGCCTGCTTGGTATTAGATCAGGGGGCGCAGCACTCACTTGACCACCCCGACGCTTGGCCTTGCCATGCGCCTGAAGGGGGTGCGAAGGTGGCACTCTCCTCCAACGATCTGCGCAACATGATCACTCACAAACGTCGATCAGGAGAGCCGATCAACAAGCATAATATGCCCCTCACAGGGTACACTTGTGCTACGGTTGCCATCAACTGCTGCTACCGCAAGACAGTGGCTCCACCACCAAGACAGTCTGTGTTCAAACAGTTGCAACATGCTGTACCTGTCTTCCAGCGCATCACTCCGCCCCGTCAGAGTGAACCACTTCCTGGGGCTCTTCCATCAAAATGAGGCTTAGGCACATCTATGTCCATTCCAACTCGGCGAATCTCAGTCTTATGAAGGAGTTCACCATCAAAGCTTCTTCGAACAAAGAGAATCATCATCCATAGTACAACGTCTTGCCAAGGAGGAGGATCAGTCGAATCCATCTTCATCGAGAAGTCAAAGGGAGAGACAACAAAACTCTCTCAAACTGTTGCTATTCATAGGCCAGGGCAAATCAAACCCATGCGCCAAGTGGCAACCTTCCCGAAGTCGGTGCAATGAACTTGTATTTATGATGAATGAACTCGCTAAGTCGGAGAGCCATCAAAGCTCCGAAGAACTCAATAGCCGGACCAATGGAGATGCGCCATGCAACAGACGCGCCGGTCAGACAGCGCATCACACAGACGTGCCTTTCAGTACCAGGCGCATCATAGAGGATGCGCCCTCACACATCTCCATACCGAGTGGAATGCCAACCGACGTGCCCACTCAGTGTCCATCGAACGTCACCAACATTAAATGCTGAACTGACAGAGTTGGCAGCACGCCTGAAAACGAAGCGTCGGCAACGTCAGCATCATTATGACTTTATTTCCACGGCTACTGCCACGTGGCCACTCCACCATCAGCATGCGCCTCTACGGCCATGCGTCCAAACCAGCATGCGCCTCAAAAGCCATGCGCCTCAGACCCTTCACTGATCCCTAAAGACAGAAGAAGAGTCTCCGGTTGAAGTTTTGCATGCGTCTCAAAAGCCATGCGCCCCAGACTGATCTCTGATCCCGAAAGACAGAAGGAAAGTCGCCTGCATGCGCCTCAAAAGCCATGCGCCCCAAATGGTTTGTAACTCCTAAAGGTTATGAGCCGCAGCCTCCTCCTGCGCCCAATCCAAGGCGCAGCCCACCAGATCACTCCTCTCCACCAAATCCGAGATCTTCGAACCATGAGTCGACGACACGTGTCTTTTGACTCAACTCATCCAAGATTTCAGCAACGAAAAGATCTTCTCCCTGCTACGTGCCGGCTCACAACAGCAGTATGAAGAGTTCTCCCCCTCGATCAGGGCGCAGCCCATGCGCCTCCATCAGCAACCTCCACGTGGCGTCCCCACACCGGCGCATCCTACATGCGCGCATGAGCAGCCAGCCTGCAAAACTATAAATAGAAGGATCATCTCCTTCACACACACACAGAGACTCAGAACATAAGACTCACAGAGAATCCATAACAGAGAATCACCGGAGAGGCAGTTCTAGACACTCAACGTCTTCCTCCCCTCAGCAAGCTCCAGCACCCAGAGCAATCAACACCTTCAGAGAACCGATAACCGCCGTCAGCCGGTCAACGGAGTCAACGCATTACCACTCGCTCCATTGGCACTAAGGACCCAGCTTAAACAAAAGTGTACTCCTAGGACTACATCTAAGTCCTATATTGTATCACTGTTCTGTTTGTATTAAGATTTCAATCAAAATAATTTTAATGGCAAACAAGCTGGCGACTCTGCTGGAGACCTCTTTCTCCTCTACCGAAAAAGTCGTGTCACAGGCCGACGACGTGAAGGTGGGCTCCTCCCACAAGACGCTGGTAGTGCGCCTCAATCAACAGGCGTACGAAGAGTTCATTTCTGAAGGAAGTGCGAGTCCTTCGAAGCGGCTGTCAAAGCCGAAGAAGACCCGCGCAGTCTGGGTGCGCAAAGTCGACGCCTCGGGCACCACCGTTGAAGGGGATGCGCCCGTCCATCCTTCCCTTCCTGCTGACGTCCTCAGCAGTCAAGGTGCGCCCGCTGATGCAGCGCATCTCTCGGGGAAGCGTGCGGCTGACCACGTTCCCCAGCCATCTTCCTCTCAGGCGAGGAAGATACGTCGACGGAGCAGGGGCGCAGCCAATACCCCGTGCATTACTTCTGATGCGCCACAACGAGCCTCTGTCTTCGACAGACTCACTCGCTGTAACGGCGAGGAGAATTTGGATGCTGAGTACTATGCGCCCCAGCGGGCTGGTACGAAGAAATCCAAGACGGCACGGGCCACGCGTCACAAACGTGCTATGCCAGCAGCCGGCCAGAGGCACGCGCTTACAATCACGCGCGCTGCCGATGGCAAGCTGTACAAGGTTGACTCAAGTACTCCCGCACCGACAACGAGTCGACCTTCAAAGTCCTCATCTCACTTGGGTGCATTCACTGCGTGCACAACCAAGCCGAGAGAGGCAAACTCAGTGGTCTTGAACTCCCGCGCCTCCTCTGGTTGTGCGTTTGAGGTCCGTTCAAGTCACTTCAAATGCTGTGGTTCCCCCACTACTGATCGTGATGCCTGCTTGGTATTAGATCAGGGGGCGCAGCACTCATCCGACCACCCCGGCGCTTGGCCCTGCCATGCGCCTGAGAGGGGTATGAGGGTAGCACTCTCCTCCAACGACTTGCGCAACGTGATCACTCACAAGCGCCGGTCAGGAGAGTTGACCAACAAGCACGATGCGCCTCTCACGGGGCACACTTGTGCATTGGTCACCATCAACTGCTGTTGCAAGACAGCAGTACCGCCAAAGCAGTCGGTCTTCCAACGGCTACAATCATCGACACCCCTCCGACATCGCCTTGGGACGAAGGTGTCAGCAGAAGAGGAACTAAAGATTGCGTCATGCAACGTGATCTCCAATTCCTCATCTGTCCGGAAGACGACTGCCAATTCCTCGTCTTCATCCAAAAGCCAGCCGAGGAAAACCAAGGCAGCTGTCACGACCTCTGGAGTGTTCGAAGGCACTCGGTCGAGGAAGAAGTCCTTGGAGGAAGCTGGGGGTAGCCAGACCCTTGTCGAGCCTCCTTCCGAAGATGAAGAGGTCCAAAGCACAGCTGCGGCGGATCTTCATCAAGGCGAAGATGGCCTCCCTGAAGCCCCTCAAAATGACGATGTCCTCCAGGACACCGCCGGGGGTAGTGCTGAAAACGAAGAGGCCCTTCAAGACAGAGCTGAGGGCAGTCAGGCCCTTGCAGATGCGCCTGTCGAAGACGAACTCCAGAATGTGGCTGGGGGTGGCCAAACACCAGGAGAAGTAACTCCCCCACATGAGAGCGAGGCTGAGAGCGAAGTCTCAACTAATCCATCCACTTCCGGCCGTGTCATGACAGTATACATGACCGGGGGTGATCTTGAGGCT
This sequence comes from Iris pallida, assembly GCA_029216955.1. Taxonomy (NCBI): domain Eukaryota; kingdom Viridiplantae; phylum Streptophyta; class Magnoliopsida; order Asparagales; family Iridaceae; genus Iris; species Iris pallida. Next base: position 961,257 of record JANAVB010034416.1, on the reverse strand, counting down.
GATGCGCCGCCACAGGACATTGTCCAGCGCATAGACTCGCTAGAGGGAGGACTCAAAACCCTCTCTGCCTCAATGCAAGCACTGACTCAAGCAGTATTTGAGATGCGGTCGGCCTTGATCAGGACACCTTCAAATGGTCCCGACCCAGGAGCTAATGGAGAGTCGAGTGTGCCCCTCCAGCGGACACCCTCAGACACAGAAGCACCCCGGACATCGGAGCCCTCAAATGCTCCACTCCAGGTAGTACCTCCTTCCCCGGCTCCTAGCTCCACGGAGGACGTGGTCGAAATGATCAAAGATCTGCGGGAGCGCTTCGAGTCCAAGAACAGGCAGGAGGAACGCCAGAAGATGGGCATTCCCCAGCCTTATCCCCTTGAGTGGAACAAGGTGGTTTATCCCCCAAAGTATAAACCACAAACACTCACGCCGTATGACGGGAATGACTCTCCACGACGGTACCTGACGTACTTCCAGTCGCAGACAGGGCATCTTCCGAAGGAGGACGCACTCCTCACCAGCATCTTTGTTGGGGCCCTGAAAGGGGTGGCGTATGACTGGTACTGCAGCCTCCCCGATAATTCCATATCGTCCTTCGACGACCTGACACGCCTCTTCCTCGACCGCTTCTACGACGGTGGAAAGGACATGACGATGGCGTCTCTCATTGAGATACGCCAGAAGGACAAGGAAACGGTTCGGGCATTCATCGAACGCTTCCGTCAGGCCTGCTTCAGGTTACCTCCAGGCATGCCAGAACATGCGCTTCTCTCTGCTTGCAGTATGAACATGCTGTCTGCAGTAAAGCTCTGGCTTAACTCTACTCCCCCTCCCGACTGGAGCTCCCTAATCATTGAAGCTGAAGCTGCAGAGAAGAAGGCGGCCAATGCACGTCTTCTGGGTGTTAGCTTCCCCGCCTTTGACGATAAGGGGAAAAAGTCCGCAACCAACAACTCCGGACGAGAAACAAAGGGGAAACAGGCATTGACTGTTAATGCCTCGAAGGGCGCATCTGCGCCTACTCAAAAGCCTCCACTGGCACCAAGACCCAAGGAGGTTTATTCATTCAATGATGATGACACCCTGCAACTCTTTGAGATACTGAAGCAGGGTGACAAGATCAAACTTTCGGACCCGAAGCGGCCCGATGAAGTCGGGAAGGTGGACAACCCAAGGTACTGTCACTACCATCGGTTTGTCGGACACCCGACTAAGGACTGCTACGTCCTCAAAAATTACATCCAGCGCATGATCAATGCGGATGTAATCTCCGTCGATTACGAAGAAAAGACGGTGTCAGCTAATGTGGTGTCACTTCAGTTCGGCACCTTGCCGCCGACTACCACACAAGATGGCGTCGTCTCCATCCCTAAGGCGACAATGGAGGTGGTGAATTTGCCACCCACCCGTGACAATGTGAGTGGACTTGTCCCACTCACCACATCTCGAGGAGAGGTCCTCTGGGTTCACCCCGACCTCGTCTCCGAGGTAACTCAACCGGAGGTACGCCCTACCTCCAAAGCAAAAGGCAGGAAGATCAAGTCTTGCCGCACGGTCTCTTCTTCAACGGAAGAGGCGCTTCCTGTGCAGACGCGTGCACAACAGAACTCCCAGTCCGGTGAAGCTGCCGCCGAAGTGGTGCCTCCTGGCACCATCCCTGAGGAGGGTCCATCCAAGCCCTCAGCAGCCAATAAACAAAAGCAAGTGGAGGCCCATTTCGACAGACCTCTGCGGAAAGAAAATGCTTCGGGGGTAGCCAAGCCCCACAATTTTGACATTCTGGCACAACTGGCCAGTACTCCTGCACGCTTGTCTCTGTTCGAGCTCCTGCGTCTCTCCAAGGACTCCCGAGAAGCTCTCTGCGAAGCTCTGAAGGATGCCGAATCCTTTCTCAGTCAGGTCAAGCAACCTGAAGACCTACCAACTACTTGTGCACACTGTCATTGTGCGGATGAAGTTATCCCAAACATAACCTTCACCCAACAAGACATGCTGCTCAAGCATCACCGACATAACCGACCGTTGTATTACACAGGGTACATCGGTTCGGTAAAGGTGAGCAGGATTCAGATCGATCCGGGGTCTTCCCTAAGTATCATTCCAAAGGCGCTGCTATCAAAGCTGGGGATCCCAATGTACCGGCTAGCGCCCTCCAATACGACCATCAGCGGCTTCAACGCCAGCAAGAGCGAGCCACTGGGCAAGATCCGGCTGAAGTGTCACATCGGCAGCCTCAAAACTGAGGTGACTTGTTATATGGTGGATGCCGAGGTCAACTACAACATCTTATTCGGACGACCATGGTTACATGAGTACATGGTGGTGCCCTCCACGCTCCACCAATGCATAAAATATGTATCCACCAACGGCGTCATCCGGACGGAGTTTGCAGATATCGATCCCTTCAAAGGGATTGAGGCCTACTTCACCGATTCCGACTTGTACAAGCCACTTGACGAGGAGGAAGCCAACGACGCCGATGATGAAGCAGAGACGGCAACAGAGCCGGACTTGGAGCCCGAAGCGACTCCTGACGCCCCCTTGAAAATCCGTCTGAAAGGGAGACCACCCCAGAAGGCGCCTCCAATGAGCATCAAGCTATCAGGAAAAGCGCCAGCTCGCGAAGCTCCCCTGAAGATACGCCTCAAGGGGAAGCCACCACAAACAGCGGCTCCACTGGTGGTAAAATTACAAGGGAAGGCGCCACTCATCGAAGGCGCAACCGAGGCACCCCTCAAGGTGCGTCTTAAAGGCAAGCCGCCGCAGTCATCCAAGATGCCGGAGAGGGCTCACATAACCCTCTCAGACCCCAAAGTCAGAGCGGTGGAGGACTCTCCTGATCCGGCCCCAGTGCTTACAGACGAGGAGCTTGGCGAATATATCTCTGCTGATGTAGACGCACCCTCCTTCGACAATGTAATCCCACGGGATAAAATCTCGTACTTTATCAATAATAGTGTGTCTTTCAATTATTCTTGTCTTCCACACTGGAATGCCATGTATATATTAGACAACGCTCTACGGTCGTTGCAAACACAAGTAACGACCGTCTACCACAATCAAATAGTCCCGTCTCAAGGAGTCTTCATAGTCCCTCCACGAAGCCGAGACGAAGGCACCATCATCTCGGGCAAAATTGAGCGTCGTCGGAACCTCCCGTCAATCGAGCCCGAACCTGATACCGGCAGAGTACAAGTCTATCGGTACACAGATGCGGCTAAGCACATCATCCAAAAGATGGGCTACGACCTGAAAAGCAATAAAGGCCTAAACTACGGCAAGGGTCGGCATCTCCCTGTCCGGCTTTCGATGCCCAATGGAAAGCCACAGGATTACTATAATCGGACTCGACGGGGGTTAGGCTATGTCACGCCGCCATCAACTCCAGAGAGTTCAGACGCAGAAGACATAGAACATTCCCACTCGTCGGAAGCATCGACGTGGGATTCCGATACCAGTATCGGATCAGTCTTCAGGAAAGTGCTGTCAGCTAACATGACATCGGCGCAACCTCAGAAAGATGAAGGCGAAGACCAACCGCCGGAACCCTTCGAAGAGGAACCCTGGGCTCAACGCCTAGGAGAACAATGGGAGTCTCGTTTTGAGTTACGAGAACCTTCCACCGAAGACGAAGTCGAGCAAATCGACCTCGGGGATGGGTCTTCTTCTAAACCCATCTTTATCAGCAAAAGCTTGGAAGGAGAAGACCGAGAATCTTTAGTCCAACTTGCTAAGGAGTATATCGACGTCTTCGCCTGGAGCTACGAAGACATGCCGGGTCTCGATCCACAGATCGCGATGCATAGGTTGAACATCTTACCAGATGCCAAACCTATCAAACAACAACAGCGACGCTTCCGCCCGGACATCATGAACGCCATCGATCAGGAGGTGGACAAACTCTTGACCAGTGGCTTCATCCGTGAGGAACAACACCCGGACTGGGTAGCCAACGTCGTCCCTGTCACCAAGAAGAACGGGAAGATACGAGTCTGTATCGACTTCAGGGATCTCAACTCTGCTTGCCCGAAGGATGAATTCCCGCTCCCAATCACCGATGTAATGATTGACAACACGTGTGGCTTTGAACGCATGTCCTTCATGGACGGGTATTCAGGCTACAATCAAATCAAGATATTCCCCGATGACGCAAAATACACGTCATTCAGGACTCCAAAGGGTGTTTTCTGCTACACAGTAATGCCCTTCGGCTTGAAGAACGCCGGTACAACGTACCAGCGAGCTATGAGCACCATCTTTCGTCAACATCTTCGCAAGACAGTTGAGTGCTATGTTGACGACATCGCAGTCAAGAGCCGCCTCAAAAGAGATCACCTACAGGACCTAAAGACGGTCTTCGATCTCATGCGGGCACATCAACTCAAAATGAACCCCGCTAAATCCTTCCTGGGATTTCTAGCGGCAAATTCTTGGGCTTTGTCATCACGGCAAAAGGCATTCATGTCGATCCCGAGAAGACTAAAGCCATCCTTAAAATGGACCCTCCGAAGAACCTTCGAGAACTTCGGGGCTTACAGGGACGTTTGGCATACATCCGGAGGTTCATAGCAAACCTCTCCGGTAAATGTCAACCCTTTACTCAGCTCATGAAGAAGGGAGTCTCTTATGTCTGGACAGAGGAGTGCCAAAAGGCTTTCGACGACATCAAGGCTTACTTAACAAGCCCGCCAGTCCTAGTGGCACCTGTCGCCGGCAAACCATTCCTCCTCTACGTCCGTGCCATGGATCATTCCCTCGGCGCTTTGCTGGCTCAAAACAGCGATGCAGGCTACGAGCAAGCAATCTACTACCTCAGTCGAACACTCATCGGGGCCGAACACCGGTACAACCCCGTTGAAAAGGAGTGCTTGGCTTTGGTGTTTGCCATTCAGAAGACTCGTCATTACGTCTCGGGCCAGACAATTCATGTCATCTCCCGAGTCAATCCGCTCAGAGTTCTCATGACGAAGCCAGGGTCATTAAACTCCCGGCAGGCTACATGGGCAATCCTACTAACACCATACAACATGGTGTTTGTCCTGCAGAAGACAGTCAAGGGTCAGGCTCTGGCTGACTTTTTAGCTACACACCCCATCCCAGAATCTTCAAAACTCTATGAAGACATCCCGGATGAAGTCCAAGTATCAAACGTCACTGAAGGAAGCCCCGTTTGGCGGATGTTCTTCGATGGCGCTTCAAGAACGGGCCCCAACGGCCAAATCATCACGGGAGTGGGGGTAGTCTTGGTCTCCCCCGATCAGCTGGTCATCCAGCGCGCATACTCCCTTTCGAAGCCGTGCTCCAACAATGTTGCTGAGTACAATGCACTCGTCATGGGACTCCAGCTAGCACAACAGCTGGGGGTGGATCATCTGGAAGCCTACGGCGACTCGAAACTCGTCGTAAACCAGATTCGGGGGCAATACGAGGTTCGCCATGAAGATTTGATCCCTTACCATGAAGTTGCATTGAACATCATTTCAACCTTCACTGGGTTCTTCATCGAACATGTACCCCGCCTACAAAACTTGGAGGCTGACGCTCTAGCTGGCCTCGTAGCCTCATTGGCCGCGCCCCTTGGGACTCAACACTATGTCACGGTAACTGGCCGAGACTTGATTTGTCCCAGAAACAACCTATGTTTGCAAATGGCTCACGCCATGCCGACAAATACTGGGGTTAATGTCCGAGACTGGAGGTTCCCGTTCATCGACTTCGCTGTCTACGGAATCCTTCCAGAGGACCCGAAGGAAGCCGTCTCAGTCAAGAGACGCTCTCTTCGATTCTACTACGATACAGCCACTAAAACGCTGTACCGACGCTCCTTCGACGGGCTTCTCCTTCGATGCCTGTCTAACGAAGAAGCGGCCGAAGCTCTTCGAGAAGCTCATGACGGAACTTGCGGAGCTCACCAACCAGGGCCTAAGTTGCAAGATCGACTGCGACGTATGGGCTACTACTGGCCAAACATGGTTGCCGACGCAGTGGAATATGCTAAGAAGTGCCATGCATGCCAACTTCATGCAGACTTCATACATACACCATCTGAACCTCTACATCCTACAGTCGCCTCCTGGCCATTCGAAGCCTGGGGCATGGACATTGTAGGGCCAATCACCCCTCCTCCATCGAGAGGACACCGCTTCATCCTGGCCATCACCGATTACTTCTCCAAATGGGCGGAAGCAGCCCACTAGCGGAAGTAAAAAGCTCCAGGGTGGTCAGCTTTATCAAACACCATGTCATTTACCGTTTCGGGGTACCCCGGCGGATCATCCATGACAATGGTCCTCAGTTTATCAGCCACATTTTCAGCAGGTTCTGTGACAAGAATCGCATTCAAAACGTGGCCTCAACCGCCTACAATCCGGCAGCAAACGGATTGGCCGAGGCGTTCAACAAAACTATCGTCAGGCTGCTCAAAAAGGTCGTGTCATCCAACAAACGCGACTGGGACGAAAAGCTTGGCGAATGCCTTTGGGCCTACCGCACAACGGTACGGACCCCAACAGGCAACACTCCATTCTCCCTGGTCTACGGGAGCGAAGCAGTACTGCCTCTCGAGATACAGATACCTTCGCTCCGCGTGGCAATCACAAACGATCTAACAGAAGAAGACAATCAACGTCGTCGTCTGCGGGAACTGGAGGCACTTGACGAAAAGCGTCTCCTAGCTCAACAACGTATCGAACTTTACCAAGCCCGTATATCACAGGCTTTCAACAAGAAGGTCAAGCAAAGAAATTTCCAAGTTGGCGACCTGGTTTTAGCAGTCAGAAGGCCAATGGTGCTAACTCACAAGACACCAGGGAAGTTCGAGCCCAAATGGGAAGGACCCTTCATCATCGAGACGGTATACTCAAACGGTGCTTACCGGCTCGCCAAACCCAATGGGGACTTGTTCATGATGCCCATCAACGGCAAGTTCCTAAAGAAGTACTATTCTTGACATCCTCCAAGACATGTATTTCCCCAAACAACCTCTTTTCACAAAATCAATCGCTTCCGGAACCCAGCTGTTCCGTGGCATCCTTCCGTAGAAAGATAACCACGTCCACATTACCTCTGAATTGTCTCTCTACATCCTACAAAGCGGAACCTTACATTTCGTAAAGCTTACGCTATCCTTCATGTTTACCACGTCTACATTACCTCTGAGTAAACATCCCGTACAAACAACTCCTGTGTTGTCGTACATTGATCGCAGAACTTCCACGTCCACATTACCTCTGAGTTGTTCAGCGTATCCCCCAGGATCATTCCTACCACGTCCATAAATACCTCTGAGTAGGAGGATTCTATCATTTGAACCCAATGATTGCCATGTCCATATTACCTCTGAGCAAACATATTGGTTCCGTCAAACTTATTATCTGTACCTAAAAACCAAGGTGCGCAAAAGATAATAGGTCCATACAAATCATCAAGTTCATGATAACAAAAAATGAACACATCACAAAAAGGTTGTGTATTTCTTTATTTTCTAGAAAAGAGAGAGTACAGAAATACGCTATCCCCCCCAGCAAGAGTTACAAAAAAAAGCAGAGACTACAATCCCTAAACATCTCCAGTGGAATTTCCATGTCCATATTACCTCTGAGTAGTTCCGCGTATCTCCCTCCAGAGTCATTCCTACCACGTTCATATCACCTCTGAGTAGGAAAGCTCTACCATCAATTCTATATTTACCACGTCCATATTACCTCTGAGTAAATATGTTGGTTCTCTCTCTCTCTCTTAACTTATTATCTGCACCTAAAACCAAGGTACGCCATGGATGATAAGTCCACATAAATTCCCCAGTGGAAGTACCCAAACCTATCACGTCCATACTACCTCTGATAGGATTGTCACACCTAAACAGCTCAACCATTCATGCTTCTTGTTCAAAGTATTTCAAAACTTGTCCAAAAGTTTTAAAAACTTTGAAGGGGGTCTTGTAGAAGCATGAAAAAGAAGGGATCTTTCTTTTAATCCCACATCAGAAAGGAGAAGAAGGGAGGCCTCATTCCACTCTATATATAGAGACCTCTTGCCTCCTTTGAAAAGGGCACCAAAAATAAATAAAGAAAAGGGAGCCCGTTATCCAGGGAGCCCGTTCGAGCCACAAGTTGCAGTTGTTCTTCTCTTCTTCTGGGTCGGCTGCAAGCTCTTCACTTGCTGTCATGGCGAGGATAATTTGGACTCTGAGTACTATGCGCCCCACGGGCTGGTACGAAGAAGTCCAAGGCGGCACGGGCCATGCACCGCAAACGTGCTATGCCAATGGCAAACCAGAAGCATGCGCTCACAATCATGCGCGCTGCTGATGGTAAGCTGTATAAGGTCGACTCGGGTGCTGCGGCGCCAGAAACGAGCCGACCTTCAAAGTCCTTATCTCACTTGGGCGCATCTATTACGTTCACAACCAAGTCGAACAAGGCAAACCCAGTGGTCTTGAACTCCCGCGCCTCCTCTGGTTGTGCGTCTGAGGTCCGTTCAAGTCACTTCAAATGTTGTGGTTCCCCCACTACTGATCGTGATGCCTGCTTGGTATTAGATCAGGGGACGCAGCACTCACTTGACCACCCCGACGCTTGGCCTTGCCATGCGCCTGATGGGGGTGTAAAGGTGGCACTCTCACTTGACCACCCCGACGCTTGGCCTTGCCATGCGCCTGAAGGGGGTGCGAAGGTGGCACTCTCCTCCAACGATCTACGCAACGTGATCACTCATAAACGTCGATCAGGAGAGCCGATCAACAAGCATAATGCGCCCCTCACAGGGCACACTTGTGCTACGGCTGCCATCAACTGCTGCTACCGCAAGACAGTGGCTCCACCACCAAGACAGTCTGTGTTCAAACAGTTGCAACATGCTGTACCTGTCTTCCAGCGCATCACTCTGCCCCGTCAGAGTGAACCACTTCCTGGGGCTCTTCCATCAAAATGAGGCTTAGGCACATCTATGTCCATTCCAACTCGGCGAATCTCAGTCTTATGAAGGAGTTCACCATCAAAACTTCTTCGAACAAAGAGAATCATCATCCATAGTACAACGTCTTGCCAAGAAGGAGGATCAGTCGAATCCATCTTCATCGAGAAGTCAAAGGGAGAGACAACAAAACTCTCTCAAACTGTTGCTATTCATAGGCCAGGGCAAATCAAACCCATGCGCCAAGTGGCAACCTTCCCGAAGTCGGTGCAATGAACTTGTATTTATGATGAATGAACTCGCTAAGTCGGAGAGCCATCAAAGCTCCGAAGAACTCAATAGCCGGACCAATGGAGATGCGCCATGCAACAGAAGCGCCGGTCAGACAGCGCATCACACAGACGCGCCTTTCAGTACCAGGCACATCATAGAGGATGCGCCCTCACACATCTCCATACCGAGTGGAATGCCAACCGACGCGCCCACTCAGTGTCCATCGAACGTCACCAACATTAAATGCTGAACTGACAGAGTTGGCAGCACGCCTGAAAATGAAGCGTCGGCAACGTCAGCATCATTATGACTTTATTTCCACGGCTACTGCCACGTGGCCACTCCACCATCAGCATGCGCCTCTACGGCCATGCGTCCAAACCAGCATGCGCCTCAAAAGCCATGCGCCTCAGACCCTTCACTGATCCCTAAAGACAGAAGAAGAGTCTCCGGTTGAAGTTTTGCGTGCGCCTCAAAAGCCATGCGCCCCAGACTGATCTCTGATCCCGAAAGACAGAAGGAAAGTCGCCTGCATGCGCCTCAAAAGCCATGCGCCCCAAATGGTTTGTAACTCCTAAAGGTTATGAGCCGCAGCCTCCTCCTGCGCCCAATCCAAGGCGCAGCCCACCAGATCACTCCTCTCCACCAAATCCGAGATCTTCGAACCATGAGTCGACGACACGTGTCTTTTGACTCAACTCATCCAAGATTTCAGCAACGGAAAGATCTTCTCCCTGCTACGTGCCGGCTCACAACAGCAGTATGAAGAGTTCTCCCCCTCGATCAGGGCGCAGCCCATGCGCCTCCATCAGCAACCTCCACATGGCGTCCCCATACCGGCGTATCCTACATGCGCGCATGAGCAGCCAGCCTGCAAAACTATAAATAGAAGGATCATCTCCTTCACACACACACAGAGACTCAGAACATAAGACTCACAGAGAATCCACAACAGAGAATCACCGGAGAGGCAGTTCTAGACACTCAACGTCTTCCTCCTCTCAGCAAGCTCCAGCACCCAGAGCAATCAACACCTTCAGAGAACCGATAACCGCCGTCAGCCGGTCAACGGAGTCAACGCATTACCACTCGCTCCATTGGCACTAAGGACCCAGCTTAAACAAAAGTGTACTCCTAGGACTACATCTAAGTCCTATATTGTATCACTGTTCTGTTTGTATTAAGATTTCAATCAAAATAATTTTAATGGCAAACACACGTCATTCAGGACACCGAAGGGGGTTTTCTGCTATACAGTGATGCCCTTCGGCTTGAAGAACGCTGGTACGACATACCAACGAGCTATGAGCACCATCTTCCGTCAGCATCTTCGCAAGACAGTCGAATGCTATATTGATGATATAGCAGTCAAGAGCCATCTCAAAGGAGATCACCTACAAGACCTTAAGACAGTCTTCAATCTCATGCGAGCGCATCAACTCAAGATGAACCCCGCTAAATTCTTCCTAGGGGTTTCTAGCGAAACGTTCCTGGGCTTCATTATTACGGAGAAAGGCATTCATGTCGATCCCGAGAAGACCAAGGCTATCCTTGATATGGACCCTCCGAAGAACCACCGAGAACTTCGAGGCCTGTAAGTGCGTCTGGCATACATCCGGAGGTTTATAGCAATCCTTTCCGAAAAATGTCAACCCTTCATCCAGCTCATGAAGAAGGGAGTCTCTTACATCTGGACTGAAGAATGCCAAAAAGCTTTCAACGATATCAAAGCTTACTTGACGAGCCCACCAGTCCTGGTGGCACCTGTTGCCGGTAAACCATTTCTCCTCTACGTCCGTGCCATAGATCATTCCCTCGGCGCTCTGCTGGCTCAGAACAGCGATGCGGGCTACGAGTAAGCTATCTACTACCTCAGTAGGACACTGATCGGGCCGAACACCAGTACAACCCCGTTGAAAAGGAGTGTTTGGCTTTGGTATTTGCCATCCAGAAGACTCGCCATTATGTCTCGGGCCAGACAATTCATGTCATCTCCCGAGTCAATCCACTCAGAGTTCTCATGACGAAGCCAGGGTCATTGAACTCCCGGCTAGCTACATGGGCAATCCTGCTAACGCCATACAACATGGTGTTCGTTCCATAAAAAGCCGTTAAGGGTCAAGCTCTGGCCGACTTTTTAGCTGCATACCCCATCCCAGAGTCCTCCAGACTCTATGAAGACATTCCGGATGAGGTCCAAGAATCAAATGTCACCGAAGAAAGCTCCGTCTGGCGGATATTTTTCGATGGCGCTTCAAGAACAGGCCCCAAAGGCCAAATCATCGCAGGAGTGGGGGTAGTCTTAGTCTCCCCTGATCAGCTGGCCATCCAGCGTGCTTACTCCCTTTCGAAGCCGTGCTCCAACAATGTTGTCGAGTACAACGCACTCATCATGGGACTCCAGCTGACGCAACTGCTGGGGGTGAATCATCTGGAAGCCTACGGCGACTCAAAACTCGTCGTTAACCAGATCAGAGGGCAATACGAAGTTCGCCATGAAGATCTGATTCCTTACCATGAAGTTGCATTGAACATCATTTCAACCTTCACCAAGTTCTTCATCGAACATGTACCTCGTTTACAAAATCTGGCTGGCCTCGCAGCCTCATTGGCAGCACCCCACAGGACTCAGCACTACTTTACGGTAGTTGGTCGAGACTTGGTCTGTACTAAAAACAACCTGTCCTCACAAATGGCCCATGCCATGTCAACAAGTGCTGGTATTAATGTCCGAGATTGGAGGTTCCTATTCATCGACTTCGCTGTCTACGGAATTCTTCCAGAAGATCCGAAAGAAGCCGTCTCAGTCAGGAGGCGTTCCCTTCGATTTTATTACGATACAGCTACTAAAATGCTGACGTTCCTACGATGGACTTCTCCTTCGATGCCTGTCCAACGAAGAAGCAGCCGAAGCCCTTCGAGAAGCTTATGATGGAACTTGCGGGGCTCATCAACCTGGGCCTAAGTTGCAGGATCGACTGCGACGCATGGGTTACTACTGGCCGACCATGGCGGCCGACGCTGTCGACTATGCTAAGAAGTGCCATGCTTGTCAGCTTCATGCCGACTTCATCCATACACCATCGGAACCACTATATCCTACGGTCGCCTCTTGGCCCTTCGAAGCTTGGGGCATGGACATTGTCGGACCGATCACCCCTCCTTCATCGAGGGGACACCGCTTCATCCTAGCCATCACCGACTACTTCTCCAAATGGGCAGAAGCAGTTCCGCTGACGGAAGTGAAGAGCTCTAGGGTGGTCAGCTTCATCAAGCACCATATCATCTACCGTTTCGGGGTACCTCAGAAGATTATCCACGATAACGGTCCTCAGTTCATCAGCCATATTTTCAGCAGATTCTGTGACAAGAATCACATTCAAAACGTGGCATCAACCGCCTATAATCCGACAGCAAACGGATTGACCGAGGCATTCAACAAGACTATCGTCAAGCTACTCAAAAAGATCGTGTCATCCAACAAACGTGACTGGGACGAAAAGCTCGGCGAATGCCTTTGGGCCTACCGCACAACGGTACGGACCCCGACGGGCAACACACTATTCTCCCTGGTCTACGGGAGCGAAGCGGTACTGCCTCTCGAGATCCAGATACCCTCACTCCGTGTAGCAATCACAAATCAACTAACAGAGGAAGACAATAAACGTCGCCGTCTGCGAGAATTAGAGGCACTTGACGAAAAACGTCTCCTAGCTCAACAGCGCATCGAACTCTATCAAGCCTGTATATCACAGGCTTTCAACAAGAAGGTCAAGCAGAGGACTTTCCAAGTAGGCGACCTGGTTCTGGCAGTCAGGAGGTCGATGGTGTTGACTCATAAGACACCAGGAAAGTTCGAGCCCAAGTGGGAGGGGCCTTTCATCATAGAGACGGTATACTCAAACGGTGCTTACCGCCTCGCCAAACTCAATGGGCACTTGTTCATGATGTCCATCAACGGCAAGTTCCTAAAGAAGTACTACTCTTGTCATCCTTCAGACATGTACTTCTATCTTCACCCAACAAGGGAGTTTGTGGATCCAATCATCGGGGCTCACGTATAATTCCCTTCCATAAAATCTTACGTTTCCGGAACCCAGCTGTTCCGTAGCGTTCTATCGTCCAGTAGAAGGACAACCACATCTACATTACCTCTGAGTTGTTCTCCTACGCCCTACAAAGCAAAATCTTACACTCCGTAAGACTATGCTACCCATCATGTTTACCACGTCCATATTACCTCTGAGTAAACATCCCGTACAAACAACTCCTGCGTTGTCGTACATTGATCGCAGAACTTCCATGTCCATATTACCTCTGAGTAGTTCCGCGTATCCCTCCTGAGTCACTTCTACCACGTCGATAACACCTCTGAGTAGGAAGATTCCATCATTTGAACCCCATATTTGCCACGTCCACATCACCTCTGAGCAAACATGTCAGGTTCTCTCAAACTTATTATCTGTACCTAACAAACAAGATGCACAAAAGATAATAGGTCCACACAAATCATCAAGTTCATGACAGCAAAAATGAACACACCACAAAACTCTTCATTCTTTATTTCAAAAGTAAAGAATACATCCCCAGCAGGAGTTACAAATTACAAAAAAAAAGAGACTACAATCTCTCCCCTGGATTGGCTGAAAGCTCTTCGATCCGACGCTTCAAGGCTGCCGCCCGAGTCTCTGCGGCCGCCAGGACTCGACGTTCGGCCTCTTGACGCATCATTTCTATGGCCTCAGAAGAAGTGTCATCCTCATGCTTCTCGTCCAGCTGTTGCCGCTGCTGGGCCAGGGAAAGAGCCTGGCGGGTGAAAGCCGCTTCCTCCTTCTTAGATGCTATATGTTCAGCCTGGACTCGCTCAGCATCTAACAAGAGTTGGGCTCGCTGGTCTTCAAGGAGGCGAATCTTGGCATTAACCTCCACTATACTAGCGTACAACGCGGCTCGTAACTCTGCCTTCTCCTGCATGGACTGAGATAGCCTCTCCACCGCAGCCTCAGTTTCAGCCACCTCGCGTTCCCAGACACCCACGGTGGCCTGATAAGAGGACTCAGTTTCAGCGATCAACTTCTCCTTTTCTGCCTCTATCAGAGCGGAGAGATCATTTCGTTGGATACACTGAAACTCGGAAAGCAGCAGGTCGATCGCAGCCACCGATGCCTCCAGAATCTCGGCCATATGATCATGGCCCTGGTGGGAACGTATCAGACCAATGTGAGGGAGCGCCATGGTTTTTGCCATCGCGAAACTCCCATTGGCATTCATCACTGCCGATACGCCCCTCTGCAGCATCTTATACACCGCCTCAATGATAAACTTTACGTTCTCATCCGCATCTGCCAGCACTTACGGCGTCATAGCGGGAGTAGGAGGAGCTGCTCTAGACGGCGGACCGGAAGAAGGCCCGTCGGCTTCAATCTGCGAGGCTGAAACCTCGGCATCAACGGACCCTTCCTCAACAGGGGCTTGAATTTTGCTACAAGCCCGAGGAGCCAAAAGAACAGGAGGAGCCGAGAAAGGCGTCGATATCGTACCCCAAGTAGAAGGAGCAACAGAGGGTTCCAGCAAACCCTTACCCTTTTCAAGCTCGGAGGGACCACCGGCGTCAGGGGCTACCTCATCTGTCCCCAACACACTATCAGCAGGCCGTATGGGACATTCCTCCTCTGGCAAAGCAGCGAGATCAGCATTTGTTTCCTGATTCGGCTCTCCGGGAGTCAGGCTCGGCGGGCGAGTCTCATCTTCCACACCGAATCCCTCCGCGGGGATAGAATCTGTCGCTGCCTCCTGGTCGGCAGCCACCTCAGCCTCCGCTGCTGGGTCTGGGGTAGGGCTCGATAATGATACAGCCGACCTCCCCTCATCATGACAAGGAGAGGAACCAGCCCTCTCCTCTGTGTCGATCATGTCTGTTGCTCCCGCAACAGGCTCACTCATCTCTGGAGAAACGTCATCCGAAGACGACGAACTCCACTCCACTTCCTCATCAGGAAGCCCCTTATCTGCTGGGTCCTCAATGTCAAAGGCCTCCACAGCAGCTTGAACCCTCCCGGGAACTGTTTCAACCTCAGCTTCCCTTCCAACATAGTCTGGAGATGCTAAAATCTCCGCAGGAACGACATCATCAGGATTCTCCTCCACGAGAGACATTACAATCGGAGGAATACGCTCATCAGAAGAGCTCGCCACCTCCTTCGGTTTACTGACGCCCGATTTTGAAACCCGGGTCTTCTTCTTCAACGGTTCCTACAAAAGGAAAGTATATGTCACAAAAATGACAGAAGGGGCCAGATTATGGAGAACGTCTTTACCTCAGCAGGAACTGATTCCATTGGTGTTACAAGCGGCACTCCCGTAGCCTTTGGAGTCGTCATTTTTCTTGGCCTTTTTGGTGCAGATGAACCGGCTTCCGCGTCAGCCCGCCTCTTCCCAGCTGGGGGATCTTCTCGAGTGCCTCCCGTTGACGCAGCAGCAGCAGCCCGATATCCCGTCAACTCTGGTGGACGATATGACCGGGCCGCCACCAACATGTTCTTCGTAGCCTCTAGTCGAGTTCCAACAATGAAACTGGTCTCCCTATCATGATCAGAAGGCACAGTATTTATGGCGCAATACAGCTTGACGGCCGAATACAGGATCTGTGGCCGAGGGTTGCGAACTGGTGCATTGAAACGAACCCCAGTGCACCCGGCATTGTAATATTGCCAACCCCGGGCTCCATCCAGTAAACTCCCAGCAAACCCCAAACTGTTACTGGGGTTCCGTAACATTAACTGGGTATAACCAAACTGGCGAGCAAATCGGCTTGGCAGATATGGCTCCAGCGGTAGACCAAGTAGGAATGCCGAATACTCTGCAACCAACGAAATCCCCATTTCGGCAGATTGATCGCATCGTCACCAGCGTCTTCCAAATCTTGGTCAGCCTCGAAATCTTTGAATATGGTACTGACCTTGACGATCTCCCACCCCTGAAGATAAGACACGACTCTCCTACAGACGGGGACGCCGGTGTGCAGCCACTTCCTCTTGTAGAAGCGGCAGATAAAGGCGTCACCTTCAACGTGATCCTCTTCAGAACCTGGACTCATCACGTTCGGGTGATGCAGAATCAACCATCCCATCAGATAATGGAATGGTAGCTCAGCCCGGGGAAAGTTGTCGTTCATACCTCTCCCATGGATCACATCATCAGCAAAAGTCCTCAAACCCCGCAACAGGTTACACACCATCGCGGGGAGGAGAGCCAAAGGGAGACCGAAAACCAATTTCACCGCTGGCAAAATGAGGTTCCGGGTTACCCTCTCTACAGAGCCAAACCCATCTGAGAACATACAGTCCCGGAGCCATATCATCAAGTAAGCAGTCAACACTGCCTTGGATGACATCCGGTGCACGCAATGCCAGAAACAGCTGTATACATCCTCACCACTCTCATTTGAACGAGGAGCCTTCTCTCCTAGTCGGCTCATTTCGGAGGTTACTTCTGCGGGCTTCATTCCATGTGGAGTCGTAAACCGAACCTTCGTAGAGTCCGCATCCCTCCAAGTAGTCATATGAGGCTGTGACTTGCCTTTGTCCTTCCGTTGCAGCAGATAATAATGGCTTGCCACTTCTTTGAAGACGGCCATCATCTCAGGGTCCTTCTTTTCCAGAACCAGGATCTCTTCATTTGTCGAAAAATATTCCTCATACGGTTCCGAGCCCCAGGGAAGCTTGGACACCTTCTACATCTCATGGAGAGCCAATCCCAATTCCCCTACAATGGGCACTTGTTCATGATGCCCATCAACGACAAGTTCCTAAAGAAGTACTACTCTTGAGATCCTTCAGACATGTACTTCTATCTTCACCCAACAAGGGAGTTTGTGGACCCAATCATCGGGGCTCACATATAATTCCCTTCCACAAAATCTTACGCTTCCGGAACCCAGCTGTTCCGTGGCGTTCTATCCTCCAGTAGAAGGACAACCACGTCCACATTACCTCTGAGTTGTTCTCCTACGCCCTACAAAGCGGAATCTTACACTCCGTAAGACTATGCTACCAATCATGTTTACCATGTCCACATTACCTCTGAGTAACCATCCCGTACAAACAACCCCTGCGTTGTCGTACATTGATCGCAGAACTTCCATGTCCACATTACCTCTGAGTAGTTCCGCGTATCCCTCCTGAGTCACTCCTACCACGTCCATAACACCTCTGAGTAGGAAGATTCCATCATTTGAATCCCATATTTGCCACGTCCATATCACCTCTGAACAAACATGTCAGGTTCTCTCAAACTTATTATCTGTACCTAACAACCAAGGTGCGCAAAAGATAATAGGTCCACACAAATCATCAAGTTCATGACAGCAAAAATGAACACACCACAAAACTCTTCATTCTTTATTTCAAAAGTAAAGAATACATCTCCAGCAGGAGTTGCAAATTACACGAAAAAAAAAGAGAGACTACAATCCCTCCCCCGGATTGGCTGAAAGCTCTTCGATCCGACGCTTCAAGGCTGCCGCCCGAGTCTCTGCGGTCGCCAGGACTCGACGTTCGGCATCTTGACGCATCATTTCTATGGCCTCAGGAGAAGTGTCATCCTCATGCTTCTCGTCCAGCTGTTGCCGCTGCTGGGCTAGGAAAAGAGCCTGGCGGATGAAAGCCGCTTCCTCCTCCTTATATGCTATATGTTCAGCCTGGACTCGCTCAGCATCTAACAAGAGTTGGGCCCACTGGTCTTCAAGGAGACGAATCTTGGCATTAACCTCCACTATACTAGCATCCAACGTGGCTTATAACTCTGCCTTCTCCTGCGTGGACTGAGATAGCCTCTCCACCGCAGCCTTAGTTTCAGCCACCTCGCATTCCCAGACACCCACGGTGGCCTGATAAGAGGACTCAGTCTCAGCGATCAACTTCTCCTTTTCTGCCTCTATCAGAGGGGAGAGATCATTTCGCTGGATACACTGAAACTCGAAAAGCAGCTGGTCGAGCTCAGCCACCGATGCCTCCAGAATCTCGGCCATATGATCATGGCCCTGGTGGGAATGTATCAGACCAATGTGAGGGAGCGCAATGGTTTTTGCCGTCGCGAAACTCCCATTGGCATTCATCACTGCCGATACGCCCCTCTGCAGCATCTTATACACCGCCTCAATGATAAACTTTACGTTCTCATCCGTATCCGCCAGCACTTACGACGTCATATCGGGAGTAGGAGGAGCTGCTCTAGACAGCGGACCGGAAGAAGGCCCGCCGGCTTTAATCTGCGAAGCTGAAACCTCGGTATCAACGGACCCTTCCTCAACAGGGGC
This sequence comes from Iris pallida, assembly GCA_029216955.1. Taxonomy (NCBI): domain Eukaryota; kingdom Viridiplantae; phylum Streptophyta; class Magnoliopsida; order Asparagales; family Iridaceae; genus Iris; species Iris pallida. The sequence continues at coordinate 942,758 of JANAVB010034416.1, read as the reverse complement.
TTGAATTTTGCTACTAGCCCGAGGAGCCAAAAGAACAGGAGGAGCCGAGAAAGGCATCGATATCGTAACCCAAGTAGAAGGAGCAACAGAGGGTTCCAGCAAACCCTTACCCTTTTCAAGCTCGGAGGGACCACCGACGTCAGGGGCTACCTCATCCGTCCCCAACACACTATCAGCAGGCCGTACGGGACATTCCCCCTCTAGAAAAGCAGCGAGATCAGCATTTGTTTCCTGATTCGGCTCCCCTGGAGTCAGGCTCGGTAGGCGAGTCTCATCTTCCTCACCGAATCCTTCCGCGGGGATAGAATCTGTCGCTGCCTCCTGGTCGGCAGCCACCTCAGCCTCCGCTGCTGGGTCTGGAGTAGGGCTCGGTAGCGATACAGCCGACCTCCCCTTATCATGACAAGGAGGGGAACCAGCCCTCTCTTCTGTGTCGATCATGACTGTTGCTCCCGCAACAGGCTCACTCATCTCTGGAGAAACGTCATCCGAAGACGACGAACTCCACTCCACTTCCTCATCAAGAAGCCCCTTATTCGCTGGGTCCTCAATGTCAAAGGCCCCCACAGCAGCTTGAACCCTCCCGGGAACTGCTTCTACCTCAGCTTCCCTTCCAACATAGTCTGGAGATGCTAAAATCTCTGCAGGAACGACATCATCAGGATTCTCCTCCACGAGAGACATTACAATCGGAGGAATACGCTCATTAAAAGAGCTCGCCACCTCCTTCGGTTTACTGACGCCCGGTTTCGAAACCCGGGTCTTCTTCTTCAACGGTTCTTACAAAAGGAAAGCATATGTCACAAAAATGACAGAAGGGGCCAGATTATGGAGAACGTCTTTACCTCAGCAGGAACTGATTCCATTGGTGTTACAAGCGGCACTCCCGTAGCCTTTGGAGTCGTCATTTTTCTTAGCCTTTTTGGTGCAGATGAACCGGCTTCCGCGTCAGCCCGCCTCTTCCCAGCTGGGGGATCTTCCCGAGTGCCTCCCGTTGACGCTGCAGCAGCAGCCCGATATCCCGTCAACTCTGGTGGACGATATGACCGGGCTGCCACCAACATGTTTTTCGTAGCCTCTAGCTGAGTTCCAACAATAAAACTGGTCTCCCTATCATAATCAGGAGGCACAGTATTCATGGCACAATACAGCTTGACGGCCGAATACAGGATCTGTGGCCGAGGGTTGCGAACTGGTGCATTGAAACGAACCCCAGTGCACCCGACATTGTAATATTGTCAACCCCGGGCTCCATCCAGTAAACTTCCAGCAAACCCCAAACTGTTACTGGGGTTCCGTAACATTAACTGGGTGTAACCAAACTGGCGAGCAAACCGGCTTGGCAGATATGGCTCCAGATAACACTTCTTTTGGTTGCGGTAGACCAAGTAGGAATGCCGAATACTCTACAACCAACGAAATTTCTATTTCGGCAGAGTGATCGCATCCTCACCAGAGTCTTCCAAATCTTGGTCAGCCTCGAAATCTTTGAAGATGGGACTGACCTTGACGATCTCCCACCCCTGAAGATAAGACATGACTCTCCTACAGACGGGGACGCCGGTGTGCAGCCACTTCCTCTTGTAGAAGCGGCGGATAAAGGCGTCACCTTCAACGTAATCCTCTTCAGAACCTGGACTCATCACGTTCGGGTGATACAGAATCAACCATCCCATCAGATAATGGAATGGTAGCTCAGCCCGGGGAAAGTTGTCGTTCCTACCTCTCCCATAGATCACATCATCAGCAAAAGTTCTCAAACCCCGCAACAGGTTACACACCGTCGCGGGAAGGAGAGCCAAAGGGCGACCGAAAATCAATTTCACCGCTGGAAAAATGAAGTTCCGGGTTACCCTCTCCACAGAGCCAGACAACCTGAGAACACACAGTCCCGGAGCCATATCATCAAGTACGCAGTCAACACTGCCTTGGATGACATCCGGTGCACGCAATGCCAGAAACAGCTGTATACATCCTCGCCACTCTCATTTGAACGAGGAGCCTTCTCGCCTAGTCGGCTCATTTTGGAGGTTACTTCTGCGGGCTTCAGTCCCTGTGGAGTCGTAAACCGAACCTTCGTAGAGTCCGCCGGGTCCTGCTTGAAGACATAATCCCTCCAAGTAGTCACATGAGGCTGTGACTTGCCTTTGTCCTTCCATTGCAGCAGATAATAATGGCTCGCCACTTCTTTGAAGACGGCCATCATCTTCGGGTCCTTCTTTTCCAGAACCAGGATCTCTTCATTTGTCGAAAAATATTCCTCATACGGTTCCGAGCCCCAGGAAAGCTTGGACACCTCGTACATCTCATGGAGAGCCAATCCCAATTCTCCCACTGGAGTAAAGAAAGTGTCAGTCTGGGTATTGAACATTTCCAAGAGTGCAAGAAACATATGCTTGTTGAGATCCACGCCGGCCTGTGTGGCACGGATAGCGGCCGTCTGTCCAATCTCTTTAAGCTCAGTCTTGAACTTCGACAACACCCAAAGGGTCAACTCGTCCCATTTTGGCACGTGGTGACACCAACCTTCAACCCTAAAGCCACCTTTCGGATACATAACTTTAGACGTTAACATCCGATTTGCAATGGTCGAAGCACCAAAGGCAAAGGTGTCACTAGGAACCTCACTATAAAGGCTCCCAGGGCACAAAGTTCGACAACTGAACGAGGGCCCGGCTCGCGATGCGGCCAAGGTATCCCTTTGATTCGAAGTAACATCAATCGAAAGAGTACCCCCCACTGTCCCTCCTTGAGAAGGAGTAAGTTTCCATGACATCCTTCTCTTGGAAGCTAAACGGTAGAAGGCCGTCAGCGGCAATTGGCGTTCAAGTTATCGCATGTACAGAACCATGCCCTTCACAGAGAAGAACCAGTCTTCTTTGATCTTCAGTATCTTCGCCTCGGTGGAGATCAGTCGGTCACCAAACAAAAAGGCAGATTTCAAGATGGTCACATCCTCGGAATCAGCAGATTCCAGTTTACCGTTCTCTATCCTACTCTGGAGAAAAACAGGCGACTGATTCCGGATTTGCAACATTCTCTCGGTAGGCTGATTCAGTAGGATATCAGCCTTCGCGGGGTTAATAACCTCCTTGTCGAAATCAACTCTCATTTGACAAAGAGAAGCAACCAGAAGGACTTCATTCAGCAAAGGGATAGTCATCGACACTGACACAGCAAAAACAAAAGTTAGACAAGAAGCTTCAAAGACAAAGTGTGTCAAACAGCCCGGCGCATCATCAGGGTCTAAACCCATGCGTGTCAGCAGTGAAGCTTCGGCGCATCATCAGGGTCTAAACCCATGCGCATCAGCAGTGAAGCTTCGGCGCATCATCATGGTCTAAACCCATGCGCATCTGCAGTGAAGCTTCGATGCATCATCAGGGTGTAAACCCATGCGCGTTAGCAGTAAAACCTCGGCGCATAATCAGGGCCTAAACCCATACACGTCGACGGAATAGCCTCGGCGCATCATCAGGACAGAAGTCCATGCGCGTCGGCGACAAAGAGTTAGGACACAACAACATGATACAACTCAGCCATGTGCTTCAAACTCGTCTAAAAAGTTGAGGGATAACACCCACTCGTCACCACAGGCCGAACGTCGGCCGGAGTCACGATGGTGACTAGAGCATCCTCCTCGACGAGCTCCGCAGGCTCCTTCCCCTTGCCAGCACCACCGCGAGGAGTCTTGGGGGCCATCTCGTGAAAGAAGAAGTTTAGGATTTTTTCGAAAGAGAAACTCTAGAGAAGAAGAAAGCAAAGTGGAGAAGAATCCTCTCCCTCCATCAGAAGCCTATTTATAGGCTTAGACATACGCAAAACTGATGAGGAGTGACATCAGCCGCCGTCTCGAATTCCATGAAGTGATAACTGCAAATAAATCAAAAAAGATCATCATTAATCTTCTTGGTTATCGAAGTGTTATCATTTGCAACTGAGAGGAGCATGCGCCCATCACTAATGCGCGGGCCCGAACAGTCATGCGCCCCGTTGAAGACACCACCATGCTTCGTATTCAAAGTATTCCAAAACTTGATAAAAAAGTTTTGGAAACTTTGAAGGGGGTCTTGTAGAAGCATGGAATTTCAGAACCAGAAATCCTATACGCCTAACACTATATGCGCCAGGAGGCTCGGATGAAGTACTTGGCACAGCAAACAGCAAAAGCATAGACATTAAAAGAAGATTTTTATTTCATATAAAAGTCTATTACATGTCTAAAAAAGGCTGTACAAAGGAGAACTTCTACAAAAATAAAAGACCCTAAGTCTACAGCCATGCACAGCAACCACCATGCGCTCTCAAACAGGCACATCTCGCCATGCGCTCTCAAACAGACGCATCTTGCCATGTGCTCTCAAACAGGCGCATCTTGCCATGCGCTCTCAGTCAGGCGCATCCCTTCAGCGGCTCAGTTATGTGCATACCTTCAACAGCTCAGTTATGTGCCGTCCTTTCAGTCAGGCGCATCATGAAGTCTCAGCATATGCGCTATCAAATGCTTCGACTAATGAAGCATTTCTTGAGCAGAACGAGGGTGGACAATCAACCCTCTAGCTGGAGGAAGAGCTCCCCAAACCAAGGAAGAGGAGAGCACCACAATCGACCCGCGGCTAAAGGAGCAGCTTTCAACCCAACCAGAATGGGCAACACCCAGGAGGAGGAGCTCTCCCAAAGCCCAAGAAAGATGATCGGAGCACCACAATTTCGATCTGCGGCTCTTCTAGCATAACGGAGACAGGGCTCGAGCATCCCGATCTTTGGATGCAACAGGCACCTTCCGTCTGCCTCAGAAGCCCTCAACTCCGACTTTTGGATGTAACAGTCACCTTCAAGTGCATCGATGAAGATAATGCGTCGCATCTTCACCCTAGGGGGCATCTCGTCAACAGAATGTCCTCGAGCAAACAAGTTCATTTCGGAAGGACGTGAGAGAACGAGAAGCAAACTCTCTCCATGCCACTATTTATAGGCCGGGCAAATCAAACCCATGTGCCCAGTGGCTGACTCTCCGAATCCCGTGCAATGAATTTGCATTAGTGGTGATGAACCTGACGCTTCGGATTCAGCCAAGTCAAAACGGCTATTTAAAGCACTCGAAGAACGTAACAGTCGGACCAATAAAAATGTGTCATGCAAAGCGGATGCGCCGGTCAGACCGCGCATCATACAGATGCGCCCATCAGCACCAAGCGCCTTATGAGTATGTGCCCCAATGCGTCCCCATGCACCTAGTGGAACGCAGATCGATGCGCCCACTCAAAGGCCCATCACCTGTCAAGAACGTTAAATGATGAAGTCTGACAGAGGTGGCAGCACGTCCCCCGAGGACTGAATAATTGACAGCTTTTTCAGAAGACGAAGCATCGCCGATGCCAGCATCATCATTACTTTCCTCCGGCTGTTACAAGCCACGTGGCCGTCCAACCATTTTGCATGTGCCTCCGCAGCCATGCGCCCAAATCTCTGCATACGCCTCAAAAGCCATGCGCCTCAGAATTTTCTCTGATCCTTAAAGACAGAAGTCAAGTCACTATTGAAGCCCCGCATGCGCCTCAAAAGCCATACGCCCAGACTAGTTCATGACTCCTAAAGGTTACAAGCCAAAGTCTTCTCATGCGCCCAATCACATGCGCATCCTATCTGATCACTCTCCACCAAATCCGAGATCTTTGAGCCATAGACCTACGACACGTGTCCTTTGACTCGATTCAGCCTATGAAGGGGTGCTAATCACCCAAGATCTCAGCAACTGAAAGATCCTCTCCATTGCTACATGTCAGCTCGGTCGCAGCCCATAAAGGCAACAGGAAGGATTCAACTCCTCAATCAGAGCGCATCGCCCATGCGCCTCCATCAGCAATCACCACGTGGCATTCCCACAAACCTGCGCATCCTACTTATGCGCGCATGAGCAGCCAGCCTGCAAGCTATAAATAGAGGGATCATCTCCTTCTTCCAGACGGACAGATATATACAGAGACAGACATACGAATACACACAGAGAGGCAGATACAGACACTCAACGTCTTCTTCCTCTCCGCAAGCTCCGGTACCAGAGCAACTCAGACCTTCAGAGAACCGATAACCGTCGTCAGATCGTCAACGGAGTCAACGCATTACCACTCGCTCCATCGACACAAGGGACCCAGATAAACAAAAGTGTTCTCCTAGGACTACGTCTAAGTCCTACATTGTAACACTGTTCTGTTTGTAATTGAAATTTCAATCAAAAGATTTTAATGGCAAACAAGTTGGCGACTCTGCTGGGGACCTCTTTCTCCTCCACCGAGAAAGCTGTATCGCAATCCGACGACGTGAAGGTGGGCTCCTCCCACAAGATGCTGGTCGTACGCCTCAATCAACAGGCGTATGAGGAGTTCATCTCTGAAGGCAGTGCGAGTCCTTCGAAGCGGCTGCCGAAGCCGAAGAAGACTCGCCAGGTCTGGTTACGCAAGGTCGACGCCTCTGGCACCATCACCGAAGGGGATGCGCCGATGCAGCCTATCCTTCCTGCTGACGTCCTCAGCAGCCAAGATGCGCCCACCGGTGCAGTGCATCTCTCGGAGAAACATGCGACTGACCACATTCCCCAGCCATCTCCCTCTCAGGCGAGAAAGATGCGTCGACGGAGCAGGGGCGCAGCCAATGCCCCGCGCATCACCTCTGATGCGCCACAAAAGGTCTCTGTCTTTGACAGACTCACTCGCTGTAGTGGCGAGAAGAATTTGGACTCTGAGTACTATGCACCCCAACGGGCTGGTACGAAGAAATCCAAGACAGCACGGGCCATGCGCCTCAAACGTGCTATGCCGGCAGTAAACCAGAAGCATGCGCTCACAATCATGCGCACTGCTGATGGTAAGCTGTATAAGGTCGACTCGGGTGCTTCTGCGCCAGAAACGAGCCGACCTTCAAAGTTCTTGTCTCACTTGGGCGCATCTGTTGCGTTCGCAACCAAGTCGAGCAAGGCAAACCCTGTGGTCTTGAACTCCCGCGCCTCCACTGGTTGTACGTCTGAGGTTAATTCGTTCAAGCCGCTATAAATGTTGTTCCCCCACTACTGATCTGAGCGCCTGTTTGGTGTTGGATCAGGGGGCGCAGCATTCACTTGACCACCCCGGCGCTTGGCCTTGCCATGCGCCTGATGGGGGTGCGAAGGTGGCACTCTCCTCCAACGACCTGCGTAATGTGATCACTCACAAATTTTCTTTATGAAACTTCAGGTTCATCTAAAAATTATCAAAAATATCGCCAAAATAATAATTTCTTGATGATAAGAAAAATATTATTTCTTATTGAGAAGAAGATAAGTTATGCAACATTATTCTTTAAAATAACCAACAAAATAGAAATGCAAATCTGCACCATAATGAAAACGTAAAGATAATGTGGACTTTTTCTTTTCTTTTTATTTACGCACTTGAATAATATAATCAAAATATGAGAAACAAACATTTATTTTGCTATGCACCATTCTAAATTTTTTTTTTTGAGAAGAAATCGAAATAGATTGTTCCTTTATATTATGATCAAGACATTCAAAATAGAAAATATATGACCAATGTACAACAATCATTTCGTTCATTGGTTTATAAATAACATAATCACAATTATATTGAATGAAGTATTTTTTTTTAATTCATTTCAAAAGTTAATAAGTAAAATAAATATTAATATATATTAAATTTAAAGAAACAATTTGAGAATTAGAGGATGTTTACTATTAAGCATAATTAAAAAATGATCTCAAACATGAAAGCTACATATTATACAACAAATTAGATGAAGTCAGAGATGGACAACAATTGTATAAACAAATGTATATGTAGAATCAAAGGAACAAACCATGAACAAACACCTTTATCAATCGAAATAAAAAGGTTTACCTGATGTTTGAGTTATACCTTGACATCGATGAGTCTCCCGAAATGAATAATGGTTGCATCGTGCTGATAACGTGTTATAAACTAGAGAGAGCAAAAGAGAAAATTGAGAAGAAAGTTGTGTGTCATTTCATTCATCTAGGTTTACAATGGATTGCCAAAGGTCACGAGTTATGAAATCAAAGGGCATGAGTTACATAAGTTATGAAACCAAAGGACATGAGTTACATAAGTTATGGATGACTAAGAGTCATGGGACATCCATATTTACAACAGTTTCTTTGTTTGTTGTTAATTGGGTTGTAACCTACCAATTATGACACTTGATTGTGTTTGGCTTTACTCCAATCTCCACAAATTGGGACTGAACGAAAAGGAGAAAAAGGGTTCCTCATTGTCCACATATATTTTTTTTTTTTATGTTAAACCAATTTGGTTAGCTTCTCCTTGGTTATAGAAGAAATTTAGAGACAAATGAGATGAGAATTCTGTCTAATAGGTCCTACTCTCCAAAAGCCATCGCTTACTTTGCGGATCATGAGTCCTACAATTTTTTGTGAATCTTTTCTAGATTTTATTTTGACCTCAAGTGTTTTGAGATCCGTCCTTCATGAATCAACTTACGATCAAGTGTGCTTAAATTGTTGATTTTTTTCCTTTATTTTTCCGACACATTGGTACCCAAAATTCTGTTGAAAAATCTAAGAATATTTTCACGTAGCGTAAAAATGTCAAATTTATTTGGCACTGGTTTTATTTTTTAAGAAAGTGAAACGAAAATAAATAAATAAATAGGATTCTTTGCAAATGGCATTTCAACTGGTTTTATTTTTTTAAGTGCTTAAATTGTTGATCCTTAGGACTCGTTTGGTTCGCGGAATCAAAGGTTACGAGAAAATATGATTTCGTCCAAGCAGGAAATTATTTTTTTTACATTAAAGTATTCAATTTCTTTTCCAAATTTTTTGACATTTTCAAATATCGAAAAAAATTTAATAAAAGTATATTTTTTCAAAGGAAAAAAAATGCTAAGGAATTGATTTTTTTTCTCCTCCCATTCCGCAAACCAAACGATGCTTAGTTGATAGACATGATAATTAGGACTAGTATTTCCTATAGCATAGGTTTCATGTTTGGTTGTTGCTACGACATAAAGAGAGGCGGAGAGTTGGAAAGAATAACTAAAGGTGAGTGCAATTATTAATGAAATAAATTGGATTACATTGTCGAGAAGATCGGTAGACTTCACCCTAATCTATGTCTAATCCCGATTTAAAGTATACATAGTGGCTAGAGACGAGATGCCTTGAATATTTAACTAAACAAGACCATGCCATGCATGAGTACTTTCTACTCCAAACTTCTTCACCAAACATGGGCTCCATTTGTAATTGGGGAAAGAAATATATGGTCCCTTTGCGTAGAAGTTTCCGCAATAGAACTCAGATGTCATGGAAGGCAGTGGTCCAGGGCAGGTCGGACGACGGTCCAGGACCTCCTGACGAAAGGAAACACCAACATGGAACTGCTATAATGGAACTAGTATGTAACATGTGCCTTTTTTTTTTTTAACAAAAAATATTGTGGTATGTTTACAATGCTAGACTTTTATTTAAGAGGTCCTTGGTTCAAATCTTGACTACCACAAAATTTTGTTTTATTTATACTTTTTTTTACATTATGTATATGGTCCATTTAAATTTTTTTGCCTCGGACCCCCAATTGCTCAGGACCGGCCCTGATGGAAGGGTGCCGAGCAAAGGCGGAATCAGAAATTCGACTTGGAATGAATTAGAGTAGATTAGAAGAGTAGACTGAGTATATACTGACTTATATAAAAAAATGGGGTGGACTGGAGCCACACCAACCTTTAGGTCCGTCCTTTGTGTGAGTCATCTACGTAAATTTTTTATGTCTGATTCTGTGCTGGATCACTATTGTAGTTACTTACCGGCTATAAAAAATTCCATTAATAAGTCTATGAAAGACTGAATCACAAAAGTGATATTGCATAGTGCTAGTTAGTAAGTTTTGACCATGGCACCCCAGTAATACTAATACAGTGAAGCTGCTATAAAGAGAAAAAAAAAATCCTCTAGTAATAAATCTATAAAAGCTACTACAAATCACATGCTAACATGATGAACATCATCGTTGTTTAAAATGGGATTCGATCTTTTCTGTCAATTCGCTTCCAAGAAATAGTAAGTTGGAAAGAACCTTTGGAATGTTTTTGAAACATTTCCTTTGTGGACAAGCACTAGTGTGCCACTGGAATCTCGGACTTGCGCTGGTGCGCAGACCAATTGAAGTAATGAGAGACAAAAGTAAAGCAATTTCAGGGATTTACCAATTCAAAAGCACTAAGAGGACGGTTGGTTAAGTTTTTGGGGCTTGAAAATGGATTTTAAATTTCTTATCCATGTTTGGTATATTTAGGATTGGGAATGAGGAGGGAATAGAAGGGGCTTAGGTGGGAAAGCTATTCCCATTGACTTGGGAAAGCTATTTCCAAGCCCCCCCTTGAGAATAGATTTGCTTTCCTAGAAATAATGTTTGGCTATTTTGTTTGGACGGTTATACCCTCTCTTTATTTTCAAATTTTCAACTTTTATCTCAAACATGCGAATCATTATGAAATTAATGAAAGGGTATTAAAGGAAAACTAAATAAATTAATATTTCTATCCTTTTGTAAACCAAAAATGGAGATGAAAATTTTTAAAATTTTGAACTACCTATTCCCAACCTAACCAAACATGGGTATGGAAATGTTGAATTCCTTTCCCATGAGAAATGAATTGAAAACCTATTCCTAGGAATACAAAAACTTGATCCAAACGAGCCCTAAGTGTTAGAGAATTCTCTCTTTCCGTTGCAAAAAAAAACAAAAAACAAAAAAATTTTTCTTCCTTAGATCATCTCCAACCCTATTGTCTTATTTTGTGTTGTGAATTTTAGGTGGCATAGAACACAAGATAATGTTTTGTATAGGTGGCAAGATTATATTCACAAATAACAATGAGTTTAAAAAGTCATCTCCAATGCAAAAGTATTGAGAATACAATACAAAATAATTTTTTTACAACTTCCAAGACAACTTTTACTCTTCTACTTCTTTTGAGTTATTTGTATTTAACCCCCTCCCCCAATTTTATTTTAATTAGTGTAACCCCGCCCCCCCCCAATCCTATGGTAAAGTGCAAACAAACCCTCTTTAGATTTTTGTTTTTGCATTTGAAGGCCTTTTGTTTATTAAAAAAATCTCACATTTTAATTTTTGTTCAGTCTGTACCCCTGCCGTTAAAAGCTGTTAAAATACGTCTAAAAATAAAATTTTACCCCCCCTCTCTCCGGTGGTGGGGGTTTGTCAAGCGGGGCCGACCAGAGGAGAGGGGAGGGTGGCCGGCCAGCGGAGGGAGGAGAGGGCGGGTCGAGCTAGGGGTGAGCATTCGGTTAATTCGGTTCAAACCGAACCGAAAATCGAATTGAACCGAAAATCGAATAAGCAAAACTGAAACCGAACAGAATTGGCCCATAACCGAATCAAACCGAACCGAATTAAATCGGTTCAATTTTCGATTTATTCGGTTTATTTATTTTTTGGTTTATTTGCACATTTTTGTTAATATATATAGTTCTTAAATATACCTAAATTTATTTAGTATATATCTGTAGTATACACACACACACACACACACACATATATATATATATATATATATATATATATATATATATATATATATATATATATATATATATTCGGTTTTGGACTGAAACTGAAATCGAATAAAAAAATATAGTATTTTTAAAACCAAAACCGAACCGATTTTTTTTTTTAAATCGAACCGAATCTCTTATTCGATTTTCGGTCCAAAATCGAATAATGCTCACCCCTAGGTCGAGCATGGCCGGCCAGCGTAGGGAGGAGGGGGATTGGGGGGGCTGGCCAGCGGAGGGAGGAGGGGGCGAGTCGAGGGGGGGGGGGGGGGGGGGGGTCGAGGGGGACCGAATAAGAAAAAATCGAAACGAACCGAACCGAGATTCGATTCGGTTTAGAAAAGATTCAGTTCGATTTCGGTTTTGAAAATACTAAATTTTCTTATTCGGTTTCGATTTCGGGTTTCGGTCCAAAACCTAAAACCGAATAAGAAATTTTATATATATATATATATATATATATATATATATATATATATATATATATATATATACACATACTACAGATATATACTAAATAAATTTAGGTATATTTAAGTACTATATATATTAATAAAAAAATATAAATAAACCAAAAAATTGAATAAACCGAAAATCGAACCGATTTAATTCGGTTCAGTTTGATTTAGTTATGGGTCAATTCGGTTCGGTTTTGCTTATTCGATTTTCTGTTCAATTCAGTTTTCGGTTCGATTTGAACCGAATTGACCGAATGAACCGAATGCTCACAAATGATGATGTGGACATAAAGACATTGTGAAGTGTATTGTCTAGATCTAGACAACCAACTTTACATTGTCATTGCCATGTCAACTCCACACCTTATTTCACATTTGCATTGGAGAAGTATTTTTGGAAAAAAATGGTTGTCATTCCTATGTGGCAACCATTTTTTTCAAACTTACAATAGGTTTGGAGACGCTCTTAGCACCCAAGGTGATGGTGCTCTCCTTAAATAGGAGAGTCAACCAACTGCCTACTAATTATGTATGCAAACAATCAGGAGTCTGTTACGAACTTATAACGTGGACTAAAGACAAAGAGTACCTCCAAGAGTGGACAGTTACTCTTACGCTGTGTTTGGGAACTTATGTGGGGAGGCAAAGGAAAATGGAGGACGGTAAAATGAAGGTAAAGTTAATTTTTTCTTACTTTGTTTGGATGGACAAATGTAGGGGAAGGAAAAGTTTAAAAATAATTTATTTGTTTAGAGATAGAGATACAATTACTATTTAGTCCTTGGTATTATCAAATAATAATTTATTATTACCTTTATGAGGGGTGATGGAGTAAATTCACTCAAATTTCTCTCATCTTTTTCCATTTTCCTCCCATTTTTGGAAGGAAATTTTTTTTAGTGGGACCCCCCTACTTTTTTCTCTCAAATTTTTCTCTCCCATTTTTTTTCCTCCTTTCCAAACACCATCACTTTTAATTTTTCTCTCACTTTACCCTCAACTTTTTTCTTCCTTCCATTTTTCTCCCTTTCCAAACAGTACCTTAACAACATGCAACAACACTAGCAAAAGAAGTGGCACCAGCCGTGCGGGACCGCACCATGCGGTCTCGTTGAACCTCTCCGTAGTAACCACACCACTGCTTCGCGCCCTTCGCATCCCGGATGCTCCTGCGCCCAATGCGAACATGAGCCATCAAAGCACCACTCGACATTCGTCCATGTCTGTGTTCACGGCCGAGTCCGAGCTAACCCCTTTCTCCAAAGGAAATTTTCTAAGAAATGTGATAAAATAAATAATTGTTATTGGATTTGAACCTTATCCACTAGTAAAAATTTTCCAGTATAACTTCTAATTGGGCTAACACATCTCAAGTGTACAATTCAATAAATGAATACTCAAATATTGAAATACAAGATTATATCTAAAAATGGAATGATGAGAACGGATCACACACACTTTGATTATGTATCAAAATAGAATGATGAGAACGGATCACTAGTGATCAAACCCCATAAACCTCTACCCCCCTCCTGTATTTCAATATGTGAAAGAGTATTCTCCACATTAACTGTAAATCGTGCATTATGATAGATGTCACTTTCGACTTGAAAATTCTCGCTTGGATCGAACTATAGTACGGTACAAAATGGGTTAAGCCTTGACTTCAGTATAATAAATACAATTTTCCTCACTCACACAATTACATTAATTGTGCCTCTGGTCGCAAGTTAAAATCTTGTTCTGATCTGGTTTATGTGTATATATCTTGGATGTCTACAAGTTTTTCTTCAATAGGTACATGTATTCTTTTCATACACATATATAGGTGAGATTTTCTAAGAGAGTTTAATATCCCAACATGAAGGTACCCGTCTTCTTGCGGTGCTACGCAGTTATGATATGACCTAAAGTTGAAGTCTTACAACCTCATGTGGTGTTATCCCACCGTAGCATGAGGTACTAGCTTCTCTGTAATGTTGTACTACATCCCAAAATGAGACTACATGCCCATTTGGGATGCTACTCGCTATGTCATGGCTCGAAATCAAGGTTCCATCTCATGTGGCATCACGTGTAATTCCAATGCAAAATATAAGTATTACCAAACAAAATTTAAGAATTTATAAACTAAAACAAAATACCAATGTGAAGTTTCACTTTCCACTGTATTTTTATTTACCAGATACCTAATAGGCCCTTAGGCCTCGTTTGGTTCGCAGAATGGAAATGAAAGGAAATTGATTCTTTGGTATTTTCTTTCATTCGAAAAATTATAATTTTCATCAATTTTTCTTTCCGGTGTTTGGAAAGACCGGGATTATTGTTGTAATATATCTTTACTTTTCATTATAGTGTTTGGCATTTGTAAGGAAAGGAAACAAAATCAAGTCAATTTTTCAATAATACCCTCGTGCTAATAAGAAAACTTATTACTCACAAGTATTTTTGTCTAAAAGGTATTATGGATAAAAATGGTAAATAATATTTCTGAGCATGGATATTTTGGTCAATTTTTTTTTGTAATAAATGCAGAAAACTTGGAGGAAAAGTTATTCCTTAGATGGATGGGGGGGGGGGGGGGGGTGCCCCCCCCCCCCCCTAATTTTCCTACCTCTTGGGAATCATTTTTCCTTTCCAACTTCTTTCCTTTGGCTTCCAAACACATGAATCATTTTCCTTTCCCAAGGTCAAATTCTGGTAACCAAACGAGGCCTTAAGGTTGAATACGAGGAAGGAAGAAGGATTTGCACTAATCGGCAATTGGCAATTGGTAATTGTAAGGCACCTACATGATGATAAAACTATCGATAAAAATGTATAAAAATAGCTTTTTGGTGAGACTTAATTACATGTCCGATAAAAAAAAAACAAAAAATTGCATATACATCATCAGAGTTTCTTGATAGTGTTGGCAGCACTAAGGCCATGTTTGGTTCACAGAATCATGACATTAGGAAAGGAAAGTAATTACTTAAGTAATTACTTTCCTATGTTTGGATGCCAAAAAAAATGTTTGGAAAGTGAAACTAATTTCCAAGGGAAAGAAAAATTGGAAAAAAAATGGTTCCCTCACCCACCTAGAAATTTACTTTTCCACTCTAGGAATTCACTTTTCCTCCCAATTTCTTTGGGCTTTCCAAACACCGGAAAGAAAAATAGATGTGAATTATAATTTTCCAGAAGGAAAGAAAATAAATAAGGAATTGATTTCATGTACTTTCCGCGAACCAAATAAGGTCTGAGTTTAGTGAAATTCTGAGAAGAGCCTCAACACTAGGGGTAAATTTCCAACATTTTAATTTTTATACGCGATTTAGCCTTAACTTAGAAGAAGTTTAGTGAGAAAATTGTGCTTTCATTGATGAAATTAGGTTTTAATTGACAATGAACTTTTAGTGACGAATTGTAGTGATGAAATATGACTTTTAGTAATGAAAGTTTTGTTCTTCGAAAAAGTATTAAAAAAAAAGTCCAACAGAAGAACGTTTTTTACAATTTACGCTCTTTCCGAGGACATATTTCTTGATTGCCAATTTATTTTAATCACCAAATTATATATATATTTTTTCACTTTTTCGATAACGTTTTGGATTCAAATTGCAATTTGATCAAACTTTATGCTCTAACAATATTAAAATGCTTTGATACTCAATATACAAATTTCTGAAAAATAAATAAGACTTAATTACGTATATTTATAATAATAGTCACATGGTTGCTCTTCCCCGAAGGAACCAAAAATATGCCCATGCCGCCTTTGGAGCATTTTGATGATTCCAATCATATATTAGGAGGCTATAGCCCTATAGCATAGTGTTAGGCTTCTATTTGGAAGAGAGTGACACTAAAAAGTGTGTTAATTAAGAGCATGAACAAAAGTAATAAATAAACAAAAGTTCAAAGACCATGCCATCCCTGTCCCTATATATTTGGCCTATTCTATTCTATTCTATTCTATTCTATTCTTTGTAGACTTACGTTGACAAGCATGACATAACAATAGAATAGTCCCTATGCATTTGCGTGGGGACTGGACTGGAGATCCAAAGCAAGATCTAGTCCGAAGTATAGACATGTAGGAGCTACTCGTCCAGGTCAGGTCCGAAACTGAAAGACGTCAGAGAATGTATAATTTATTTTCTTCTGTAATTTAACTTCTTTGTTGTCTATATATATGTTCAATTTATCCAGGACCGGCCTAGCACGTTCTATTGTCCAGTCGGAACTAAATTTAGTTCTCATGATCTTTGACTCCATAAAAAAAAATATAAAAAAATACAATAAGTTGAAAGCTATAAATATAATAATTTTTAACAAACACTAAAAAACTAGTTGTCTCTGATTCTAACGGCAGTATGAAGTTCGAATTTTGAGTTGTTCTCCTGACTCATGATCTACGTCTAGAGATCTTTCTAGTGGAATCTCAAGATATGGACATGAGAGATTGCCAATTCAACTGACAATGATGAGTTGGAGTGGACCGTAAAGGTTTGACGGAGAGCTGGAGAATGAGGAGCCTAGGAAGGAAGGGGTTAGAAGGGGGGCTAATCGGAGGGATTGTCCAAGTCCAATGGCTTGTCTGACTTACCCTGAGGCCGGCCCTATATTTGTCTCTTTAACTTTGTATTTTGGTTTTAAGTCTCTTATGGTTCTAGTTGGTTCACAGGCAACATATTGAGATCTGATATACTACAAAAGACTTATAACGGGCTTATATTCCAACTTTCTATATTTCAATCATGTCCTTTCTCTTATGAACCTGACTTTTGATATTTATAATTACTTATTTTTTTAAAATGAAAATTATATTAGTTACATTTACAAGAAAGGAGATATTATTGGAACACTAATAATGTGCATGTACATTACACGTACAAAATAAATATTAAAAATAATATAAATTTATTATAAAAAACTGTTCATTCCTATGATTTGAACTCAAGCAAATCAATAAAAACGCCTCCTCCTACATCAAGCACTTGAGTTAGAATTATTGAGTTTTAAATGAATCATATTAAATAGTTAAATATTAGTCAATTTTTTTAAATAATTAATAGAGTATTTAGATAGTTGTTTAGTTATTATTTATTATTATTTTAAATTTACTTAAATGGATGATGATAACATACGACATGGGCGACTTAATTTGAGCCGTTTTCAAGCCGCATTATACAGTAGAAGATATAAGATAAAAAAGTTGGAACAACTGTAACTTCACCTCCTCGAAATTAGTAAAATTTCATAAAACAATTTTTAATACTTTTATTTATAGTCATTTTCTTTGGGCTTGGCTTTTAAATCAAATTTTATCCTTGGCCTTGGGCTATTTTCCATTAATGGGCTGTCCTGGCTCACAGGGCCCATCGGTTGTTTGATATCAAATACATACAATTGATTCCTTCCTTTCCATTCTTAATCTTTCTTCCCAAAAGAAGAATAGGAGAAATTTGAATTCATGTCTGTGCATTTTCTCTCCAATTGATTTGCCAGCTGAGCCATGTGCTCAGTAACAACCTGGCCAAATCTCATTTTTCCCTCCAATTTCTCTAAACAGCCTATTTAAGGATCGATCACACTCTCTTCCTCTTTCATCCTTGCTTCACAAAAATTCAATTCCTGGAGAGACCACTCCTTCTTCCTCTCGACTCAAATCAGGAAGTTCGTGGCAATGGCGAATAAAGGAAGTCTCGACAACCTTCGAATCTGGTAATGGAGCTTTTGTTTGTCCTTCCTTGTTCGATGCTCAAATGCTTGCACTGATGTTGAACGATCAATTTCATTCTAGATTGTTCTTCGTATCCTGATCCGTTCCTGTTGAAATCATCAACCAAATGACGAGGTGAAGTTATCAATTACAAAGAACAACCAATTGATTCATAAGTATATTCTTAATTTCTGTTTTGATTTGAGAATTAGTATAATTCATATCAGATTTTAGAATTGGATTCATCTCCTTCTTCGAATCTCTGTTGGATCGATTAATCCACTCAAAGATCAGAAATCGAAGAGGTAACTCTCAGATCTACAAATGTTGGATGTGCAGCTGTCTCTTCAATAAATTCTTAATGATCTTTTTTTAATCTTAGATCAATTGTTGATTTTGGTGTCCTGATCCTTGCTCCTGAACTCTCATACTTGCCGAATCAGAAGTACTAAATTCGAATCAAGGGTGAACATTCAAACCCTTCGGTTGTTATGATCGATTTCTTAAAATTCTGTTCTAATGTGGTCAACTTTTATTCTCATCTGTAGATAGGTTATTTCAGTCTTGAACTCAGGAACTTTTGATTTCAATTGTGAATTCAAGTTAAGCAAGGTAATTTCGAATGCTTGTCCCTTGATTTTGAGAACTCTGTTATTTTAATTCAGTAGATAAGTTGTGTTATTTTGTTGCATCGATTGATTGACATCAGGACGTGTCACCCATGACTAATGACTGATTCGAGGCTTGGTATCGAAGGCTTGATTCCTATCAGGTAACTTCTTATCTATAAGGTGATTGCACTTTGATTAATGATTTTGGGTTCAGTGTGGATATCCTAACTGTGAATTTGATTTGAGCAGTAGATGTCAGTCTTAGTACTGACATCTTATTCTGATGAATCTCAGATTAGTATGTTCAATTTTGTTGTAATCTCAGATTGGGATATCCTTAATGTCGAGACCTACTTGAATTGAATCTTGACTGATGTGTCCTGTGGATATCCTGAACTTTGTGTTGAATCAAATTTGAGTATCAATTGATATCAGTATCGTGTGTGCAGGATTCAGATATCCACTGATATTGATTTCTGACTTGATTAAATGTCGAGTTAAACAGTGGGATAACAGGATAACAGGTTGAATTAGAAGTTAGAGCAAATTCTTAGTGTGATACCTGCTTATCCTTTATTCATGAAGGGGTTTTTCTACCTGAGCTCTATAGCAGGTTGAATACTGATGTCAACAGTTCACTGTGGTCTCGAATTTACTTAGAATGAATCCAGGACTACCCATTGCATTCTAACTCAGGACCAGTAAATCGAATTCTCCTTTTTCTCTACCTTACTTTGAGATGATAACTGAAAACCTCAAACCCAGGGTTGTATGCGTAGCTGAATTTCACCTGAGAATGGGGTTCTCATAGTCTCTGTTAGGAGGGATAGAGTAAATTTCTTTGTATCTTGAACTGGTAAATTACTGGAACCTGAGAATATATATATAAATGCTTGGTTTGCAAGAGCATGGCATGGGCTAGTAGAGATATGTCAGTTTGCATGTTTCAATTTGTGGGTATGATACTGTTACCTATTAGATGTACATGGTAAATTAACATTTAAGATCTTTGGGATATTATGATATATGTTATAGGTTTTGGTAAGGGATTCTTAGACTCGATACCAAAGAATACATGAAATCTGGAAGCTAATTAGTCTAAGGATATGGTGAACTAAAGGATGTTTTGATAACAAGTTGTCACGACCCGCTACCCAAATTGTTGGGCCAGGCCGAGGCATGATCAGCCTACGTTGAGATAAAACGTAGTAAGCTGTTCTAAAGACAACATGATAAGACTAAATGTGCTAACAGTTCTATAAGTGAAGAAGAATCATAAATGCTCCAAACACAAAAGTCGTCGTATATAGTAAAATATCCAAGTACAAGTGAACTGCAAAGTAAAACTGGATACATGTCCAGTTACAAAAAGATATAGTCTAATACATGTCTACTCTCAAAAGTCTAAGTAAACAAAAGACAACTAGGCGAGGTTCCCCGCAGGAACATCCTCGTAAAGCAGAGCCGGGTCCTCGGCAGTAACCCCATAATAGGTGTCGCAGAGTAACTCCTCCTCAGTAAGGACACCTACAACGTTATCCTGTCAGGATGGGAGCAAGTACTGAATCTAGCAAACTAGCATATGAAACATGAAAATGAACATGAGAGGAATAACTGGAAAGCATGGCATCACATAATCTATCATGGCAAGGACACATATGTCATAGAGACAGATGTATATGTAATGTTTAAAACTGTAGCAGGTACGTGATCGGTCAATAGATGTACAATGTGCTGGGGCACATAATGAAATGTACATACGTACAAGTTAACAAGCATAAGTGTACATCCGTACAGACATGCGGGGTAATAGCCTGCGGCAAGGTATGCATATAAAATGTGACCTCGCTCGCTACTGTAGGGGGGTCGTGATCACGTACAATACTATCAGTTTCCCCATAACCCATATTCTAATTATGTGAGAGATACATCAAGACTGTTCTAAGCATGGTAGTAACTGAAAGTACAACATGTAGAGATTTAACTTGCTACCCCAAGGATCAGCATTTAACATGGTGGGTTTTGTAGTTCATTTATGTGACAATATGTAAAGTTCGTAGAAAGTACTTGCCTCTAGCAAAGCAAAATAAAACAAGCTGCGATAACAATGCTATGAATGTCTGGTAGCTCGTCACTGTAGAAGTAAATACAACAACTTAGTTTTTACACTAAGCTAAAACACTAGGACACTAATTGGTGCGACACGACTTGTGACTGGGCACCTAGCCAAAATGATGACTTTGGCATAGGGGACCAATGTGGGGTGACACACTACTTTAACTAACTTTCTAGGGTCTTTACACTAGTGAAGGGTGGGGTTTAACACGGCTTAAACGCGAAATAACACAAAAAGCTACAAGTCGTAATTAATCAATAAATAAATCAAAAGTCCATTGTGTTCTAACAATTTTTGAAGTAGACAAAAAGCCTAGTTTTGTTTAAAGTAAAGTATCAAAGTGATCCTTGTTAATCATAGAAATTTATTATAATTTTCTGGAATTTATTAACCAGTACAAGTATTTTATAAAAATCAGTTTTCCTAAGTATACAGAAGATGAGTTTTGGTTTCATATGCCAAACTAGTGGCAAAACAGTAAATTAAATACTACAAAAATTATACTAAATTAGCTAACTTAACATAGTATCTAAAAACTATTTTTCCATAATTTTAGCAGTAATTTAAGTATTTTTAGAAAATCAAAAACAGCATTGCACACAATAATTAATTATCTGCGTATTTTGTCCATGTACATAATTTGAACCAAAGTTCAAATACAGGACCCAAGGCCATGAATCAAGTCCAATATGACTTGTACAGGTCTTGAATGTGTGAAAATACATTTGAGCCCAAATACCCATGCTAGGCTTGGACACCAAATGGTTGCAGTAATTTAAATACACTAAAAATATAACTTGGTAAAAGTGCAAAAATAATATTAATATTTTAATAAGATACAAAATAAATATATACATACATATGTTTTAAAAGTACATATATATAGATGTAAGGAAAATACTTAATTTATAAGGCATATATATATATATGTATAAATATATATACATATATAGGAAAATACTTAATAATAAAGTGTATATATATTAATATATATACATGAAAATATATACATATATACATAATATATATATATATAAAAAATTTACCAACTATAAAAAATATACATATATATTAAATACTGTTAAAATACAGTATATACATATATATATATACTAATATATATATACATATATATATATAAAAATACAAAACAGAAAAAGAAAAAGGAAAAAGGAAAAGAAAAAGAAAAGGAAAAAGAAGACAGCAGTGGCAGGGCTCGAACCCGAGCCAACAGAGCGCGCGGGGGGGGGGGGGGGAGGGGGGGTTAGGCTAGGTCGGGCTGGCCAGGGGGTCAGCCCGCTGCTCGTGTTAAGGGTTAGGGTTTTGATTCTTTTATTTAGTTTAGGTTTGCATTTATATATAAAAAAAACATCTGTCCTGTGTCCTGACAGTTAAGGACACAGGATTTCTCATGTCCATGCTTTGCACGACACGCACGAAGGCTAGAACGCGTGTCGAGACACTGGACTAGTGTCCCCGTGTCCTGGCGAACCACGCACGTGGCTTTGGGACACGTACGACACGAGATGGGCTCTGCTACTTACGTGTCCGACTTCGGGAGAAGTTTTCGAAGGCGGAGACGGTGGCTAGGGGCGTTGGGACGGTGGCGGAGCGGTGGCGATCGACGCGTCTCGGCGTGGCGAAGCGGATGGCGGTGGCGGCGATCGTCGACGACGAGTGGTGAGGCGGTGGTGGTGTGTCGCCGGAGCTAGGGCTTCGGCTAGGGTTTTCGGGGAAGAGTAGGGCGGTGGTCGGGCGTGGGGGTGTTTAGGTCTAGGGTTTTGGTCTGGGGGTCGATGGGGGTTTTATAGGGGGAGTTAAGGCGGTCGGGGCAGCCGGGTTTGGCGGGGGCAGCCGGTCGTGGCGGTCGGGGCAGTCGTCGGGGGTCGGTGAGATTCAGAGGAGAGAGAGTGAGTTCGGTCGGGGGGGGGGTTAGGGTAGATTTGCACTAGGGCCCCTTTAGTTTAGGAAATTGCATAAAGGCTTTTAACAGTATAAAATGCAAAATAATATTTGCATTCCTCAATTAAAAACAAATCCATAATTACAAACTGATATAAAAATAATTTGAATAATTACAAAACAGTATTAAAACAATTCTAATAATTGCAAATTGATATTAAAATATTTTTAGAAAATTACCAATCAATATTTTTGTATTTTAAAACTCATTTAAAATCATTTAAAAATTCTAGAAAAATTCCTAAAAATTCCTAATAATTATTTAAGGCTATAAATGACATTAAAAATTTAATTAGCACTAATAAAACTAAAATTGAAAAACAGGGGCTTACAAGTCTTCCCTCCTTGAAAAATTTTGTCCTCGAAATTCACATGGATTGAAGACCCGACAATATTCTAACATAGCAAGTAATGCAATCAAATGACTAAGGCTACGATCGAAACTAACCTCTAAGGTATCAAGCGGGAACGGGTGGTTCCCTCGCAGCGGTTGGATCGAACAAGTAAGGGTATCTCTCCCTCATGTCCGACTCCCTCTCCCAAGTAGATTCACCTGGGGAGTGACGGCTCCAAGCTACTCGTACTAGGGGTATAATCTTGTTCCTCAGCCTCTTCTCTTTCCGGTCTAATATCTCCACTGGCTGCTCAGAAACTGTAAGGCTCGGTCCGACCTCCAACTCTGAATGATCTAGCACATGACTGGGGTCTGGAACATATCTCCTCAGCTGAGATACGTGAAAGACGTCGTGAACTCCTGCTAGGTTGGGTGGAAGTGCAACCCTGTAAGCTACCTCTCCGATCCTGCCGAGTACCTCGAACGGTCCGATGTATCTGGGGCTCAGCTTCCCTCCTCGTCCGAACCGGATCGTCCCTCGAGTAGGTGATATCTTCACTAGCACCATATCACCGTCTGCGAACTCCATCGGTCTGCGTCTAGCATCAGCCCAGTGTTTCTGTCTATCCTGAGCTACTCTGAGCCTGTCTCTGATCATCCCGACTTTCTCTGCTGCATCCGTGATCATCTCTGGCCCAAGCATAACTCTGTCTCCGACATCATCCCAAAAGAGCGGTGTGCGGCATCGTCGTCCATACAGCGCCTCGAAAGGAGACATACCAATACTGGCCTGGTAGCTGTTATTGTATGAAAACTCTACCAAGTGCAGATGGCTCTCCCATGATCCTTCGAAGTCCAGCACGCAGGTCCTCAGCATATCCTCCAGTGTCTGTATCGTCCTCTCGGACTGCCCATCTGTCTGTGGGTGGTACGCCGTACTGAACTAGAGCCTACTGCCCAACTCCTCCTGCAAGCTCCTCCAGTAGTGGGATGTGAATCTGCTATCTCTGTCTGACACGATGCTCACCGGCACTCCGTGTAGGCGAACTACCTGCTGCATGTATAGCTCCGCCAACTTCTCGGTGGAAAGCCCCACCTTGAAGGGTATGAAGTGCG
The DNA here is from genome assembly GCA_029216955.1 of Iris pallida. NCBI lineage: Eukaryota > Viridiplantae > Streptophyta > Magnoliopsida > Asparagales > Iridaceae > Iris > Iris pallida. The sequence continues at coordinate 918,843 of JANAVB010034416.1, read as the reverse complement.
CACACTTCGTCAGCCTATCTACGATGACCCAGATGGCATCCTTCCCTCCTTGGGAACGAGGAAGCCCTGAAACGAAGTCCATCGTAATATGTTCCCACTTACACTCGGGAATGGGTAACGGCTGCAACAAACCAGCTGGCCTCTGGCGCTCTGCCTTGACCTGCTAGCAAACTAGGCATCTCGAGATGAAACGTGATACATCCCTCTTCATCCCGTGCCACCAAAGATGTTCCCGCAAGTCACGGTACATCTTGTTAGCACCAGGGTGAATAGAATATCTCGATCGGTGTGCCTCCTGTAAGACTGCCTCTACTAGCTCTCCCTTCGGCACGTACAATCGGCTGCCATGCCTTAGAGATCCATCCTCTGCTATAGTGAAGTTATCCAGCAATCCAGCTAATGCCTGGGGTCGAAGTCTGCGAAGGCTCTCATCTGTAGACTGTGCCTCCTGGATCTGCTCCATCAAACCTGACTGAATGTCAAGCGCCATCATCTGTATCACTGATCCTGGCCGAACTAGCTCGATACCGAGCTTCTCCAGATCCTCCCGTAAATGCCGATCAATCATCAGGTACCATGCCATCGGATGCCTGCTCAGCGCATCTGCCACCACATTTGCCTTCCCGGGATGATACTGTAAATCGATGTCGAAGTCCTTCATCAACTCCAACCATCGTCTTTGCCTCATGTTTAGCTCTTTCCGCGTGAACACATACTTCAAGCTTTTGTGGTCAGTAAAGATTTTCACACGCTCTCCGTATAAGTAATGTTTCCATAACTTGAGTGCAAAGATCATCGCAGCTAACTCTAGGTCATGGGTAGGATAATTCCTCTTATGAGTCCGCAACTGCCTAGATGCATAAGCAATTACTTTCCCATGCTGCTGTAGAACACATCCTAGCCCCTTCCTAGAAGCATCGCTGTATATGGTGAAACCTCCAGAACCTGAAGGTAAAGTCAGCACTGGAGCGGTCGTCAGCCTCCTCTTCAGCTCCTCAAATGCTGTCTGGCAGTCCTCTGACCAAATGTACTCTGCGTCCTTCCGCGTCAGCTTTGTCATGGGTTCAGCTATCCTAGCAAAGTCCTGGACGAACTTTCTATAATAGCCTGCTAAACCCAGAAAACTCCTGATCTCTGAAACTGACGTCGGAGCCTTCCACGTCTCAACTGCAGCAATCTTCGTGGGATCCACCGAGATTCCATCTCCAGTGACTACATGGCCGAGAAACTCCACTCGGTCTAAAAAGAACTCGTACTTCGGCAATTTGGCAAACAATCTCTCCTGCCTCAGAATTCCTAAAACTATCCGCAAGTGCTCTGCATGCTCCTCTGGCGTCTTCGAGTATATCAGGATGTCGTCGATAAATACTACAACAAACTTATCCAGATACTGGTGAAATGTCTTATTCATCAAGTTCATAAAGACAGCTGGCACATTTGTGAGACCAAATGGCATCACCAGAAACTCGTACTGCCCGTACTTCGTGTTGAACCCCGTCTTCTGGATGTCTGCTGGCCTAACCTTCACCTGGTGGTACCCGGATCTCAAATCTATCCTGAAAAACACCTTCGCCCCGCTCAACTGGTTGAACAAATCATCTATCCTGGACAGAGGATATTTGTTCTTGATGGTAATGGCATTCAAGGCCCGATAGTCAATACACAACCGGACTGTACCATCCTTTTTAGGCACAAAGAGCACTGGCGCTCCCCATGGAGAAGCACTGGATCGAATGAAATCCTTTTTTAACAGGTCATCAATCTGCTCTTTCATCTCTATGGCCTCCTTGGGATTCACTCTATAGCAAGCCCGAGATACTGGTGATGAACCCGGCACTAAATCTATAGTGAATTCCACATCTCTGTCCGACGGAAGTCCGGGAAGATCCTCTGGGAATACATCCAAAAACTCTCTAATGATAGGGTGTGGCGGTGCTGCGTCCCCGACTGTCGCACAACAGTTCGGCTCTAGGCTGATCTCCGGCCCTGTCCTCCTGACACTGAATGGTGCTGTGCCTGGGGGACTGAACAAAATACTACCCTCATGGCAATCTATAGATGCATGGGCGTAGCTAAGCCAGTCCATCCCTAATATGATATCATAATCGGGGAGTGGCATCACAAAGAATTGCCCCTCGAACTCTCTCCCGGCTATCATAATAGAGCATCTATAGCTAGCTCTAATAGGCACTGGTCCTCCTCCCGTCATTACTCTACTAATCTCCGCAGTAGGTGTAGATACTAAGTGATGTTCTTGCATAAACTCTAATGATAGGAAGCTATGAGATGCACCAGAATCAAACAAACATAGAGCTAGAAAAGTATGCAAATAAACATGACCTGTAATGACGTCAGCTAAGTAATCCGGCTCCGAAACCTGCTCCGGCTCCGGCTCAATGGCTAGACTATAAACCCTCCCCTGAGGTCCCTTCTGCTGCTGCAGATGCTGCCCAAACCTCTGCTGCTGAGTCGGGAGCGGTCTCTAGGCTTCGCTGCTGGGCAGTCCCAAATCTGATGGGTGGCAGACCCACAAACTAAACACTGCTTCAACCTCTTCCTGTAAATGGAGCTATCGTGCCCTGGTCTTCCGCAGAAAGAACATATAGCTCCCCTCTGCTGCTGTCGGGGTCCCGGGGCTCTAACTGGCGGGGTCTGATGATGTGGTGTAGGGGGACGGTAAGTCTGCTGGGGTGGCGTCGGTGCTCTCTGCTGGAAAGCCTGACGCTTGGACGGTCCCTCATGATGTACAGAAGCCGGCCTCTTGCATGACAGAAGACGCTCCTCAATACTCCGGGCCAACTCTAGGCTCTGGTAGTAGTCAGTCGTACCGTTTGCCACTATAAGAATGCCAATGTCTGGAACTAGACCATGGCAAAACCTACGGGTCATCTCCTCTGGATCAGCAACCAGACTAGGAGCAAAACGGCTCAGGCGACTAAACTCTGCCGCATAGTCGTCAACAGAACGGTTCCCTTGCTGGATGTTCTGGAATCGTAGCCCCATGGCTACTCTAGCAGTGGTCGAGAAGAATTTCTTCTTGAACTGGGTCTTGAACTGGTCCCAGGTGGCTCTACCTCTCGCGAACAACGGCTCATTCCGGAACCAGACTCCTGCTAAGTCTATCAGCAGAAATCCTGCTGCCTCGACCTGGAGGTCATCCGGCATCCTAACTCCCAGAAGCTTCCTCTCTACCGAATCTAGCCAGTCATCAGCTACTACTATGCCCTCAGTCCCTGAGAACTCCTTGGGATTCAGACCCATGAAGTCCTTGATCGTCCCCGCTCTCTGCCGTGGCTCTACATGTGGTGGGACCACGAGACGTCCCTCAGAACGCTCCATGCTCTGGCGGAGTAGGGTAGTCTGCTCCTGATGGGTTGTTAGGAACCCCTGGATCAGTGTGAGCAGCTGGGTCCCGTCGAGTGTGACGGAAGCCTGGGTGGGTATAGTGATAGGGGGTGGTGGAAGTATTGGGTCCTGCCGGGCCTGGATATGGAAGGTGGTTGTGGTATCTGGGTTTGTGGATCTGTGGAGTAGGGGAAAGTGGTAGGTGGAGATGCATCAGTCAACTGGTCAGCTGACTGGATATGGAGGGCCCCATTCTCGGGGATAATATACTGGGATGAACGAGTAACACTACCAAATTACAGTATTTTAGCGACGGCCATTTAGCGACAGAAATTTTTCGTCGCTATTACCGTCGGATCACCGACGGATTTGTGACGAAATACCGACGGAAAGCAGTGGACAATTTTTTTTATTTTTTTATGTCCATATTCGTCGCTATGCCGTCGATAGGTCGTCGGCCAAGTAGCGACGGTTTTATATCCGTCGCTAGAACGTCGCATATTTTGGCGGCAAAAGCCTAAAATATTGGCGCGAGATTTGACTGACGACTTAGCGACGGAATAATCCGTCGCTACTCTGGCGCGAGATTTACTGACTACATAGCGATGGAATAATCCGTCGCTACTCCGTCGCTAATTTCTGTACCCTAACTTAAATAAATAATCCGTCGCTCTCTCCGACCGACGATCTCCCTCTCTCTCTCTAAGGTATGCTCTCTCTCCCCCCCCTCTCTCTCTCTATCTCCCTCTCTCTCTCTCTCTCTCTTTTACGATTTGGGGGGTTGGGGGGCTGTCGTAGTGGTCGGAGAGGGTGTGGGGCAGGGGGGTTTCGGGTACGGGGTGGGGTGGTCGGGGCAAGGGTGGAGTGGGGTGGTCGGGGGCAGGGGGTCGGGGAGGGGGTCGGGCAGGGGTGGGGGGTGGTCTGGGCAGGGGGGTTCGGGTAGGGGGTGGGGTGGTCGGGGCAAGGGTGGGGTGGGAGAGGGGGCAGGGGGGGTCGGGGAGGGGGTCGGGCAGGGGTGGGGGGTGGTCTGGGCAGGGGGGTGGGAGAGGGGGTCGGACAGGGGTTGGGGGAGGGTCGGGCAGGGGTTGGGGGGGTCGGGACAGGGGGGGCAGGGGGGTGGGAGAGGGGGTCGGGCAGGGGTTTGGGGGGGGGGGTCGGGCAGGGGTTGGGGGGGTCGGGGCAGGGAGGGCAGGGGGGTGGGAGAGGGGGTCGGGCAGGGGTTGGGGGGGGGTCGGGCAGGGGTTGGGGGGGGGGGTCGGGGCAGGGGGGGCGTAGGAGGGACTCTGGAGTCCCCGCGCAGGAGTCCTCCTCCTCCTCTCCCATAGACACACACACACACACGGACACACACACACACACACGGACACACACACACACGGACACACACACACAGACACACACACACACGGACACACACACAGACACACACACACACGGCCACACACACCACACACACACACACACGGACACACACGGACACAGACACACGGATACACACACACACAGACATATATATATATATATTTTTTTTTTCACACACACACACACACAGACACACACACAGACATATATATATAATATATATATATATATATATATATATATATATATATATATACTATATATATATATATAGGCATAATTTTAAGTAATTTATTAATAATATATCTATATATATATATATATATATATATATATATATATACACAGACACACGTCGTGAAGTCTAGTATATATATTTGATTAGCTAAGGTAGAAGTTTAGCCTAATTAAGGTTAGTTTTGACAGAGTTGACTTGGACTCCTAATTTGACCTAGAACTAGCCTAGTTGACCTATTTGTATTTCGATTGATATCATATGAATAGTTTGCCTAAGATTTGATTGGGTTGGTTTTAATGTGTGGGTAAATTAGTTTACCTTATTTTAGAGTATGACTACGTAGCTAGTGTGTAGAGTAGTATATGGTTACTAGATCCTAGTGTAGAGTAGTATGTAGAGGAGTATGGCTACTAGTGATATATAGATATGTAGGTCCATGTGTATCTGTATCGGACTATCGCTATCGGTATCGAACTATCGCTATCGGTATCGGACTATCGCTATCGGTATCGAACTATCGGTATCGATCGAACTATCGGTATCGGACTATCGCTATCGGTATCGGACTATCGCTATCAGTATCGACCGTATATACTTAGTATCGGGCGTAGCGGATTAGTATCGATCAGTATATAGGTTTGGGTTAAGATCAAGGTTCAAAGTATTGGTATCGGAATAGTAGGCCGAATAGGAGGCCGAGATAGTCGAATGAGAAGAAGGGAAGAAGGGAGGAGCAGATGGGTCCAGAGCCATGGTGGAGGAGGAGAAGTAACATGAGAGCAGTTTCCGCCGTAACATCTCCTGGCTCTGCTGACAACTGAAGTCCAGATGCTACAAAGGACGATCCTTCGCTGAAATCGACTACAACACCCATCAGTTCAAGTTCATTCCTATATGAGTAGATTCCAATGCCATAGAAGCCATCAGTTTGTTGACCTTCTTCTATGGCATTGGAATATACTCATATAGGAATGAACTTGAACTGATGGGTGTTGTAGTCGATTTCAGCGAAGGATCGTCCTTTGTAGCATCTAGACTTCAGTTGCCAGCAGAGCCAGGAGATGTTACGGCGGAAACTGCTCTCATGTTACTTCTCCTCCTCCACCATGGCTCTGGACCCATCTGCTCCTCCTTTCTTCCCTTCTTCTCATTCGACTATCTCGGCCTCCTATTCGGCCTACTATTCCGATATGCGTTTGATACGGTCTACCTAACCTATATACTGATACTAATCTGATACTCTCTGATATTAAGTACATCCGGCTTACTAGCTAGCGGATCCACCAGTTACATGATTATATACTAATTATGTTAGATTGTGATACTAAGTAGCCTCGTCGTAGGCCTAGCGTGTTATCCACAAGTTTAGTTTTTCTTACGATATGAGTATCGGTATCGGGCTATTAATTCTTATGTTTAGTTTGTCTTACGATACAGATATTCACATCAAATCGAGCATGAATCGTTACTTTGTTGATCGTACATGGATGTACAAACGACAACACGAGAGCAGAATTGGTGTGAGTGACGATTTTCAGGCAGGTGTGGAAGTATTTCTTAAGTATGCCATGAGCAAAACTCAGTACATGGACGATAACAAAATCAAGTGTCCATGTGTTAATTGTCACAATAGACGTTTCGAAGAAGTGATGACTGTGAGAGATCATTTGACCCGTAAGGGTTTCGTACGTGATTACGGCCTGTGGTCATCGCAAGGTGAATTATATTCAGAAAGACAGGCTGCAGAAGCTGGTACTTATGCTTTTGATGATAATGCTGCAACGGATGTCCTCGAAGACGACGGATGCTCTGTGGATTATGGAGACATGCAGAACCTTGCACGAGATATGGTGTATGCTGCGGCAGGGCCTAATTTTGATCCGGAGGATCCTAATCCCGAGGCAAAGGAGTTCTATGATATGTTTAAGGATGCAGATACTCCTCTATATCCTGGTTGTGAGACTCATTCCGCACTGTCAGTGACGATGCGGTTGTTGAACATAAAGTCTGATTTTAACTTGCCACAAGCTTGCTATGATTGGATCACACAGTTAACTAATGAGGTGTTACCGAAGGAATCAAAAGAGCTCCCAAGAAACTTCTACAAGTCAAAGATGATGGTCCGACAACTGGGACTGGGGTACGAGAAGATAGATTGCTGTCGCAACGGATGCATGTTGTATTACAAAGAGAATTGCGTATTAGAAAGTTGTTGGTTCTGTAATATGGATCGTTACAAGACAGTACAGGAAAAAGGAAAGTCAACTAGAAAACGACGTCCTTACAAGTATATGCATTACTTGTCGATCACGAAGCGCTTACAGAGGATGTATATGTCTCTGAATACAGCAGAACACATGACGTGGCACAGTGAAGATCGCATAAAGGACGAAGGAGAATTGTCACATCCTTCGGATGGGGAGGCGTGGAAATATTTTGATTTGTGTCATCCAGATTTTGCTGCAGAGCCTAGAAATGTACGCCTGGCGCTATGTTCTGATGGCTTCGCCCCTTTCGGACAGTCGGGATCTCAATACTCATGCTGGCCGGTCATTCTTACCCCTTACAATCTGCCACCATGGATGTGTATGAAGACTTCTTATATGTTCTTGACAGCTATCATACCCGGTCCCAAAAATCCGACAAAGAACATCGATATATATTTACAGCCGTTGGTGGATGAGCTGAAACAGTTGTGGGAGATCGGCGTCACGACCTATAATATTTCAAGAAAACAAAACTTTCAGATGAGAGCTTCACTCATGTGGACAATCAATGATTTTCCAGCATACGGTATGCTGTCGGGATGGAGTACGCACGGCAACATGTCTTGTCCGATATGTATGAAAAATAGTAAGGCGTTCCGCCTTAGACATGGAGGAAAAACTTCTTTCTTTGACTGTCACCGTCAATTTCTGCCAACGAGACATCCTTGGCGAAAGAACAAGGACGCGTTCAGATATGGAAAACAAGAATTTTCTGAACCTCCTGCCAGATTGTCGGGATACGATATTTGGAAAGATGTAAAGGAATTGCCCACCGCAATGGAAGATCCATCGAACAATCGTGTCGAGGGGTTCGGACAAAGCCATAACTGGACCAAACGGAGTATCTTCTGGGACTTGCCTTATTGGAAAGATAATCTTATTAGGCATAATCTTGATGTCATGTATATCGAAAAGAATGTGTTCGATAATGTCTTCAATACCATTATGGATATTAAAGGAAAGACGAAGGACAATCCAAAAGCAAGACAAGATATGGCCGAGATATGCAAACGTCATAATCTAAACTTGATACAAAGGAGAGCTGGTGGACAAGTAACTAAGCCGATAGCGCCATACGCATTGAGCAAGGAAGATAGATTAATAATCTGCAAGTGGATATCTACTTTAAGATTTCCCGACGGCTATGTGTCGAATTTGTCTAGATGCGTTGATCTCAATGAATGCAAGCTAACAGGAATGAAGAGTCACGACTGCCACGTGTTTATGGAAAGATTACTGCCCATTGCGTTGAGAGAGTTGTTGCCTTCTGCTGTATGGGTTCCGTTGGCCGAGCTGTCTACATTCTTCAGGGATATCTGTTCAACTAAGCTCACGGTGCAACATATGATACAACTTGAGGAGAAGATTGTCTTAACAATTTGCAAGTTAGAAAAAATATTTCCATCGGGTTTCTTCGACAGTATGGAGCATCTACCGATTCATCTAGCATACGAAGTCCGTGTCGGTACATCTGTTCATTATCGATGGATGTACCCCTTTGAAAGGTAAATAAAATCGATATAATTTAAGTGAATTTTACAATTTATTGTTAATTCTCAAGATAATTTGTCTCTCTAGGTATCTACATCATCTAAAGAAGAAAGTTGACAACAAGGCTCATATAGAGGCTTCGATATGCGAAGCATATCTTATCGAGGAGGTGTCAAACTTTTGCTCCATTTATTTCGATACTCATGTTGAGACAAATCGAAATAGACCTCAAAGGAATGACGAAGACGTTGAGGAAGGAGGTATATTCAATTTAAGGGGCAAGCCTATTGGGGCTAGTAAGAAACGGTGGTTGAGTGACGATGAGTATGATGCCGCTCACCGATATGTCTTGTTAAATTGTGACATACAAGAAGTGAGAGATTTGGAGAAGTAAGTGACTACACCTCGTTATAATCTCTAATTTGGTGAGGTAAGTGACTACACTAATTTTTATTCTCTCTAACAGTGTATTTAGAGATGAAGTCAAAATAAGGACACCTGATATTACCGATGAGGGACTTCAAAGAGAGGTTGATTTTACCTTTCTGTCATGGTTTCGAGATTACGTAAGTAACTGAGATAATATGTTATGCGGCTACCATTTAAATATATATATGCAACTAAAACATTTAAAGTTTACAGGTTTTATTAGCTGAACCAAGTACACTCACAAATGAGAGCATTCGTTATTTGTCATTGGGACCGAAGAAGCATGCAAAGACTTGGCTCGGCTATGTCGTTAATGGCTTCAAGTTTAAGACAACTCAACATCCTATAAATGCCGAATTTCTCAATGATGGCTTCAGTACGAAGGATTCTGGTGTTTGCATAAGAGGCACAATCTATGACGACGAGCCAGAATTTGACTATTATGGAGTGCTTCGAGATATTGTAGAATTACAATATAGTGCCCCATTTGATATGCATATTGTTATGTTCAAATGTGAGTGGTTCGATACGACACCAAATATCGATTGGAGAATCGATAAACAATTTGGATTCGTCGATATAAATTATCGCAGGAGGTATAGAGGGTCCGACACGTTTGCGATAGCAAGTCAGGCTGTTCAAGTCTACTATACAAGCTACCCAAGGCGTCGTAGAGATCGCTTTGACTGGTGGGCAGTATGCAAGATTAAATCTAGAAATACATTCAACGTTGGAGACCCAGCATACCAAGAGGACCAGATCGAAAAGCCCCAATACTTGGGACAACAGTCTTGTGACATAGATGTTGAATTAGAGGTTGATATACCTCTTACTGATGAAAATAGAGGGAAGGAAGAGGTTGATATACAAGACTTAGATGTCAACCAGGGGAGAAAGAGGCATCTTGTCCCAAGTATTGAGACTGAAGAAGAAGAAGAAGAAGAAGAACTTTATGAGGATGAGGATGAGGATACAGATGAATTCGACGATGAGGATGATGATGATGATGAGGCCGAGGCCGAGGAAGAGGACGATGACGATGATTAAATATCGCTATATTTCAGTTGTATCTTGAAGCACCCAATATCTAGTCTCGAATCCTAAATTACCCTATTACATTTGGATTTACAATTACAAGTCTAGTGGAACACAAGATGCCCTTTCATCAAAAGTTACAAGAATTGTACTTTGTTGTATTGGTGCGTGATTTTATCAGATTTTGTGTATCTAGCTTTTATTCGTACTTCACTTCTGATTGTAATATTTATTTCAGTTTGGGATATTTGCGTATTATTGTATGAGTTTCTTTTTGCAGATGGCACTCCTAGGCCTACTCGTCTGGGCGGCACTCATCGCCCTGCTGCTGGTATGGATATGTTTAGTTTTATATTCATTTATAAATCTATGTTGTCGGTATTTTGTTTATGTGTTCTATTTACAGGGCATGGTTGCGAGCACCCGTACTGGTGGTGCTGGCCGTGGTCGTGGCGGGTGGCGGCGGCGGCGGCGGCGGTGGTGGTGGTGGTGGTCGTGGGCGTGGGCGTGGGCGTGGTGGTAGCGGTCGTGGTCGCCAGCCGCATTCCCCGGATGTGACCTCCGATCCCGACTTGGAGAGCCCGAACACAGGCTCTTTCCGCCGTCATTCTTCCTCGGTGCCACCGACATCGTCGTCGAGGCCTGTGACTCCATCCGCTAGCGGATCCGTTCCGCCACCGGATGTACCAGCGGATGCAGCAGCAGATGCAGCAGGGGGCCCAGCAGTTACTGCAGGGTGGGCCTCGGAGTACCCCGGGATTCAGTTTTATCCTGTTATCGGGGAGTACGTGCGCGGACCCGCGGATCCCCCGACGCCACCAGAGAGGCTGGTGGGCGAGTTCCGACGAGAGCTATGGCCCGCTGGTGAATCGTAAGTAAATTTAAGTTAATTTATTAAATTTGTTTCATTTATTCAAGTTAATAATCCAGTCGTTGCTTCTTTATAGGTTTTTCCCGTGGGATGCTGCCCGGATTCTAGGGCACATTATCCGGGATAACTACCATGGCCCCTACCTCAATTTTTCTGAGGTGCCTCAGGACATGAAGTACGTCTGGCTCGACGAGATGAGGGTATAAATCCGTCGGTGAATTATTAATTATTCTTTAAATCATTAAATTTTTTATTACGTGATATTTGAATTTGTATGTCAGAGGACGTTCTGGTGGCCCCCCCATAGCGAGGAGGCGATCCGCAGGACCTACAAAGCCGCCGCCGGAAAGAAGATACGGGATGCGGTGTACGACCTTCGTACGGCGCATACGAGGAAGGACTGGATCCGGGCGGAGTACTATGAGCAGATGTTGGAGAAGATGGATACTCCGCAGTTCAAGCTGAAATCGGAGAAAGCTAAGGCTAATCGACAGGTCGCGGGTCTGCATACGGGGGGATCAAGGCCCCACGCATCGACGCGTGCAGATTTGGTGAGATAGAGCAAATTCAAATTCATTCTATTATTTAATTTCGTACTGTTAATATACGAAGTTAATTAAATTCTACGTATGCAGGCCCAACGGGCGGTGAAGCAGGGGAAAGAGGCGGAGACGGTCACCGCTCACGATGTATTCGTGCATACGCACAAGAGGCGGAAGGACGGGAGCTTCGTCGACGCGAGGGCCGAGGAGACTGATGTAAGTACTTACGTTTATGAGATTTATGTTAGAAATATAATTATTGTTAAGTTAATTAGATAAACTTAGGATTCAGACTATAACTTAGGAAAACATAGGATTTAGATTATAACTTAGGAAAACTTATAGTATAAACACATTCATTGGATAGGCTGCGTATCGTGAGGCACTTAGTCGGCTTGAGATCGAGCCCCCTTCCGAAAATGTCGGCGAAACGACGCCCACCCAGACGCACTCTTCTATGGCCGCTCGCTACGACGACGTGTTCGTAGAATCCATTGGCGGCGTTAGGAAAGGGCGCGTCTACGGCTTAGGTTCCATGGCGCCCTCGTTGCAGCCGTCCCCGAGATATCCACCGCCTCCGCCTCCCCCAGCGCCCCCGGTTGACGATGTGAGGGCGCAGCTTGCGACTCTGACCTCCGCGGTGTCAGATTTGCGGGCGATAGTGTTGGGGCGCTATCCGTCTGCTCCCGGTCCGTCTGCTCCCGGTCCGTCTACTGCTGCTGCCGGTGCTTTGGATCGACCTGGTCCTTCTTCCCCCGGACGGCTTTCGTTTAACCGCTCTGCGGACGCCCGCATCGTATCGGATAACACCATCTTGACGCTCCTTGACATGATATCGCCAGAGCAGCTACGCGCGCTTCCAGACCATGTCTTGTCCCAAGTGCCGGCACACACGGTGGAGGAGTACATATGCAAAGCGGATGCGGCGGAACGAGCACGAGACGATCCGACGGACGGGGTTTGATTTTGTTTATGTTGTTGGTTTTGTAGACATTTGGATACATTGTATGTTCGGATATTTTTTTTATGTTTGGATAATTTAATGTTGGATATTAGATATATTGTGTTGGTAATATTTTGTTGGATATTGGATACGTTGGATATTGGTGTCGGATATGGATATTTTGCATATGGATATATGGTGTTGGATATTGGATACGTTGGATATTCGTGTTGGATATGGATATATGGTGTTGTATATGGATATTTTGCATGTTTGATATTGTGTTGGATGTGTTGTATAAACAGGAAAGAGTCTGTTTGCAGTATTTTTTTTCAAAAATTAGCAGTTAGCGACGGACTGGCGACCACTCAGCGACGGATAGTCCGTCGCTAACTGAAGAAACTGAGGTTAGCGACGGAGTGGCGACGTAAAATCCGTCGCTACCTGGAGCATTTCAATAAAGCGACGGATTGGCGACGGACGATCCGTCGACCTGATGCTGTTTGATGTCCAGAAATTTTAGCTTTCGCGACGGATTGGCGACTAACTTACGGCGGACTGGCGACCACTCAGCGACGGATAGTCCGTCGCTAACTGGAGAAACTGAGGTTAGCGACGGAGTGGCGACGTAAAATCCGTCGCTACCTGGAGCATTTCAATAAAGCGACGGATTGGCGACGGACGATCCGTCGACCTGATGCTGTTTGATGTCCAGAAATTTTAGCTTTCACGACGGATTGGCGACTAACTTACGGCGGACTGGCGACAAAGTCCCGACGGACTATCCGTCGCTAACTGGAGAAATTGAGGTTAGCGACGGAGTGGCGACGTAAAATCCGTCGCTACCTGGAGCATTTCAATAAAGCGACGGATTGGCGACGGACGATCCGTCGAACTGATACTATTTGATGTCCATAAATTTTAGCTTTCACGACGGATTGGCGACTAACTTACGGCGGACTGGCGACAAAGTCCCGACGGACTATCCGTCGCTAACTGTAGGAATTTAATGTATCGACGGATTGGCGACATAATATCCGTCTCTACCTGGAGAATTTTACATTGAGCGACGGTTTAGCGACGGAATGTCCGTCGACCTGGTTCTGTTTGATGTCCATAAATTTTGCAGTTAGCGACGGATGTTTTGTCGCTAATACGACGCTAATCCGTCGTACACATCGGCGGATTAGCGACGGCATAACGACGACCTGCCGTATGGAAAAATCTCTGATACGCTTTTACCGACAAATTTACGATGGATTAGCGACGAATATTGGGTATCAGAAAATCACTGATACGGTTTTGCCGACTCTTTAGCGACGGCGTTTTCCGTCGCTAACCCTATATCCTGATACATGTTTTGACGAAAGCTAGTCGATAATCCGTCGCTATATATATTTAAATGCGCCGACGGTATTCCGTCGCTAAGTCGTCGCTGAGCGACGGAGTAGCGACGGATATGTTTTAGCGACGAGGTTATTCCCGACGGCTGTTTTACCAAAATATCCGTCGGTATTTATTTTTGGCGACGGACTACCGACGGATAAGGCCGTCGGTAAATCCATGTATTTTGGTAGTGTAAGCACCATCTAAATTACACATAAAAGGACTTATAAGGACTTATTTAAAGTAAGTAATCATATGCAAGAAAATCTAATTATAATAGCAAACATGTGATGTATTTCTTATGTTGCAATCCTAGCATTCCTCTAAGTGTTCTAAGCGTCTTTCCTAATGTTGTCTAATTACCTTAAGTTCCTAATTGCAGGCATGCTTGGTACAATAATGTAACCAAACAGTTTAGTCAGGACCTGCATGGGCCACCACTAAAAACATGTCACGACCCGCAACCCAAATTGTTGGGCCAGATCGAGGCATGCCCAGCCTACGTTGAGATAAAACGTAGTAAGCTGTTCTAAAGACAACAGGATAAGACTAAATGTGCTAACAGTTCTATAAGTGAAGAAGAATCATAAATGCTCCAAACACAAAAGTCGTCGTATATAGTAAAATGTCCAAGTACAAGTGAACTGCAAAGTAAAATTGGATACATGTCCAGTTACAAAAAGATATAGTCTAATACATGTCTACTCTCAAAAGTCTAAGTAAACAAAAGACAACTAGGCGAGGTTCCCCGCAGGAACATCCTCGTAAAGCAGAGCCGGGTCCTCGGCAGTAACCCCATAATAGGTGTCGCAGAGTAACTCCTCCTCAGTAAGGACACCTACAATGTTATTCTGTCAGGACGGGAGCAAGTACTGAATCTAGCAAACTAGCATATGAAACATGAAAATGAACATGAGAGGAATAACTGGAAAGCATGGCATCACATAATCTATCATGGCAAGGACACATATGTCATAGAGACAGATGTATATGTAATGTTTAAAACTGTAGCAGGTACGTGATCGGTCAATAGATGTACAATGTGCTGGGGCACATAATGAAATGTACATACGTACAAGTTAACAAGCATAGGTGTACATCCGTACAGACATGCGGGGTAATGGCCTGCGACAAGGTATGCATATAAAATGCGACCTCGCTCGCTACTGTAGGGGGGTCGTGATCACGTATAATACTATCAGTTTCCCCATAACCCATATTCTAATCATGTGAGAGATACATCAAGACTGTTCTAAGCATGGTAGTAACTGAAAGTACAACATGTAGAGATTTAACTTGCTACTCTAAGGATCAGCATTTAACATGGTAGGTTTTACAGTTTATTTATGTGACAATATGTAAAGTTCGTAGAAAGTACTTGCCTCTAGCAAAGCAAAACAAAACAAGCTGCGATAACAATGCTATGGATGTCTGGTAGCTCGTCACTGTAGAAGTAAATACAACAACTTAGTTTTTACACTAAGCTAAAACACTAGGACACTAATTGGTGCGACACGACTTGTGACTGGGCACCTAGCCAAAATGATGACTTTGGCATAGGGGACCAATGTGGGGTGACATACTACTTTAACTAACTTTCTAGGGTCTTTACACTAGTGAAGGGTGGGGTTTAACACGGCTTAAACGCGAAATAACACAAAAAGCTACAAGTCGTAATTAATCAATAAATAAATCAAAAGTCCATTGTGTTCTAACAATTTTTGAAGTAGACAAAAAGCCTAGTTTTGTTTAAAGTAAAGTATCAAAGTGATCCTTGTTAATCATAGAAATTTATTATAATTTTCTGGAATTTATTAACCAGTACAAGTATTTTATAAAAATCAGTTTTCCTAAGTATACAGAAAATGAGTTTTGGTTTTATATGCCAAACTAGTGGCAAAACAGTAAATTAATACTACAAAAATTATACTAAATTAGCTAACTTAATATAGTATCTAAAAACTATTTTTCCATAATTTTAGCAGTAATTTAAGTATTTTTAGAAAATCAAAAACAGCATTGCACACAATAATTAATTATCTGCGTATCTTGTCCATGTACATAATTTGAACCAAAGTTCAAATACAGGACCCAAGGCCATGAATCAAGTCCAATATGACTTGTACAGGTCTTGAATGTGTAAAAACACATTTGAGCCCAAATACCCATGCTAGGCTTGGACACCAAATGGTTGCAGTAATTTAAATACACTAAAAATATAACTTGGTAAAAGTGCAAAAATAATATTAATATTTTAATAAGATACAAAATAAATATATACATACATATGTTTTAAAAGTACATATATATAGATGTAAGGAAAATACTTAATTTATAAGGCATATATATATATATATATATGTATAAATATATATACATATATAGGAAAATACTTAATAATAAGGGTATATATATTAATATATATATATACATGAAAATATATACATATATACATAATATATATATATATATATATATATATATATATATATATATATATATACAAAATTTACCAACTATAAAAAATATACATATATATTAAATACTGTTAAAATATAGTATATACATATATATATATATATACTAATATATATATACATATATATATATATATATATATATATATATATATATATATATATATATATATATATATATATATATAAATACAAAACAGAAAAAGAAAAAGAAAAAGAAAAGGAAAAAGAAGACAGCAGTGGCAGGGCTCGAACCCGAGCCAACAGAGCGCGGGGGGGGGGGGGGGGGGGGTTAGGCTAGGTCGGGCTGGCCAGGGGGTCAGCCCGCTGCTCGTATTAAGGGTTAGGATTTTGATTCTTTTATTTAGTTTAGGTTAGCATTTATATAAAAAAATAAACATCTGTCCTGTGTCCTGACAGTTAAGGACACAGGATTTCTCGTGTCCGTGCTTTGCACGACACGTACGAAGGCTAGAACGCGTGTCGAGACACTGGACTAGTGTCCCCGTGTCCTGGCGAACCACGCACGTGGCTTTGGGACACGTACGACACGAGATGGGCTCTGCTACTCACGTGTCCGACTTCGGGGGAAGTTTTCGAAGGCGGAGATGGCGGCTAGGGGCGTTGGGATGGTGGCGGAGCGGTGGCGATCGACGCGTCTCGGCGTGGCGAAGCGGATGGCGGTGGCGGCGATCGTCGACGACGAGTGGTGAGGCGGTGGTGGTATGTCGCCGGAGCTAGGGCTTCGGCTAGGGTTTTCGGGGAAGAGTAGGGCGGTGGTCGGTCGTGGGGGTGTTTAGGTCTAGGGTTTTGGTCTGGGGGTCGATGGGGGTTTTATAGGGGGAGTTAAGGCGGTCGGGGCAGCCGAGTTTGGCGGGGGCAGCCGGTCGTGGCGGTCGGGGCAGTCGTCGGGGGTCGGTGAGAGTCAGAGGAGAGAGAGTGAGTTCGGTCGGGGGGGAGGGTTAGGGTAGATTTGCACTAGGGCCCCTTTAGTTTAGGAAATTGCATAAAGGCTTTTAACAGTATAAAATGCAAAATAATATTTGCATTCCTCAATTAAAAACAAATCCCTAATTACAAACTGATATAAAAATAATTTGAATAATTACAAAATAGTATTAAAACAATTCTAATAATTGCAAATTGATATTAAAACATTTTTAGAAAATTACCAATCAATATTTTTGTATTTTAAAACTCATTTAAAATCATTTAAAAATTCTAGAAAAATTCCTAAAAATTCCTAATAATTATTTAAGGCTATAAATGACATTAAAAATTTAATTAGCACTAATAAAACTAAAATTGAAAAACAGGGGCTTACACAAGTAAAGGCTTGAATTGGTTCTGTTTTCGTGCTGTATATTAGAAATTTAAATGGTGATATCAAGGGTTATTTGGACAACAGTAGCATGGCTAATGTGGAACAAAGTTTGTACTAAGTTAGAGTGTAGCTTATATGACAGTGAGTTGCAATATATATTACCAAGCTACCATTTGATTTATGTTAGGTCTGTCCTAAGTATACCCAGGTAAGTCATTCTAGGAGGGGAAATCTGTCACTTGTACTCATAGTATAAACTTTCTTATTTCTTTAGGTTGCAAGTAGCTGTTGTGTGTGGTACTAGCAAGAAATACTTTAAGAGTAGGGATTATGGTTATAGTGAATCTTTGTAGAGTCTAATTATTATAAGTTATTGATTAGAGATACTAAACAAACTAGTGTAAATAGACATGATTAGAATTAACATGGTAACTAGTTTAACTTATTCAGACATTAACCAACTTGTACATAATTAAACAGGAGGACATCCAGCTCTATACTTTACCCGTACTTTCCCGGAACAAGGCAAGTACTGTTCTATGGTTTTTGTACATTACATATCTTGTACTTTTCCTGTGACACGTCATGACACGATATCGTGTACCCTTGTACTTTCTTGTTCTTGTACTTGTGTCGGGAGGAGAAATACACTAGCTATGTGACCAAACCGCGGATACTATATTCATGTAGATAGCTTAGGCCTCGCATCGTGCACACGGGTCCTAAGCCGTACCGATATTCATGTACTCCTGTACATATTTTTGTACTCACCCCAGCCGGTCACATAGGCTAGCTGTATTTCAAATATTGTGCACATGTCATGTCTTGTACTTCAGGATCATGGATACATTCCTGTACTTTACTTCCTGTACTTTACATTCCTGTACTTTTATGTTAGTTTTCTGTACTCATTTTCATATCATGATGTTCTTGTTTATTACCTAGAACTGTACTTTGCTCCGCTCCTAACTAGGATATGTTGCAGGTGAGATGGAGGCTTTGTGTGACACATACTATGGCCGAGAGCCTGTAGATGCAGTAGAGCCAGCTGGAGTTGCTCTAGACTTAAAGGCTGAGGAGGCCTAGTACCTACCTTTTTAGTTTCATTTGGACTTGTTTTAGAGACATCAGTTTACATTTCATTTGCTGGAAAATATAATAACTCTTAGACATGTACTTTGATTCTGGGATTCGATATTATAGATGATGTGGTTTATATTCATGTATGTCTGGACTTGTAGTTTCCCTAGAGATTGGTACAGCTTACTGTTTGCCATTAAAATTATTTGATTGAAAACTTTAATACAAACAGAACAGTGTTACAATGTAGGACTTAGATGTAGTCCTAGGAGTACACTTTTGTTTAAGCTGGGTCCTTAGTGCCAATGGAGCGAGTGGTAATGCGTTGACTCCGTTGACGGGCTGACGACGGTTATCGGTTCTCTGAAGGTGTGGATTGCTCTGGATGCTGGAGCTTGCTGAGAGGAGGAAGACGTTGAATGTCTGTATCTGCCTCTCTGGTGATTCCTCGTAAGTTCGTTGTGGATTCTGTCTGTTGTCCGTGGGTGAGAAGGAAATGATCCCTCTATTTATAGCTGGGCAGGTTGGCTGCTCATGCGCGCATGTAGGATGTGCCGGTGTGTGGGGACGCCACGTGGAAGTTGCTGATGGGGGCGCGTAGATGATGTGCCCTGATTGAGGGGGAGAACTCTTCATACTGCTGTTGTGAGCTGGCACGTAGCAGAGGAGAAGATCTTTCTGTTGCTGAAATCTTGGACGAGTTGAGTCAAAGGACACGTGTCATCGACCCATGGCTCGAAGATCTCGGATTTGGGGGGGGGCAGTGATCTGGTGAGCTGCGCCTTGGATCTGGGCGCAGGAGGAGGCTGCGGCTCATAACCTTTAGGAGTTACAAACCATTTAGGGCACATGGCTTTTGAGGCGCATGCAGGTGACCTTCCTTCTGTCTTCAAAGATCAGTCTTGGGCGTATGGCTTTTGAGGTGCATACAAAGCTTCAACTGGAGACTCTTCTTCTGTCTTTAGGGATCAGTGAAGGGTCTGAGGCGCATGGCTTTTGAGGCGTATGCTGGTTTGGACGCATGGCTGTAGAGGCGCATGGTGATTTGGACGCATGGTCGTAGAGACGCATGCGAATGGCCATGTGGCAGTAGCCGTCGGAATAGAGTCATGATGATGCTGACGTTGCCGACGCTTCGTTCTCTGAAAAAGCTGTCAACTGTTCAGACTTTGGGAAGCGTGCTGCCAACTCTGGTGTCAGTTCAGCATTTAATGTTTGTGACGTTCGATGGACAGCTGAGTGGGCACATTGGTTGGTGTTCCACTCGGCATGGAGATGTGAGGGGGGACGCATCCTCTGTGATGCACCGGGTACTGTAGGGCGCGTCTGTGTGATGCGCCTGATGCTGGAGGGTGCGTCCGTGTGATGCGCTGTTTGGTTGGCGCATCCGACATGTCCTTTAATGATGCGGCTGTCTCGCTCCTCGAGTGCTATAAATAGCCGTTTGGCTGAATTCGAGGCGTCCGGTTCATCCATTTAATGCAAATTCATTGCACAGAATTCGGAGAGTCATCCACTTGGCGCGTGGATTTGATTTGCCTGGCCTATAAATAGTGGCATGGAGAGAAGGTTTGCTCCTCATTCCCTCACGTACTTCCAACATAAACTTGGATATGTGGGTGCATTCTGTTGACGAAGTGCTCCCGAGGGTAAAGATGAGACGTCGTGTTGTCTTCGATGCACTTGAAGGTGACTGTTACATCCAAAAGACGGAGTCGAGGGCTTCTGAGGCAGGCGGAAGGTGCCTGTTGCATCCAAAGATAAGGATGTTCGGGCCTCGTCTCCGTTGTTCCGGAAGAGCCGTAGATCGGAATGGTGGTGCTAGGCTCTCTCTTCCTTCAAAGTGGGTGCCACCCACTTTGATTGTGTTGAAAGCTCCTTGTGCCATGATTTCGATTACGGTCTTCCTTGGTCTTTGGAGGCTCTTTCGAAGCCTCCCCTGGCCACAGCATTTGCGGTGCTCTTCTCTTCCTTGGTTCCAGCCAGAGGGTTAAATGCTTTGCTTGGCGAAGCACTTATCAGGCGAGCCTGGCTGGAAAAGCGGCACATAACTGGGTTCTGCTCGGCCAGGTGAGCCTGGTTGGAAGAGTTGCACATAACTGAGCTGCTGAAGGGATGCACATAACTGAGCTGGATGCACATAACTGAGCTGCTGAAGAGATGCTAGGATACGCCTGGCTGGAGGCACATGACATCTGTTGCGCCTGGCTGACAGCGCATGGTGACTGCTGCGCCTATCGGAAGGCGCATGGTGGTTGCTGCGCCTATCTGGAAGGCGCATGGTGGCTGTTGGCTGTAGATCTAGGATCCTTCCTTTGTAGAAATTCTCCTTTGTACAATCTTTTCTAGACATGTAATAGACTTATATATAAAGTCCTTCTTCGAATGTCTATGGCTTATTTGATTAGCTGTCTGAGTTCTGGCGCATATAATGCCTGGCGCATGGGCTTTCTGGTTGTGAATTTCCATGCTTCTACAAGACCCCCTTCAAAGTTTTCAAAACTTTTAAATAAGTTTTGGAATACTTTGAATAAGAAGCATGGAGGTCAGGGCGCATGATTTTTGGGCGCATGCTTGTTCGGGCGCATGCTCCTTTCAGTTGATGATGATGACGCCTTGGTAACCCAAAAGATTAATGTTAATCTTTTGGTTGTATTTGTTGTTATCTTCTCACGGAACCCGAAGCGACGGCTGAGGTTACACGTCATCGGTTCACGCGTGCGACCAAGCCCTATAAATAGGTAAGGGTTGGAGAGAGAGAGAGAGAGAGTTCATCTGCTCTGTGCCTTTGCTTTCTTTAGAGTTTTTTTCTTCAAAACCCTAACTTTTTCTTCTCTGAGAGAATGGCTCCCAAGACTCCTCGCGGTGGTGCCGGCAAGGGGAAGGAGAAAGCGAAGGAGTTCGTTGATGAGGATTCACCTATCACCCCTGCAACTCCGATCGACGTTCGTCCTGAGGTGACGGGTGGGTTTCATTTCCTTCACGTAAGCTTTTGGGCCAGATTGTGCCCTAACTCAGATTTGCTGACGCGTATGGACTTTTGTCCTGATGATACGCCGAGGTTCTACCCCGCCGACGTGCATAGGTTTACACCATTATCATGCACCGAGGTTTAATGGCTGACGCGCATGGGTCTCGTACCCTGATGATGCGCCGAAGCCTTCGCTGACGCGCATGAGCTCACGCTCTGATGATGCGCCGAAGCTGCTGACGCGCATGGGCTTACGCCCTGATGATGCGCCGAAGCAAGTTGACGCGCATGGGCTTACGCCCTGATGATGCGCCGAAGCTCTGATGCTGGCGCGCATGGGCTTACGCCCTGATGATGCGCCGAAGCTATTTGACATTTTTGCCTGACTTCCACCTTTGTTGTATCAGTGTCGATGACGATCCCTTTGTTGAATGAGGTCCTTCTGGACGCTTCTCTTTGTCAGATGGGAGTTGATTTTGACGAGGCGGTGATCAATCCTGCGAAGGATGCTATCTTACAGGACCAACCTCGTGAGAGAATGCTACAAATCCAGACCCAGTTGCCTCTTTTCCTCCAGAGTATGATGGAGAGTGGTAAACTGAAGTCTGCTGAATCCGAAAGTGTAACTTTCTTAAAACCTGCCTTTCTGTTTGGCGACCGACTAGTCTCTTCCGAAGCGAAGATACTGAGGATTAGAGAAGACTGGTTCTTTTCTGCCAAAGGCATAGTTTTGTACATGCGGCAGGTTGACCGCCAGTTGCCGCTGACGGCTTTTTATCGTCTAGCTTCGAAGAGAAGGATGGGTTGGGAACTTACTCCCTCTCAAGGAGGGGCCTTGGGAGGTACCCTCTCAATTGACGCCTCCTCGAACCAGCGAGATACTTTGACTGCTTCACGAGCCGGTTCTTCTTTCAGTTACCGAGCCTTGCGTCCTGGGAGCATCTACAGTGAGGTCCCAAACGACACGTTTCCCTTCAGTGCCCCGATCTTTGTAAATCGGATGCTGACATCGAAGGTGATGTATCCGACAGGTAGCTTCAGAGTCGAAGGCTGGTGTCACTACATCCCGAAGTGGGACGAGTTGACCACTTGGGTGCTTTCAAGGTTCGAGGTTGAGCTTAAAGAGATCGGGCTGACAGCCGCCATTCGGGCCACGCAGGCAGGCGTGGATCTCAATAAGCCTATGTTCCTTGCGCTCTTGGAGCTTTTCAATGTCCAGACTGGTAGCTTCTTTACTCCGGTGGGGGAGTTGGGATTGGCCCTTCATGAGATGTACGAAGTGTCCAAGCTTTCTTGGGGCTCGGAACCGTATGAGGAATATTTTCCATCAAATGAAGAGATCCAAGTTCTGGAGGATAAGGATCCGGAGATGATGGCTGTTTTCAAAGAGGTGACAAGCCATCATTATCTGATGCACCGGAGGGACAAGGGCAAGACCCAGCCTCATGTGACTGCTTGGCGGGACTACATCTTCAGGCAGGATTTGACGGATCCTTCGAGGATTCGGTTTGCGACTCCGCAGGGATTGAAGCCCGCGGAAGTGAGTTCTGAAATAAGCCGGCTGGACGAAAGGATCCCACACTCTATTGAGGGCGGCAAGGCTACGTACAGCTGTTTCTGGCACTGCGGGCACCGGATGTCATCCAAGGCAGTGTTGACGTCCTACTTGATGATATGGCTCCGGGATTGCGTATTTGCAGGTGGATCCGGTGCCGTTGAGAGGGTACATCGGAATCTCATTTTGCCTGCGGTGAAGTTAGCTTGTGGACGACCTTTGGCTCTCCTCCCCGCGATGGTGTGCAACCTGTTGCGCGGCTTGAGGTCCTTTGCCGATGATGTGATCCACGAGAGAGGTAGTAATGATAACTTTCCCCGGGCCGAGCAGCCTTTCCATTATCTTATGGGGTGGCTGATCTTGCATCATCCGAACGTGATGAGTCCCGGTCCGGAGGAGGACCATGTTGAAGGAGATGCCTTCATTCGCCGCTTCTATAAGAGGAAGTGGTCTTACACTAGCGTTCCCGTTTGCAGGAGAGTCTTGTCCTACCTTCAGGGGTGGGAGATTGTCAAGGTTGGCCCGATCTTCAAAGATTTCGAGGCCGACCAAGATTTAGTTGACTCTGGCGAAGATGCGGTCACTCTGCCGAAATGGAGTTTTCGTTGGTTGCAGAGTATCCGGCCTTCTCACCTGGTCTACCGCAACCAAAATAGGTGTTATCTGGAGCCTTATCTGCCAAACCGATTTGCTCGTCAGTTTGGCTATACCCAGTTAATGTTGCGGAATCCCAGTAGTAGTTTAGGCTTCATCGGGAGTTTGCTGGATGGAGCCCGGGGCTGGCAATATTATAACGCTGGATGCACTAGCGTTAAGTTCACCACGCCAGTTCGTAATCCTCGGCCGCCGATCCTATATCCGGCCGCCAAGCTGTATTGCACTATGACTGCTATGTCTCCTGGTTATGACAGGGAGACTAGTTTCATTATTGGAACCCAGCTGGAGGCGACAGCGAACATGTTGATGGCAGCCCGATCATATCGTCCACCAGAGTTGGTGGGGTATCGGGCTGCTGCTGCAGTACCAGTGGGAGACC
This sequence comes from Iris pallida, assembly GCA_029216955.1. Classification (NCBI taxonomy): domain Eukaryota; kingdom Viridiplantae; phylum Streptophyta; class Magnoliopsida; order Asparagales; family Iridaceae; genus Iris; species Iris pallida. The sequence continues at coordinate 894,491 of JANAVB010034416.1, read as the reverse complement.
CGTCTGTCGGGAAAAGGCGTGCTGACACAGAAGCTGGTTCTTCTGTACCGAAAAGGTCGAGAAAGGCGCCGACCCCGAAGGTTACGGAAGTGCCACCTATAATGCCAGCAGGATCAATCCCTGCTGAGGTAAGGAATATTTCGTAATTCCAATTCTTTTCGTTATTGTGGCGACTTATGCTCTTCTTCTTGTAGGGATTGAAGAAGAAGTCCCGTGTTTCAAAATCGGGCGCTAGTAAATCGAAGGAGGTGGCAGGCTCTTTTGATGAGCGCATTCCACCGATGCTAATGTCTCCCGTGGAGGAAGGTCCCGAAGATGTTCCTACAGAGGTTTCAATATCTCCTGACTTCGAGGTCGCAACAACTTCTGGGAGAGCACCGTCTGCCGTGGAGGCCTTGGATGCTGAGGGTCCTGCGGACTCGAGGCATCCTGATGATGAAGTGGACTGGAGTTCGTCGCCTTCCGATGACGTTCCTCCGGTTTTGCAAGAATCTGCTGCGGGGACAGCAGATATGGTTGAGACAGAGGAGAGGGTTGAATCCCCTCTTTATCATGATGAGGGGAGGTCGGCTGCATCATTGTCGAGTCCTACCCCGGGTTCAATCGTGGAAGTTGAGGCGGCTACCACTCAGGAGGTAGCGACAGATTCTGTCCCTGTTGAGGGACTCGATGATGAGACCCGTCTGCCAGTCAAGACCGCTGCGACGGGTCAAGAGACAAGTGATAATCTCCCTATTCTGCCAAGGGAGGTACCAACTGTTGATAGGACGTTGGGGGTAGAAGAGGTGGCCGTTGACATCGGTGGTTCCTCCGGGCTTGAGAAGGGTAAGGGTGTAGAACCCTGTGTCGCTCCTTCTACTTGGGGGACCATCTCGACGCCTGTGCCGGCCCCTTCTGTTGTTTCGGCTCCTCGGGCTAGAAGTCCAGCCCCTGTTGATGAAGATCCCATTGATGCCGAGGTTCAAGCCTCGCTCATTGAGGTTGGCGGATCTTCTTCCGGTCCACAAACTGTAGTAGCTCCTCCAACTCCCGCGATGACGCCGCAGGTCCTGGCGGATGCAAACGAGTATGTGAAATTCCTCGTCGAGGGGGTGTACAAAATGTTGCAGAAGGGTGTATCTGCTGTGATGGATGCCAATGGGAGTTTTGCGACGGCAAAAGCTCTGGCAATGCCCTGCATCGAGCTGATTCGTATTCACCAAGGCCACGACCATATGGCCGAAATTCTGGAGGCTTCGGTGATTGAGCTGGATGAGCGGCTCGCGGAACTTCAACGCATCCAGCGAAACGACCTCTCTGTCCTGATAGATACGGAGAAGGGGAAGCTAATCGCCGAGATCGAGTCTTCATACCAGGCCACCGTGGGCATTTGGGAGCGCGAGGTGGCTGAGACTGAGGCTGCGGTAGAGCAGTTGTCTCAGTCCATGAAGACGATGGTGGAAACTCGAGCTGCATTGGAAGCTAATATCGAGGATATCGACACCCAGATGCGCCGCCTTGAAGACCAACGGGCCCGACTCCAGTTAGAGGTCGAGCGTGTCCGGGCTGAACATGCAGCATTTAAGAAGGATGAGGCGACCTTTACTCAGCGGACTCTTGCCTTGGCGCAGCAACGACAACAGATTGATGAGAAGCATGCAAGTGATACTTCCGCTGGGGCCGTTGAATTGATGCGCAAAGAAGCAGAGCGACGAGTCCTGGCGATGGTGGAGGCCCGCGCAGTCGACTTAAAGCTTCGAGTCAGGGAGCTCTCAGCCCATCCTGGGGAGATTCAGGGACCATAGCTTTTTTCCTTTTTCTTTTGTGTTCTTTTGCAATCCTTACTGGGGGATGATGTAGTTTCTTGTACTCCTTTTTCAGAAGAATAAAGAAGTCTACAACTTTTTTTGTGATGTGTTCATCTTTTGTTGTCATGAACTTGATGATTTGTGTGGACCTATTATCTTTTGCGCACCTTGGTTTTCAGGTACAGATAATAAGTTTGAAGGAACCATTATGTTTGCTCAGAGGTAATGTGGACATGGCAATCATTGGGTTCGAAATGATAGAATCTTCCTACTCAGAGGTATTATGGACGTGGTAGGAATGATCTTGGGGGATACGCTGAATAACTCAGAGGTTATATGGACGTGGAAGTTCTGCGATCAATGTACAATAACGCAGGGGTTGTTTGTACAAGATGTTTACTCAGAGGTAATGTGGACGTGGTAAACATGAAGGGTAAAGTAGGCTTACGAAGTGTAAGATTCTGCTTTGTAGGGTGTAGAGAGACAACTCAGAGGTAATATGGACGTGGTTATCTTTCTACTGGAAGATGCCACGGAACAACTGGGTTCCGGAGGCGTATAAGTTTGTGAAAAGAGGTTGTTTGAGGAAGTACATGTCTGGAGTATGTCAAGAATAGTACTTCTTTAGGAACTTGCCGTTGATGGGCATCATGAACAAGTCCCCATTGGGTTTGGCGAGGCGGTAAGCACCGTTTGAGTATACCGTCTCTATGATGAAAGGTCCTTCCCACTTGGGCTCGAACTTTCCTGGTGTCTTGTGGGTCAACACCATTGGTCTTCTGACTGCTAAAACCAGGTCGCCAACTTGGAAAGTCCTCTTTTTGACCTTTTTGTTGAAAGCCTGTGATATACAGGCTTGGTAGAGCTCGATGCGTTGTTGAGCTAAGAGACGCTTTTCGTCAAGTGCCTCCAGTTCCCGCAGACGACGACGTTGATTGTCCTCTTCTGTGAGTTCGTTTGTGATTGCTACGCGGAGCGAAGGTATCTGTATCTCGAGAGGTAGTACTGCTTCGCTCCCGTAGACTAGGGAGAATGGAGTGTTGCCTGTTGGGGTCCGTACCGTTGTGCGGTAGGCCCAAAGGCATTCGCCAGGCTTTTCGTCCCAGTCGCGTTTGTTGAATGACATGACCTTTTTGAGCAGCCTAACGATAGTTTTGTTGAATGCCTCAGCCAATCCGTTTGCTGCCGGATTGTAGGCGGTTGAGGCCACGTTCTGAATGCGATTCTTGTCACAGAACCTGCTAAAAATGTGGCTGATAAACTGAGGACCATTGTCATGGATGATCCGCCGGGGTACTCCGAAACGGTAAATGACATGGTGTTTGATAAAGCTGACCACCCTGGAGCTTTTTACTTCTGCTAGTGGAACAGCTTCTGCCCATTTGGAGAAGTAGTCGGTGATAGCCAGGATGAAACAGTGTCCTCTCGATGAATGAGGGGTGATTGGCCCTACAATGTCCATGCCCCAGGCTTCGAAGGGCCAGGAGGCGACTGTAGGATGTAGCGGCTCCGATGGTGTATGTATGAAGTCTGCATAAAGTTGGCACGCGTGGCACTTCTTGGCATATTCGACAGCATCGGCAACCATGGTTGGCCAGTAGTAGCCCATACGTCGTAGTCGATCTTGCAACTTAGGACCGGGTTGATGAGCTCCACAAGTTCAGTCATGAGCTTCTTGAAGAGCTTCGGCTGCTTCTTCGTTGGACAGGCATCGAAGGAGGAGCCCATCGAAGGAGCGTCGGTACAGCGTTTTGGTAGCTGTATCGTAGTAGAATCGAAGAGAGCGTCTCCTGATTGAGACGGCTTCCTTCGGGTCCTCTGGAAGGATTCCGTAGACAGCGAAGTCGATGAACGGGAACCTCCAGTCTCGGACATTAACACCAGTGTTTGTCGGCATGGCGTGAGCCACCCGCAAGCATAGGTTGTTTCTGGGACAAATCAGATCTCGTCCTGTTACCGTGATATAGTGTTGAGTCCCGAAGGGCGCTGCTAATGAGGCTGCGAGGCTGGCCAGAGCATCGGCCTCCAAGTTTTGTAAACGGGGGACATGTTCAATGAAGAACCCGGTGAAGGTTGAAATGATGTTCAACGTGACTTCATGATAAGGGATTAAATCTTCATGGCGAACTTCGTATTGTCCTCGAACCTGGTTTACGACGAGTTTTGAGTCGCCGTAAGCTTCCAGATGGTCGACCCCCAGCTGTTGTGCGAGCTGGAGTCCCATGACGAGTACGTTGTACTCGGCAACGTTGTTGGAGCACGGCTTCGAAAGAGAGTACGCACGCTGGATGACCAGCTGATCGGGGAAGACTAAGACTACCCCCACTCCTGCGATGATTTGGCCTTTGGGGCCTGTTCTCGAAGCGCCGTCGAAGAACATCCGCCAAACGGAGCTTCCTTCGGTGACGTTGGATTCTTGGACCTCATCCGGGATATCTTCATAGAGTTTTGAGGATTCTGGGATGGGGTACGCAGCTAAAAAGTCAGCCAGAGCTTGACCCTTAACAGCTTTTTGCGGCACAAACACCAGGTTGTACGGTGTTAGCAAGATCGCCCATGTAGCCAGTCGGGAGTTCAATGATCCTGGCTTCGTCATGAGGACTCTGAGCGGATTGACTCGGGAAATGACATGAATTGTCTGACCCGAGACATAATGACGAGTCTTCTGGATGGCAAACACCAAAGCCAAGCACTCCTTCTCGACGGGGTTGTACTGGTGTTCGGCCCCGATGAGTGTTCGACTGAGGTATTAGATTGCTTGCTCGTAGCCTGTATCGCTGTTTTGAGCCAGCAGAGCGCCAAGAGAAAGATCCATGGCACGGACGTAGAGGAGAAATGGTTTGCCGGTGACTGGCGCTACCAGGACTGGTGGGCTCGTCAAGTAGGCTTTAATATCGTCGAAAGCCTTCTGGCACTCTTCTGTCCAGACATAAGAGACTCCCTTCTTCATGAGCTGAGTGAAGGGTTGACATTTACCGAAAAGGTTTGCTATGAACCTCCGGATATATGCCAGACGTCCCTGTAGGCCTCGAAGTTCTCGAAGGTTCTTCGGAGGGTCCATGTTGAGGATGGCTTTGGTCTTCTCAGGATCAACATGAATGCCTTTCGCTGTGATGACGAAGCCCAAGAATTTGTCGCTAGAAACCTCCAGAAAGGATTTAGCGGGGTTCATTTTGAGTTGATGCGCCCGCATGAGATCGAAGACCGTCTTCAGGTCCTGTAGGTGATCTCTTTTGAGGCGGCTTTTGACTGCGATGTCGTCAATATAGCATTCGACTGTCTTGCGAAGATGTTGACGGAAGATTGTGCTCATAGCTCGCTGGTACATTGTACCGGCGTTCTTCAAGCCGAAGGGCATTACTGTGTAGCAGAAAACACCCTTTGGAGTCCTGAATGACGTGTGTTTTACGTCATCGGAGAACATCTTGATTTGATTGTAGCCTGAATACCCGTCCATGAAGGACATGTGCTCAAAGCCACATGTGTTGTCGATCATCACATCAGTGATTGGAAGCGGGAATTCGTCCTTCGGGCAAGCAGAGTTGAGATCCCTGAAGTCGATACAGACTCGTATCTTTCCGTTCTTCTTGGTGACAGGAACGATGTTGGCTACCCAATCCGGGTGTTGTTCCTCACGGATGAAGCCGCTAGTCAAGAGTTTGTCTACCTCCTGATCGATGGCATTCATGATGTCCGGACGGAAGCGTCGCTGCTGTTGTTTGATAGGTTTGGCCTCAGGTAAGATGTTCAACCTATGCATTGCAATCTGTGGATCGAGTCCCGGCATGTCTTCATAGCTCCATGCGAAGACGTCGATATACTCTTTAGCCAGTTGGATTAAAGATTCTCGATCTTCTCCTTCCAGGATTTTACTGATGAAGATGGGTTTGGAAGAAGACTCCTCCCCGAGGTCGATCTGCTCGACTTCGTCTTCGGTGGGAGGTTCACGAAGCTCAAAACGAGATTCCTATTGTTCCCCTAGGCGTTGGGCCCAGGGTTCTTCTTCGAAGGGTTCTGGCGCTTGGTCTTCGCCTTCACCTTTTTGAGGTTGTGCTGACGTCATGTTAGCTGACAGTACTTTCCGAAAGACTGATCCGATACTGGTATCGGAATCCCAAGTCGATGCTTCGGACGAGTGGGAATGTTCTATGTCTTCTGCATCTGAACTCTCTGGGGTTGATGGCGGCGTGACATAGTCTAACCCTCGTCCAGTCCGATTATAATAGTCCTGTGGCTTTCCATTGGGCATCGAAAGCCGGACAGGGAGATGCCGACCCTTGCCGTAGTTTAAGCCTTTGTTGCTTTTCAGGTCATAGCCCATCTTTTGGATGATGTGCTTAGCCGTATCCGTGTACCGATAGACTTATACTCTGCCGGTATCAGGTTCGGGCTCGATTGACGGGAGGTCCCGATGACGCTCGACTTTGCCCGAGATGATGGTGCCTTGGTCTCGGCTCCGTGGAGGGACTATGAAGACTCCTTGAGACGGGACTACTCGATTATGGTAGACGGTCGTTATTTGTGTTTGCAACGACCGTAGAGCGTTGTCTAATGTATACATGGCATTCCAGTATGGAAGACAAGAATAATTAAAAGACACTCTATTATTGATAAAATACGATATCTTATCCCGTGGGATTACATTGTCAAAGGAGGGTGCCTCTACGTCAGCCGAGATATAATCACCAAGCTCCTCGTCTGTAAGAACTGGGGGCAGACTAGGAGAGTCCAACACAGCTTTGGGGTCTGAGAGGGTTATATGAGCCTTCTCTGACACCTTGGACGACTGCGGCGGCTTGCCCTTGAGACGCACCTTGAGAGGCGCCTCGGCTACGCCTCCGGTGAGTGGTGCCTTCCCTTGTAATTTTGCCACCAGGGGAGCCGATGTTTGAGGTGGCTTTCCCTTGAGGCGTATCTTCAGGGGTGCTTCGCGAGCCAGCGCTTTCCCTGATAGCTTGATGCTCATTGGAGGCGCCTTCTGGGGTGGTTTCCCCTTCAGTCGGATCTTCAAGGGGGCGTCGGGAGTCGTCTCAGGCTCCATGTCAGGTTCTGTTGCCGTCTCTGCCTCATCATCAGCGTCGTTGGCTTCCTCCTCGTCAATGGGCTTGTACAAATCAGAATCGGTAAAGTAGGCTTCAATTCCTTTGAAAGGATCGATGTCTGCAAACTCCGTCCGGATGACGCCATTGGTGGATACATACTTCATGCACTGGTGGAGCGTGGAGGGCACCACCATGTACTCATGCAGCCATGGTCGACCGAGCAGGATGTTGTAGTTGACCTCGGCATCTACTACATAACAAGTCACCTCAGTTTTGAGGCTGCCAATGTGACACTTCAGTCGGATCTTGCCCAATGGCTCGCTCTTGCTAGCATTGAAGCCACTGATGGTTGTATTGGAGGGCGCCAGCCGGTACATCGGGATCCCCAGCTTTGATAGCAGCGCCTTCGGAATGATGCTTAGGGAAGACCCAGGATCGATCTGAATCTGGCTCACCTTGACCGAGCCAATGTACCCTGTATAATACAGCGGTCGGTTATGTCGGTGATGCTTGAGCAGCATGTCATGTTGAGTGAAAGTTAGGTTTGGGATAACTTCATCCGCACAATGACAGTGCGCACAAGTAGTTGGGAGGTCTTCAGGCTGCTTGACCTGACTGAGAAAGGATTCAGCGTCCTTCAGAGCTTCGCAGAGAGCTTCTCGGGAATCTTTAGAAAGACGCAGGAGCTCGAACAAAGACAGGCGCGCAGGTGTACTGGCTAATTGTGCCAGAATGTCGAAGTTGTGAGGCTTGGATAGCCCCGAAGCATTCTCCTTCCGTAGAGGTCTGTCAAAACGAGCCTCCACCTGCTTCTGCTTATTGGCTGCTGAGGGCTTAGATGGACCCTCTTCAGGGATGGTGCTAGGAGGCACCACCTCGACGGCGGCTTCGCCGGATTGGGAGCTCTGTTGTGCACGTGTTTGCACTGGGAGTGCCTCTTCTGTTGAAGAAGAGACTGTGCAGCAAGACTTGATCTTCCTGCCTTTTGATTTGGAGGTAGGGCGTACCTCCGATTGAGTCACCTCGGAGACGAGGTTGGGGTGAACCCAGAGGACCTCTCCTCGAGATGTGGTGAGCGGGGTGAGTCCACTCACATTGTCACGAGTAGGTGGTAAGTTTACCACCTCCATTGTCGCCTTAGGGATGGAGACGACGCCATCTTGTGTGGTAGTTGGCGGCAAGGTGCCGAACTGGAGCGAAACCACATTGGCCGACACCGTCTTCTCTTCATAGTCGACGGAGATTACATCCGCATTGATCATGCGCTGGATGTAATTCTTGAGGACGTAGCAGTCCTTGGTCGGGTGTCCGACAAACCGATGGTAGTGATAGTACCTTGGGTTGTCCACTTTTCCAACTTCATCGGGCCGCTTTGGGTCCGGTAGCTTGATCTTGTCACCCTGCTTCAGTATCTCGAAAAGTTGCAGGGTGTCGTCATCATTGAATGAATAAACCTCCTTAGGTCTCGGTACCAGTGGAGGCTTCTGAGTAGGCGCAGATGCGCCTTTTGAGGCATTAACAGTTAATGCCTGTTTCCCCTTTGCTTCTCGTCTGGAGCTGTTAGCTGCGGACTTTTTCCCCTTATCGTCAAAGGCGGGGAAGCTGACACCCAGAAGACGTGCATTGGCCGCCTTCTTTTCTGCAGCTTCAGCTTCGATGATCAGGGAGCTCCAGTCAGGAGGGGGAGTAGAGTTGAGCCAGAGCTTTACTGCAGGCAACATGTTCATGCTGCAAGCGGAGAGGAGCGCATGTTCTGGCATGCCTGGAGGTAGCCTGAAGCAAGCCTGTCGGAAGCGTTCGATGAACGCCCGAACCGTTTCCTTCTCCTTCTGACGTATCTCTATGAGAGACGCCATCGTCATGTCCTTCCCGCCGTCGTAGAAGCGGTCGAAGAAGAGGCGCGTCAGGTCGACGAAGGACGATATGGAATTGTCGGGGAGGCTGCAGTACCAGTCATACGCCACTCCTTTCACGGCCCCGACAAAGATACTGGTGAGGAGCGCGTCCTCCTTCGGAAGATGCCCTGTCTGTGACTGGAAGTACGTCAGGTACCGTCGCGGAGAGTCCTTCCCGTCGTATGAGGTGAGTGTTTGTGGTTTATATTTTGGGGGATAAACCACCTTGTTCCACTCGAGGGGATAAGGCTGGGGAATGCCCATCTTCTGGCGTTCCTCTTGCCTGTTCTTGGACTCGAAGCGCTCCCGCAGGTCTTTGATCATTTCGACCACATCCTCCGTAGAGCTAGGAGTCGGGGAAGGAGGTACCATCTGGATTGGAGCGTTTGAGGGCTCCGAGGTTCGAGGTGCTTCTGTATCCGAGGACGCCCGTTGGAGGGGCACACTCGACTCCCCATTAGCTCCTGGGTCAGGACCAGTTGAAGGTGTCCTGATCAAGGCCGATCGCATCTCAAACACTGCTTGAGTCAGTGCTTGCATAGAGGCAGAGAGGGTTTTGAGTCCTCCCTCCAATGAGTCTATGCGCTGGACTATGTCCTGTGACGGCGCATCAGACTCGACATCATCCCCAGCCATGTATACTGTCCTGACACGGCCATGAGTGGATGGATTGGTTGAGGCTTCGCTTTCGGCCTCACTCTCATGCGGGGGAGTCACTTCTCCTGGTGTTGGGCCACCCCCAGCCACATTCTGGAGTTCATCTTCAATAGGCGCATCTGCAAGGGTCTGCTTGCCCTCAGCTCCGTCTTGAAGGACCTCTTCGTTTCCAGAACTACCCCCGGCAGTGTCCTGGAGGACATCCTCATTTTGAGGGGCTTCAGGGAGAGTAATCTCGTCTTGATGATGAAGATCCGCCGCAGCTGTGCTTTGGACATCTTCGTCTTCGGAAGGAGGCTCAACAAGGGTCTGGCTACCCCCAGCTTCCTCCAAGGACTTCTTCCTCGACCGAGTGCCTTCAAACACTCCAGAGGTTGAGACAGCTGCCTTGGTTTTCCTCGGCTGGCTTTTGGATGAAGACGAGGAATTGGCAGTCGTCTTCCGGATTGATGAGGAGTTGGAGACCACGTTGCATGAAGCAACCTTTGGCTCCTCTTCAGCTGACACCTTTGTCCCAAGGCGACGTCGGAGAGGTGTCGATGATTGCAGTCGTTGGAAGACCGACTGTCTTGGTGGAGCTGCCGCCTTGCAACAGCAGTTGATGGTGACCACCGCACAAGTATGCCCCGTGAGAGGCGCATCGTGCTTGTTGGTCGACTCTCCTGACCGGCGCTTGTGAGTGATCACGTTGCGCAGGTCATTGGAGGAGAGTAGTGCCTTCACACCCCCTTCAGACGTATGGCAAGGCCAAACGCCGGGGTGGTCAGGTGAGTGCTGCGCCCCCTGATCTAATACCAAGCAGGCATCACGATCAGTAGTGGGGGAACCACAACATTTGAAGTGACTTGAACGGACCTCAAACGCACAACCAGAGGAGGCACGGGAGTTTAAGACTACTGAGTTTGCCTCTCTCGACTTGGTTGTGCACGCAGTAGATGCGCCCAAGCGAGATGAGGACTTTGAAGATCGACTCGTTGTTGGTGCAGAAGCACTTGAGTCAACCATGTACAGCTTGCCATCGACAGCGTGCGAGATGACGAGCACGTGCCTCTGGCCGGCTGCTGGCATAGCACGTTTTTGGCGCATGGCCCATGCCGCCTTAGATTTCTTCGTACCAGCCCGCTGGGGCACATAGTATTCAGCATCCAAATTCTCCTCGCCATTACAGCGAGTGAGTCTGTCAAAGACAGAGGCCTTTTGTGACGCATCAGAGGTGATGCGCGGGGCATTGGCTGCGCCCCTGCTCCGTCGACGTATCTTCCTCGCCTGAGAGGGAGATAGCTGGGGAACGTGGTCGGCCGCACGCTTCCCCAAGAGATGTGCTGCATCGGCGGGCGCACCTTGGTTGCTGAGAACGTCAGCAGAAAGGGAAGGCTGGATTGTTGCATCTCCTTCAGTGGTGGTGCCCGAGGCGTCGACCTTGCGCACCCAGGCCGTGCGGATCTTTTTCGGCTTTGGTAGCCGCTTCGAAGGACTCGCACTTCCTTCAGAAATGAACTCCTCGTACGCCTGTTGATTGAGGCGCACGACCAGCGTCTTGTGGGAGGAGCCCACCTTCACGTCGTCGGCCTGTGACACAACTTTTTCGGAAGAGAAGAAAGAAGTCCCCAGCAGAGTCGCCAGCTTGTTTGCCATTAAAATTGTTTGATTGAAAACTTTAATACAAACAGAACAGTGTTACAATGTAGGACTTAGATGTAGTCCTAGGAGTACACTTTTGTTTAAGCTGGGTCCTTAGTGCCAATGGAGCGAGTGGTAATGCGTTGACTCCGTTGACGGGCTGACGACGGTTATCGGTTCTCTGAAGGTGTGGATTGCTCTGGGTGCTGGAGCTTGCTGAGAGGAGGAAGACGTTGAATGTCTGTATCTGCCTCTCTGGTGATTCCTCGTATGTTCGTTGTGGATTCTGTCTGTTGTCCGTGGGTGAGAAGGAAATGATCCCTCTATTTATAGCTGGGCAGGTTGGCTGCTCATGCGCGCATGTAGGATGCGCCGGTGTGTGGGGACGCCACGTAGAAGTTGCTGATGGGGGCGCGTAGATGATGCGCCCTGATTGAGGGGGAGAACTCTTCATACTGCTGTTGTGAGCCGGCACGTAGCAGAGGAGAAGATCTTTCTGTTGCTGAAATCTTGGACGAGTTGAGTCAAAGGACACGTGTCATCGACCCATGGCTCGAAGATCTCGGATTTGGGGGGGCAGTGATCTGGTGAGCTGCGCCTTGGATCTGGGCGCAGGAGGAGGCTGCGGCTCATAACCTTTAGGAGTTACAAACCATTTAGGGCGTATGGCTTTTGAGGCGCATGCAGGTGACCTTCCTTCTGTCTTCAGAGATCAGTCTGGGGCGCATAGCTTTTGAGGCGCATGCAAAGCTTCAACTGGAGACTCTTCTTCTGTCTTTAGGGATCAGTGAAGGGTCTGAGACGCATGGCTTTTGAGGCACATGCTGGTTTGGACGCATGGTCGTAGAGGCACATGGTGATTTGGACGCATGGCCGTAGAGGCGCATGCGGATGGCCACGTGGCAGTAGCCGTCGGAATAGAGTCATGATGATGCTGACGTTGCCGACGCTTCGTTCTCTGAAAAAGCTGTCAACTGTTCAGACTTTGGGAAGCGTGCTGCCAACTCTGGTGTCAGTTCAGCATTTAATGTTTGTGACGTTCGATGGACAGCTGAGTGGGCACATTGGTTGGTGTTCCACTCGGCATGGAGATGTGAGGGAAGGGCATCCTCTGTGATGCGCCGGGTACTGTAGGGCGCGTCTGTGTGATGCGCCTGATGCTGGAGGGCGCATCCGTGTGATGCGCTGTTTGGCTGGCGCATCCGACATGTCCTTTAATGACGCGGCTGTCTCGCTCCTCGAGTGCTATAAATAGCCGTTTGGCTGAATTCGAGGCGTCCGGTTTATCTATTTAATGCAAATTCATTGCACAGAATTTGGAGAGTCATCCACTTGGCGCGTGGGTTTAATTTGCCCGGCCTATAAATAGTGGCATGGAGAGAAGGTTTGCTCCTCATTCCCTCACGTACTTCCAACATGAACTTGGATATGTGGGTGCATTCTGTTGACGAAGTGCTCCCGAGGGTAAAGATGAGACGTCGTGTCGTCTTCGATGCACTTGAAGGTGACTGTTACATCCAAACGACGGAGTCGAGGGCTTCTGAGGCAGGCGGAAGGTGCCTGTTGCATCCAAAGATAAGGATGTTCGGGCCTCGTCTCCGTTGTTCCGGAAGAGCCGTAGATCGGAATGGTGGTGCTAGGCTCTCTCTTCCTTCAAAGTGGGTGCCGCCCACTTTGATTGTGTTGAAAGCTCCTTGTGCCATGATTTCGATCACGGTCTTCCTTGGTCTTTGGAGGCTCTTTCGAAGCCTCTCCTGGCCACAGCATTTGCGGTGCTCTTCTCTTCCTTGGTTCCAGCCAGAGGGTTAAATGCTTTGCTTGGCGAAGCACTTATCAGACGAGCCTGGCTGGAAGAGCGGCACATAACTGGGCTCTGCTCGGCCAGGTGAGCCTGGTTGGAAGAGTTGCACATAACTGAGCTGCTGAAGGAATGCACATAACTGAGCTGGATGCACATAACTGAGCTGCTGGAGAGATGCTAGGATGCGCCTGGCTGGAGGCGCATGACATCTGTTGCGCCTGGCTGACAGCGCATGGTGACTGCTGCGCCTATCGGAAGGCGCATGGTGGTTGCTGCGCCTATCTGGAAGGCGCATGGTGGCTGTTGGCTGTAGATCTAGGATCCTTCCTTTGTAGAAATTCTCCTTTGTACAATCTTTTCTAGACATGTAATAGACTTATATATAAAGTCCTTCTTCGAATGTCTATGGCTTATTTGATTAGCTGTCTGAGTTCTGGCGCATATAATGCCTGGCGCATGGGCTTTCTGGTTGTGAATTTCCATGCTTCTACACTTACAACGTTGAGTCTTCCAACGTTGGCTGGGCGTGTCCGACTCGTGTCCGATTATTCGGGAGCGGGTCGTGACATATTTTTATTGGTGGTCCATGCAGGTCTGTCCTAATAGTACCTAGGTATTAGAGTACTATTGGGGGACTTGATTTAAACTAGGGAATTTGATCACAACATAGAAAATCGGGTACATCGGGTATATATAGATATTATATAAACATTTACATTTACTTGTAGGTTAGGTTTTTATCAATCATGAAGTTTTCTTTTGTTGTAGGATGGTCACTACGAGGAAGACCGCGGATCAGCCTGGAGTTGCAGGCAGTTCGGGACAGTCTTCACCCGACGTTCCGTTAGAGCAGCTTCCGCTACCGCCTCCTATCTTTCCTCTGCTACCCCCGACGATAATTTTCGACGGCGCTCAGGTGATGGCCATGTTCCAGCAGTTCATGAAGGCTCAGAACCACCAGGCCGTACAGTTTCGGACGACAGTCGTGGATGCGCTCAGGACCCGAGAGCCGGCAGCACCAGCACTGGTAGCACCTCCAACACCAGCAGCACCGAGACCGGGGACTGCCAGAGACTACCAGAACCTCTGCTCGATGGATTTCTGTGGCCACGAGGGGATCGTATATGCGGATGAGTGACTAGAAAATGCGGAATGGACACTGAAGATGGCGAGGATCCCGGATGACCTGAAGGTAGAAGTTACGAGCATGCGACTTTTTGATCTTGCCAGAGCTTGGTACCGAGAGGAGCCCCATTTAGCTGACCCCCAGGTTCCTTGGGCAGACTTCAAAACTCTGTTCAAGGAGAAGTTTTTCCCTCACGTGGAGCGAGATGAGCTTCGAATGCAGTTCGAGGCGTTGCAGCAGGGGAACATAACAGTGGCGGAGTATACATCAGAGTTCATCCGACTCAGCAGGTTCGTGGAGAACCTAGTCAGAGCACCGGAGGATAGGGCTTAGAGGTTCAAGAAGAGCCTCACCAGAGAGTTGCGGCATGCAGTGGCGATCAGCCAGACGACGACTTATGCGAGCATCCTCAAGATTGCTCTGGTTGTAGAGAAGGAGGCGGATCCGAAGCTGAAGAGGGACCGAGACATCGGCAGCAGTAGCTTCCAGACACCGGCAAAGAGGACTCAGACTCAGATTCAGGCGAGACCACAGCAGCTAGCACATCAACATCACCGTCCAGCCAGAGTTCCTGCACATCAGCCACAGAGACAGCAGCAGGCAGCTACTTGTGCTTTTCGTTATCGCCGGGACACCACTTTGACGAATGCCGCAAGAGGCTCGGGCTCTGTTTATTCTGCGTATCATATGCACATCAGATGAAGGACTGCCCGCAGGCTGCAGCTCGATTGACAGGAGGACTTCGAGGAGCTGGAGGACCACCACCTGCACCACCCCGAGCACTACCAGCTGTACCACAGAGGGTTCAGGCTTTACCTACTCAGCAGCAGCATTTTGCACAACATCAGCAGCAGATGGGACCACCACAGCAGGGACGTACTTACGTCTTGGCCGCAGTTGAGGAGGATGAGGCAGTTCTAGATGTGATCACAGGTTTTATCCTTTTACATTCATTTTCTGCCATTGTATTGTTTGATTCTTGAGCCACACATAGCTTTGTATCATATAAGTTTCTGCATAGACACGGCTTCACACCTAAGCCTACTAGGAGGAACTGTCAGATTATGACAGGAGGATGGGTAGTGCCAGTTAGTGAGATGGTTGATTGCCCTATTACTATAGCTGGGAGGGAGCTTAGGACTCGACTTCTAGTGATGTCATTGTCCAAATTTGATATAGTCCTCGGCATCGACTGGATGAGTGAGCAGTTTGCTGTAATAGACTGCCATGAAGGGAAGGTGATTTTCAGCCCGCCTGGAGTTCCACTGTTCGAGATCAGCAGACGGATTACAGAGAGGCCAGAGGGAGTCTACTTCGGAGCACTTGCAGAAGACCAGAAGTTGCCGTACCCGTTGATTGCAGAGTTTCTCGATGTCTTCCTCGAGGAGTTGCCAGGATTGCCGCCAGATCGAGATATGGAGTTCAGCATTGACCTAGTTCCCGGATCAGCGTCGAAGTCCTAGTATTGCTACAAGATCAACCCGAAGTAAGCTACAGAATTGAAGGCTCAGATTGATGAGTTGGAAGGCAAGGGTTTTATTTGGTCCAGTGCTTCACCCTGGGGAGCATCGGTACTCTTCGTGCTAAAGAAGGATGGGACTGTTAGGATGTGTATCGATTACCGTGCACTCAATAACGTCACCATCAAGAATAAATACCCGTTGTCGCGGATTGATGAGCTGTTTGACTAGCTTAGTGGAGCTAAGGTCTTTTCCAAGATTGACCTTCGGTCGGGGTATCATCAGATGAAAGTTCGGGAGCAGGATATTTTGAAGATAGCTTTCAATACCCGCTACGGCCAGTATGAATTCTTGGTGATGCCGTTCGAACTCACAAATGCCCCAGCAGTGTTTATGAACTTGATGAATAAAGTTTTTCACAAGTATCTGGACAAGTTTGTCGTAGTCTTCATTGACGACATTCAGATATATTCGAAGACCAAAGAGGAGCATGTGGAGTATCTGCGGATTATTTTAGAGATTCTACGAAAGGAGAAGCTGTACAGGAAGCTCTCGAAGTGCGAGTTCTTCTTGGATATAGTAGAGTTCTTGGGGCATGTGGTGACTGGAGAGGGGATTTCTGTAGATCCCAAGAAGATTGAAGCTGTGGAAGCATGGGCACCTCCCAAGTCAGTAGCAGAGATTCGTAGTTTCCTGGGCTAGCAGGTTAATACAGGAAGTTTGTGAAAGATTTTGCCAAGATAGCGGAGCCAATGACGAAGCTTACGCGGAAGGATGAGGAGTTCATCTGGAGCGACGCCTGCCAGTCAGCATTTGAAGAATTGAAGAGAAGACTCACTACAGTGCCAGTTCTAGCTTTGCCATCTGGATCGGGAGGGTTCGTCATCTACAGCGATACATCAGAGAAAGGCTTGGGATGTGTGCTTGAGCAGAACAAAAGGGTCATTGCTTATGCTTCTAGACAGTTCAGGTCTCATGAGAAGAATTATCCTACACATGAATTGGAGCTTGCAGCAGTCATTTTTGCCTTGAAATTATGGAAGCACTACTTGTATGGAGAGAGAGTGGACATCTTCACGGACCATAAAAGCCTGAAGTATATTTTTACTCAGAAGGAGCTGAATATGAGGCAGCGCAGATGGCTGGAACTCATGAAGGATTTCGACATCAATCTGTAATACCATCCTGGGAAGACGAATGTGGTAACAGATGCTCTTAGTCGATATCATGTTGCTATGTTCCTTACTATGGACCGGCATCTTCTAGAGGATCTTGAGAGTCTAGGGATTAAGATTGTTCTTCCGGGAGTTGGAGGGCGGCTTATGCACATGCAGATACAGTCGGGACTGTTAGAGAAAATCAAGGAGGCCCAATTTCTAGATGAAGGACTCCGATGTCTCAGAGGCCAGGCAGAGGCAGGATTGCTTGATGATTTCACTATTGCAGATGATGGATCCCTGAGGCACGGGAACCAGTTGTGTGTGCCCAAGGATTTGCAGGAGGAGGTTATGCAGAAGGCTCACAAGTCGTAGTATTCTATTCATCATGGATCTACCAAGATGTATAAGGATCTGTGGGGGCATGTTTGGTGGCATGGGATGAAAAGAGAGGTTGCCAGATTTGTTTTCAGATACCTTGTATGCCAGCAAGTCAAGGCGGAGCGCCAGAGACCAGCAGGATTACTCCAGCCTTTACCTATTCCGGAATGAAAGTGGGAACACATCACCATGGACTTCATCTCTGGTTTACCGCGTACGCCCTGTGGCAAGGATGCTATTTAGGTTATCGTGGACAGATTGACGAAATTCGCTCACCTTATTCCGTTCAAGGTAGGACTGTCGACCGAGAAGCTTGCAGACCTCTACATACGTCAGATTGTGCGGATTCACGGAGTGCCAGTGAGTATCATATCAGACAGGGACAACCTCTTCACATCACACTTCTGGAGGAGTCTACAGCTGAGTTTGGGTTCTTAGTTAAATTTCAGCACCGCCTATCATCCACAGACGGACGGACAGTCCGAGAGGACCATTCAGACACTGGAGGACATGTTGTTCTGCACTTGACTTCGACGGTTCGTGGGAGGATCATTTGCATCTTGTGGAGTTTGCCTATAACAACAGTTATCAGGCTAGCATCGAGATGACACCGTTCGAGGCGCTATACGGACGGAGATGTCGCACACCTTTATCTTGGGACGACGTTGGCGAGAGGACTTTGCTTGGGCCAGAGATGATGGTAGATTCGGCCGAGAAGGTCAGACTGATCAGAAAGCGTCTCCGAGTTGCACAGGATCGACAGAAGCACTGGGCGGACAGCAGCAGACGGCCACTGGAGTTTGCAGTTGGAGATAGAGTATTCCTGAAGATCTCGCAGACTAGAGGCATCATTCATTTTGGCAGAGACGGGAAGCTCAGTCCGAGATTCATCAGACCCTTCGATGTGACAGCACGGATTGGCGAGGTGGCATATCGACTGGCGCTTCCAGCTAGCTTGGACGTACACGACATTTTCCACGTATCTCAGCTTCGACGCTATATTCCAGATCCGAGCCATGTGGTGGACTACTCAGAGCTAGAGATGGGTCCGAGCTTGACCTACGAGGAGCAGCCAATGGAGATCCTTGATCGGAGGGAGAAACAATTACGGAATCAGACTATACCGCTTGTCCGAGTCATGTGGAGACACCACTCTCCTGGAGAGTCCACATGGGAGTGCGAGGACGAGATGCGGGAGCATTATCCCAATTTATTTGCTTGAGTGTACTTGTGTGTTTCCATGAATTTCCATTTCAATAAATATTAATGAGAATCACTTTGAGTTTGATTTTTTAATAAATATGATTGTTTTCCTTGAAATTTCGGGGACGAAATTTTTTTTGAGGGGGGAAGATTTGTAACTTCACCTCCTCGAAATTAGTAAAATTTTATAAAACAATTTTTAATACTTTTGTTTATAGTCATTTTCTTTGGGCTTGGCTTTTAAATCAAAATTTATCCTTGGCCTTGGGCTATTTTCCATTAATGGGTTGTCCTGGCTCACAGGGCCCATCGGTTGTTTGATATCAAATACATACAATTGATTCCTTCCTTTTCCTTCTTAATCTTTCTTTCCAAAAGAAGAATAGGAGAAATTTGAATTCATGTCTGTGCATTTTCTCTCCAACTGATTTGCCAGCTGAGCCATGTGCTCAGTAACAACCTGGCCAAATCTAATTTTTTTCCTCCAATTTCTCTAAACAGCCTATTTAAGGATCGATCACACTCTCCTCCTCTTTCATCCTTGCTTCACAAAAATTCAATTCCTGGAGAGACCACTCCTTATTCCTCTCAACTCAAATCAGGAAGTTCGTGGCAATGGCGCATAGAGGAAGTCTCGACAACCTTTGTGAGCCCTTGGACCAAATATGGTGCTGGATTTTTTTTATTTATTTAATATTTTACTATTGCTGTCAATTTTGATTGTGTATATATATATATATATATAAATATACCAATTATTATTAGGCAAATGACCATTAATAGGTTTAGAGAGGACTACAGTAGAATATTAATTAAGTCAGGGGCCTTAGTGTAAAACTTTCATGTTTTAAATTCTTTTCAAACGGCCAGGCCCCTCTGCGGCTAACTCAAACTCTGTTAAAGAATTTCCCTCCTATCCCATGATCGACCAAGAGGGATAAACCCAAATCAGTTTAAACCAATTTTCCCTCTATCTAAATTCCCCTCTGGTTCAATCCAACGATATTATATATATATGGAGAAGAAGCAGCCGCTCCTCTCCACATTTCGAACCCTAGAAGTCTGCTACTCCATTTGAGGACTCTGTATCTAGCAATCGCACCCAAGGGGCAATTTAAGGTTAGTATGATTCTAAGCCTTATTTACAACATTTACATTGTTATGGAACACCATGTATTCGACAATAGTCCCGAGACAATAGAAGCCGTAACCTGGGTATGTGTAGAAATCGGAAAACCTTATAGTAAATCGAGTTGAATACTCATGACCATCATGAAGAACTTCTGAGTTTTATCTTCATACAGGTGACAGAAGGGAGTAGGGGCCATTTGGTATCGAGTTGTAGGTTTGAGTATCGGTTCTTGACTGATACGAGTAGATATCAATAGGAAAAGCAAGACTTTGTTTGTATTTGACAGTAGAAAGGGGGTTCATATGAGAGAAGGTGAAGGTTACTATGAAGTATAGTACCTTTGTCCATGTTCTAGGTATTTATGATACATGGGACATCTAGGTGTGCAGGGCAGTATGCCTGTCCATCTGGCCAGTAGAGTCCTCACTGCCATTGGCTCTCACTTGGCAGTATGAAATTCCGTTGGCTTCTCTCCTAGCCTGAGTATGAGTATCGTATCGGCAATGCATTGTGTGAAGCATCAGTAAGCATAGATACATTGTGTCTTGAAGGGTGTCAAGGAGTTGGACACATGTGTAAGTACCAGAGCAAATTGCCCTGGAGATTCCTGTAAGACGTATGGCAGTTAGCCAAATCCTGCACCAAGTGTAAAGAAGTTACACTTCAATATCTATCAGTTATGCATAAATATGCACAGTGAGCAGGACCATACAAGGGCATAGGACTGTTATAAGTCCAGAATATGTGTGAACTTGGATTGCCATGTTAACCCCATACCTGTACAATGTTGAGTAGCAATTGTAGGTGAATAAAAGGATTTATCCTCTTTATATATATGCAACAGTACACAAAGGGATATGAGGGGGATGCCTTTGTTTAAACTTGTGTGTTGGGTCATGTGGCCAAGACAAAGCTTGGAGTACAGGATATATTGGACATGAGTTATTGGACTGCTGATACCAAATGGAAACTGTGATCCTGTATCAGATTGAACTTGGTAACATTCCTGGCCATTAGTGTAGAGCTGTAGGTCCAGAGACGATTGAGACAATTCCTAACATATCAGTCATTGCTTGCTATAGGAATCAGTTTTTGGACTTCTTAATTAAGTATCCTACCTTAGCCTGAGATGAACTTAAGAGGGCACTCTTATATATTCAGGTGTCAAGAGTTTAGGGAGGGCTCGAGTATAGAGTTCCTTAGCATAAGGGTACTCTAAGAATTCCAGATTTCCCTGTTCTATTTAATGCCTAGACGTTACATATGACAGTCCAGTTGAAGAAGGAAATAGGTAATGGCTTGAGGTTCATAGTGTGCAAGCCCAGTCCACATAGGTAGATGAGTACCAGCAATAGGACATGACAGGGCTAACCTACACTAGTGTATGCTATACAGGTACATAGGCACAGTTCCATACGAATGCATCCTAGTGATCACTGAGTGCAACAAGTAATCTTGGATGACCCTGGCATCCTAGTATCCATTGGTATCATATGAGTACCAACATATAAACTTCCCTTGTATGACCACTGATATGAAAACACTTATTACACCAAGTGATTTGGGATGACCCTGTAGATCCAGGCTTGGGTAGGTGGCAGAACATTAAGGCTGGAGTCCCAAAGGAAGGATCAATGAGAGTTTAGGTGTCTGAGTGTAGGCAAATCAGTAGGGGTGGTGTCAGGAAGGGGTTGCAGACCATTCACAGATACACTAGTCAATACCAGGTGGTAGTGCCATGTTTATGCATATATATATATACATCAGCACTAAGAGTACGGGAACCAAGGTTCCCATATCCATTGGCCAGGAGATTTCAGGTAGGCTAGTTAGCCCATGTAGTGACACACCCTTGTACAGCAATCAATAGGCAACCAGAGTATTCTGGTATACCCAAGGTCTTAGGTACGATTACCTGAATAATGAACTCATCCTAGTATCAGCCACTGGGATAGGCCCAGGGACTGGAAGATAGTTTTGTGGACGTTTGAATACTTGCATGTGGAGTGGATAGTCAAATAGGTTGTAGTGTACCCAGGGTCAGAGAGTAGTACCAGGGAGAGTAAGAGAGGAAAAAACACTATATGGGATAGCAGGGCGACAACTAGGAAATGGGCTATGTCTATTAAATAGTACAGGTTAGTGGAACTGATGGATACATGAAGATTAACCTCTATTGGCAACAGAGCAGAGGGAAGGACTCCATAAGTTGAGTGAGAAACTGAATGGTAACATCAGTGCTGCCAATACCTCATAGGAGCTGAACATTACTTTTGAACAATATTAAGTTGTGAACAGGGTGCACGTGTTATCATAGAACAGTTGGCACGTGAGGTATCAACCCAATGTGTGTCATGGGCAATGAGACCATGTCAGCAAGTAGGGAAAGCTTGTATAGACTAGCCCTATACCAAGTAATGCCTGGAGTGATAAATAGCAGGGAACCAACAGATTAAACCACCCATATGTCTGACAGACCCAAGTAGGTACCTATGGGGTTACATGAGAATAGTGGAGCCTAGAAGTGTCAATAAGGAGTAGAGAGGTGTGAGTTGTGTCATGGAGTACATAAATCAGATTCAAGAATACTAGTATCTAGTAATAACGGGCACTTTTGGAGGATATTGGTAAATTGATACAAGTAATCCAGATACCCTATATATATAGGTAACCAATATGGGTATACAAGTAAAGGGAAAGTACTTACAAGATCTCATAGCTTCAAACTACATAGGAAATCAGCCTAGAAGCGTATTAAATGAATAGTTAAGCTTACTATTACTTTTAGATCATATTTTGACACTGTAATTTATCAAATAGGTTACTTGGACTCTGATTCAGTGCTCCAACCGTACTCACAGCTCAGGACCACGGGCAAGTATACCTTGCCGAACATATACAGTATTTATGGTTTTCTCTTTCCTTACTGTAGTCCTTTTCATATTGTCACATGATTCCATATTGTGATTGATTCGTCCTTGATTGCTTTACTTGTTTCTAGATTACGTGCACGTATAGGATATTTGACATTGCTAGATTATTGGTCTCTTCGTGTTACCTTGTCTCGTGAGTGAGTTGTCAGTTTCTATATCTGTCCTTGACTTGACCAATCTTGACTGGGAGTATCTTGCATTGTATTACAGTCGAGATATACTATAGATTGGGAGTATCTTACATTGTACTACGACCTATAGCATATATTGATTGATTGATTGACTTGACTTGCGACACTATAAATTGGGAGTATCTTGCATTGTACTACGATTTATAGGAGTCTACTTGACCTTGTATTCACTAGGAGAGGAGATCGATACTAGAATTGGCTAATCTCGACTGAGAGTATCCTGTTTTGTACGTCAATTGAAACACTATAGATTGGGAGTATCTTGTATTGTACTACAACCTATAGGAGTTCTGATTGATAGTTAGCCAAGTCTAGTATTACATTTCCATACGACTCGTCGTCCTTAGATGTTCTCCTTGCAGTATTCTTATCCTTCTTACATGTTATTTACTGTCATATTAGTAGGCATGTTTTATGTATCTTGCTAGTCCTCTGAGGACCTGATGATCTCTTCAGGTAGCTGATTGCACGGAGTTAGTTAGCTGAGCATGTGGTAGTTGACTTCATCTGCATGATTCCGGTATTTTTGTTAGTATTATCGATTTACTATCCTTCTCGTGCTTTTATAATATATTCTGCTTAGCTTTATAGACTCATGTTATTCTTGGAGTCTAATCGGACATATATGCTAGTGGGCTGCAGACCACGACCCATACTTGTTCATTCTTGTTTTACATGATTCTTGTGGATTGAGATATAGTTTAGAGTAGACATGATACCCTATGCTGGACAGCTTATACATACTCGAGTCGGACTGGAGTCCGCTCGATACGTAGCTGGCTTGGACACGAGCTCGCGTCCGAAAAAGCGGGTGCGGGTCGTGACAACCTTCGAAGCTGGTAATAGAGCTTTTGTTTGTCCTTCCTTGTTCTTCCTTGTTCGATGCTCAAATGCATGCACTGATGTTGAACGATCAATTTCATTCCAGATTGTTCTTCGTATCCTGATTCGTTCCTGTTGAAATCATCAACCAAATGACGAGGAGAAGTTATCAATTACAAAGAACAACCAATTGATTCATAAGTATATTCTTCATTTCTGTTTTGATTTGAGAATTAGTATAATTCATATCAGATTTTAGAATTGGATTCATCTCCTTCTTCAAATCTCTGTTGGATCGATTAATCCACTCGAAGATCAGAAATCGAAAAGGTAAATCTCAGATCTACAAATGTTGGATGTGCAGCTGTCTCTTCAATAAATTCTGAATGATCTTTTTTTAATCTTAGATCAATTGTTGATTTTGGTGTCCTGATCCTTGTTCCTGAACTCTCATTCTTGCCGAATCAGAAGTACTAAATTCGAATCAAGGGTGAACATTCAAACCCTTCGATTGTTACGATCGATTTCTTAAAATTATGTTCTAATATGGTCGAACTTTTATTCTCATTGTAGATAGGTTATTTCAGTCTTGAACTCAGGAACTTTTGATTTCGATTGTGAATTCAAGTTAAGCAAGGTAATTTCGAATGCTTGTCCCTTGATTTTGAGAACTCCGTTATTTTAATTCAGTAGATAAGTTGTGTTATTTTGTTGCATTGATTGATTGACATCAGGACGTGTCACCCACGACTAGTGACTGATTCGAGGCTTGGTATCGAAGGCTTGATTCCTATCAGGTAACTTCTTATCTATAAGGTGATTGCACTTTGATTAATGATTTTGGGTTCAGTGTGGATATCCTAACTGTGAATTTGATTTGAGCAGTGGATGTCAGTCTTAGTACTGACATCTTATTCTGATGAATCTCATATTAGTATGTTCAATTTTGTTGTAATCTCAGATTGAGATATCCTTAATGTCGAGACCTACTTGAATTGAATCTTGACTGAAGTGTCATGTGGATATCCTGAACTTTGTGTTGAATCAGATTTGAGTATCAATTGATATCAGTATCCTGTGTGCAGGATTCAGATATCCATTGATGTTGATTTCTGACTTAATTAAATGTCGAGTTAAACAGTGGGATAACAGGATAGCAGGTTGAATTAGAAGTTAGAGCAAATTCTTAGTGTGATACCTGCTTATCCTTTATTTATGAAGGGGGTTTTCCACCTGAGCTCTGTAGCAGGTTGAATACTGATGTCAACAGTTCACTGTGGTCTCGAATTTACTTAGAATGAATCCAGGACTACCCATTGCATTCTAACTCAGGACCAGTAAATCGAATTCCCCTTTTTCTCCACCTTACATTGAGATGATAACTGAAAACCTCAAACCCAGGGTTGTATTCTTAGCTGAATTTCACCTGAGAATGGGGTTCTCATAGTCTTTGTTAGGAGGGATAGAGTAAATTTCTTTGTATCTTGATCTGGTAAATTACTGGAACCTGAGAATATATATATAAATGCTTGGTTTGCAAGAGCATGGCATGGGCTAGTAGAGATATGTCAGTTTGCATGTTTCAATGTGTGGGTATGATACTGTTACCTATTAGATGTACATGGTAAATTATCATTTAAGATCTTTGGGATATTATGATATATGTTATAGGTTTTGGTAAGAGATTCTTAGACTCGATACCAAAGAATACCTGAAATTTGGAAGCTAATTTGTCTAAGGATATGGTGAACTAAAGGATGTTTTGATAACAAGTAAAGGCTTGAATTGGTTCTGTTTTCCTGCTGTATATTAGAAATATAAATGGTGATATCAAGGGTTATTTGGACAACAGTAGCATGGCTAATGTGGAACAAAGTCTGTCCTAAGTTAGAGTGTAGCTTATATGACAGTGAGTTGCAATATATATTACCAAGCTACCATTTGATTTATGTTAGGTCTGTCCTAAGTATACCCAGGTAAGTCATTCTAGGAGGGGAAATCTGTCACTTGTACTCATAGTATAAACTTTCTTATTTCTTTAGAATGCAAGTAGCTGTTGTGTGTGGTACTAGCAAGAAATACTTTAAGAGTAGGGATTATGGTTATAGTGAATCTTTGTAGAGTCTAATTATTATAAGTTATTGATTAGAGATACTAAACAAACTAGTGTAAATAGACATGATTAGAATTAACATGGTAACTAGTTCAACTTATTCAGACATTAACCAACTTGTACATAATTAAATATGAGGACATCCAGCTCTATACTTTACCCGTATTTTTTCGGAACAAGGCAAGTACTGTTCTATGGTTTTTGTGTATTACATATCCTGTACTTTTCCTGTGACACGTTATGACACGGTATCGTGTACCCTTGTACTTTCTTGTTCTTGTACTTACTTGTGTCGGGAGGGGAAATACACTAGCTATGTGACCAAACCGCGGATACTATATTCATGTAGATAGCTTAGGCCTCGCATCGTGCACGTGGGTCCTAAGCCGTACCGATATTCATGTACTCCTATACATATTCCTGTACTCACCCCAATCGGTCACATAGGCTAGCTGTATTTCAAATATTGTACACATGTCATGTCTTGTACTTCATGTTCATGGATACATTCCTGTACTTTACTTTATGTACTTTACATTCCTGTACTTTCATGTTCATTTCCTGTATTTTATATTTTATGTTCTCCTGTACTCATTTCCATATCATGATGTTCTTGTTCATTATCAAGAACTGTACTTTGCTCCGTTCCTGACTAGGATATATTGCAGGTGAGATGGAGGCTTTGTGTGACACATACTATGGTCGAGAGCCTGTAGATGCAGTAGAGTCAGCTGGAGTTGCTCTGGACTTAGAGGCTGCGGAGGCCTAGTACCTACCTTTTTAGTTTCATTTGGACTTATATTAGAGACATCAGTTTACATTTCATTTGCTGGAAAATGTAATAACTCTTGGACAGGTACTTTGATTCTGGGATTCGATATTATAGATGCTGTGGTTTATATTCATGTATGTCTGGACTTGTACTTGTAATGACCCGCTCTGCCCTAGCGGAACGCCGATTCAAACGGCAAGTACAATGACTCGAACGAGCCGTCGACCCGAAGAGTTGGCATCGACCTGAAGAAGAATCGATGCAAGGCTTACATTGGCCCGTCAAGATGAATCCAGACTTAGACTTTCAAAGGCGCGCTCGGAGTATCGCTCGGCCGATGCGAACATCGCTAAGGTGGGTGGCTCCGATGAACCCGTCTTTGCTTAGCCTAGACACATAACAATACGGACACTATTGCTAGAATCGCTAGGCGATAACACCGCGCATGCTAATAAATGACTCAATGCACCTAGCTAAGGGAATAATCCCATCTTGTATGCTTGTATAGAATATAGAAAAGAACATGGAAAATGTGAGAACTCTCGCACCGCGCTACACGCTCGTGCTAAGGCACAAGCTTACGCTCAAGTCCCTTATGCGTTCAACAACGAAACAATGAATAGTTTACAACAATGAAACGGGAAGGCTATCAACATAGTCGTTCCGAGTAGAGTGTAGCAACATTGAAAGACTGTGGGACCGATGGGTCGCCAAGGCGACTCCCGCACGGGGAGTTGCATAAAGAATGAACGAATAAGTAAATAAATGAATCAACGAATGAATGAATGAATATGTGAATGAATCAATGAATGAACGAACAAGTGAAAGAAAGAAAAGAAAGAATAAATAAAAGATAAGGAAGAAAGAAATAGTTAGCGACAGGTATGACGGGCACGTACAACGGGGCTCGCTACCCGCGCTGTACGGACGCCAACCTGGTCGATAACGTATCAAGGCTAAGGGTTAGCCTACGGCTCGGTGACAGCCGTTAAGTTAAAATGACAAAGAAAACGAAATGGTCGTGGACAATCCATTAGTATATGGGAGGTGGGAGATATAAGGGATTTCCAGCGGCATAGTCAAAGTGTGAAGGACGTGCCGGTCCGGACGGAAATCAAAAGATGGCTTAAGGGCTGCCTGAGTGCGGGCTTGGCCACCAGGGGACATAAGGCCGGGTATTTCAAAAGACTATCAGGGTGTACCAAGCCGCACGCCATGATAGGTGAGGAAATTGCCAAGGGGAAGACATGTCCAAATTGGCTTGTGGTGCCAGCGACCGATGCATATAGATTAAGTGGGCTTTGCTGGTGGCAATCCACGTGCAAGTCCTTGCATTGAAATCAAAGTAGTCTAAGTTAACTAAATAAAGTGCCTTATGAATATGCTTGAAATGTAATGCACCAAATGATAAGGAGTACTTCGTGCAAATGAATTTGAAAACACGCCTACGACGTGCTAGAACCCGAGGCAGGGACACGCCCTTGATATTGAAAGTTCACATGAATCACGTTAAGTTATTTCCTATGAATTGTTGACTAACTTGGTTTACTTTGGACAGGAAAGGCCGGACAGTAAGTATGGGTAAGTCATGCATGTATTTACCATACAACATATTGAATTTGGCAACGCGAGATAGGTTATGAAATATGCATGAAACTGATCCTAAGGCAAGATTAAAAAGACAATGAATGATAGACGGTGCACAAAAGTAAATAGAACGTGTTTGGTAATGATAGCATTGTGGGCGAGCTAGCCTCCCCACCAGTGCATAACAATGTACTGATAACCCCACAGTCTGCTTGCAGGAAGCAGGAAACGTCGGCGGGTGCGGAGCTTCCATCGAACGTGTTAAGGCGCGGAGCCAACTCTGGGACCTTGGGACGTTGCAAGAAGCTGAAGTACCCTATACAGGACATAATGTATCGGAACATCGCCATGAATCATTCCATCTTGTAAGCCACTTGGCACACCTTTTATGTTTCAGAAAGAGAGAGCTTGAGCGATTTGTAATATCGGCCTAGCGCCGCCTGTAAACTTCTTGAATATCAATAAAGCACTTGAATTTGCTTCAACTTGTGTTCATTTACTTTCCGCTGCAAATGGGGGACACTCTGTGCGACTCTGTGGCCTAGCTCAAATCGGCCGTTTCTGGACTTGGCCTTGCACGGGCGCAACCTAGGCCCGTACGGCATCACGCCTTAGCGAGGACGATCGCTCCTACGGGAGCGGGGCATGACAGATTGGTATCAGAGCACGGCTTCACGTCCTTGGACTTCATTCCGATTCTCTCAGTTTTGAAAGCTCGTTTTGAGACAAAAGAAGTATACGCTCTCTCTCGTTGTGCCTTTGGATGTTCCATACAATAAGTCTAATATTTTCAAAAGCTCGTACAAGTACTCGGTTGAACGGGATCGATAGGCGAAGGCCTTTGTGCCGAACGATGTTAAACATGACTCGATAGAGAACACATGCTAAGTTAGCAAGTCGCGTGTATGCCCAAATAGTCCTACGTCCACATTAGCAAGTGAGCATGCAAACTTGAATATAGCCCGCACGGGATGGTTATGCGGCACAACTTAGTCCGCGTGTCGTGCACCTCGACTTTTGGTACAATCGAGTTACGAGCGATATCAAGTACCGCTCGGTCGGGAACGAAGCTACACTTAAAGTGTATATCGATAGGAACGCTATCAAACTAACGCTTAGACGTACACAAAAGATCGATTTAGATTTTGAGGAACGGGCGAACGCACGATTGAATATATCGAATGAATCGAATGATCTCTTGAGGATTTATAGAATGACTCGAATCCGAGTGGTGTATGTGATAGCTTCGAAGAAGGATAAGAGTGAGTGTCAACGACTAGTCGAGTGGCTCGAACCCTGAGTGGTGTATGGACGTTATAGAAATTGTTCGAGCGAGACTAAAAGATTTACGGATAGAACGAGTATGTCGACGTGGCAATACGATCGCGCAAAGCCCTAGAACGTGTCACGCTTAGTTAGCCGTGCATCGAATGTCCCGAACGAGATGTCGTTCGGACAACTTGTCAATGGGAAACGCAAGTTAGAAAACGATTCGGAACGACGAATGAAAATGAATGGTCTTGATCGAGAAAACCTAGAGGATCACGCGCACGATTTTGGATTGATTCAAATAAATTGTGACTTGAGTTTGGACAACGATCTTGAAACTAGCTTGAGGGATAGCGATCAAACTTGATCTTGAATATCGAGGAAATTATGGAATATCCAACTCGGACAATAGCATCAACGCACGACTCAAAATCGGTTGCAAAGGAAGATCGTCAGGTTACGCATATCGTCGATGGTATTATGGCATATCAAAGATCGATATACGATAACTCGGGGGTACTCTGACTCGGCGAATGACGATCGTGCAAATGTTATTGTTTCGTTGGATGCTATATTTAGGATGTTAAAGATATGTCGAGGAAAAGATAGATTTGGCTCGAGGATTTTCTAGTTGAACGCATGACGGTCAGCCTATCGAATTGATTTAGCTTGGATAAAAATGTGAATGCTTGGATTTGCTTCATTGAAAACTACAATGTTGACATTCTTGTCTTATGCGAGCGCAACTCCAGCCTCGCACATGCGTCGTACCGGATTATGACGATCACTCCGCGTGAGCGCTGATATGGTGATTCATACAGCGGGAGTGATTGAACTTGGATGGCGTGGCAATCTGATTGCTTCGACTTGTGGTTTGACGCGAAGGTGGACTCGAGAATGAATTTGTGTGCTTGAAGAATTGAACTTGAGGATTGAGTAGGTCCAATCCGCGTATCGAGAATGGGTTAGTCTAAAACTCAAACAAGAGTTACGCCCCGATGAGAATGATTATTCCGCGGGAGCATTGCTTGGTGATTTATGAACCGCCGTGGATAATCGAACTCGCATGAGATTGGGGCGCAATGTATTGTCGAGCTGGACGACCTCATGATCGAATACATGAATTGGTTAGAACTGGTGATTGAACGAAAATGAATATGTACAACGTAAGTCTTGATGTGAATTAGGTGATCATGCTCGATGTTTAGAAATTTGAGTGAAACGAACTTGGGTAGAAACTCCCGTACAAGCGAACAAATGGTTTGACCATAGGAGTTGGGGCAAGCATCGTGCAACGACCTTGCACGACGAGCCACGGACCTGACGTGTAACTATGACCTTGTGAGCTGACCTAGCGGATAGGCGGACGATCCTATGCCGAGTGATTGAACCTGTGCGATGGTATTTACAGTATCGTCTGGACGGACGATAGACTTAGAAAAAATAAGACTTAGAGTAGGACAGGAAACTGGGAGTGTGCGTGAACGACGACGAGATTGGCCCCAAACAAAAGGAATGATAGGGATGGATGATGCGCAGTAAAGTTGGGATAACGAATTGAATCATTGATTGAAAGACGTACTCGATGACAGTATAATATTTGGTCTCAAATCGGATGGGAATTACTTAGACTTGGTCGGCTCCGCTAAAAAGAAATCGTATTGATTTCGTAGACAAGAACGCTTGAGAATTGAACTGGATCATCTCGAGGACCAAGATAAAACGATAGTGAGATGCATATGAGTTTGGTTCTAAATCGAAGTTAGTGAAACGATCTGCAAATCAAAACTATCACGAGTAGCTTGTCCGACTTCGCTAACCGCTAAACTTACGTATTCGGGGGACGCCTTGGATACGTGCACGATCCAAACTTAGCGATATGATGAACTCGAATGCAGCTACAAGTGGGTGTTGTGATGCGCATGAACGAACGAGTGAGTTTGCCTCAGCCTACGACTCTCGTGTTTGAGAATTACAACGCTCCTCGTACGACCGTTTCAGTCCCATGATATGTCGAAATAGCAACCAAGTCGAAGAAACGCGACGATTGAATAAGTGCCATCAACTCTAAAGATGAATAAAAAGTCATTCAATAAAAATTGACCAAACGTACGTGACACGGAACTTAGAAAGGTATCGAGTATGGTTCGATGCCATCGAACGATAGAGCCGTTCGATAGTATTGTCTAAGAAACACGACGACACGAGTTAAGGAATGGTAGGATGACTTGCACTCAGGAAGTCTCGAGGACGAGACTTGTTTTGAGTGGTGTATTATGTAATGACCCGCTCCGCCCTAGCGGAACACCGATTCAAACGGCAAGTACAACGACTCGAACGAGCCGTCGACCCGAAGAGTTGGCATCGACCTAAAGAAGAATCGATGCAAGGCTTACATTGGCCCGTCAAGATGAATCCAGACTTATCAAAGGCGCGCTCGGAGTATCGCTCGGCCGATGCGAACATCTCTAAGGTGGGTGGCTCCGATGAACCCGTCTTTGCTTAGCCTAGACACATAACAATACGGACACTATTGCTAGAATCGCTAGGCGATAACACCGCGCATGCTAATAAATGACTCAATGCACCTAGCTAAGGGAATAATCCCATCTTGTATGCTTGTATAGAATATGGAAAAGAACATGGAAAATGTGAGAACTCTCGTACCGTGCTACACGCTCGTGCTAAGGCACAAGCTTACGCTCAAGTCCCTTATGCGTTCAACAACGAAACAATGAATGGTTTACAACAATGAAACGGGAAGGCTATCAACATAGTCGTTCCGAGTAGAGTGTAGCAACATTGAAAGACTGTGGGACCGATGGGTCGCCAAGGCAACTCCCGCACGGGGAGTTGTATAAAGAATGAACGAATAAGTGAATGAATGAATCAACGAATGAATGAATGAATATGTGAATGAATCAATGAATGAACGAACAAGTGAAAGAAAGAAAAGAAAGAATAAATAAAAGATAAGGAAGAAAGGAATGGTTAGCGACAGGTATGACGGGCACATGCAACGGGGCTCGCTACCCGCGCTGTACGGACGCCAACCTGGTCGATAACGCATCAAGGCTAAGGGTTAGCCTACGGCTCGGTGACAGCCGTTAAGTTAAATGACAAAGAAAACGAAATGGTCATGGACAATCCATTAGTATACGGGAGGTGGGAGATATAAGGGATTTCCAACGGCATAGTCAAAGTGTGAAGGACGTGCCGGTCCGGACGGAAATCAAAAGATGGCTTACGGGCTGCCTGAGTGCGGGCTTGGCCACCAGGGGACGTAAGGCCGGGTATTTCAAAAGACTATCAGGGTGTACCAAGCCGCACGCCATGATAGGTGAGGAAATTACCAAGGGGAAGACATGTCCAAATTGGCTTGTGGTGCCAGCGACCGATGCATATAGATTAAGTGGGCTTTGCTGGTGGCAATCCACGTGCAAGTCCTTGCATTGAAATCAAAGTAGTCTAAGTTAACTAAATAAAGTGCCTTATGAATATGCTTGAAATGTAATGCACCAAATGATAAGGAGTACTTCGTGCAAATGAATTTAAAACACGCCTACGACGTGCTAGAACCCGAGGCAGGGACACGCCCTTGATATTGAAAGTTTACATGGATCACGTTAAGTTATTTCCTATGAATTGTTGACTAACTTGGTTTACTTTGGACAGGGAAGGCCGGACGGTAAGTATGAGTAAGTCATGCATGTATTTACCATGCAACACATTGAATTTGGCAACGCGAGATAGGTTATGAAATATGCATGAAACTGATCCTAAGGCAAGATTAGAAAGACAATAAATGATAGACGGTGTACAAAAGTAAATAGAACGTGTTTGGTAATGATAGCATTGTGGGCGAGCTAGCCTCCCCACCAGTGCATAACAATGTACTGATAACCCCACAGTCTGCTTGCAGGAAGCAGGAAACGTCGGCGGGTGCGGAGCTTCCATCGAACGTGTTAAGGCGCGGAGCCAACTCTGGGGCCTTGGGACGTTGCAAGAAGCTGAAGCACCCTATACAGGACATAATGTATCGGAACATCGCCATGAATCATTCCATTTTGTAAGCCACTTGGCACGCCTTTTATGTTTCAGAGAGAGAGCTTGAGCGATTTGTAATATCGGCCTAGCGCCGCCTGTAAACTTCTTGAATATCAATAAAGCACTTGAATTCGCTTCAACTTGTGTTCATTTACTTTCCGCTGCAAATGGAGGACACTCTGTACGACTCTGTGGCCTAGCTCAAATCGGCCGTTTCTGGACTTGGCCTTGCACGGGCGCAACCTAGGCCCGTGCGGCATCACGCCTTAGCGAGGACGATCGCTCCTACGGGAGCGGGGCGTGACAGTACTTTCCCTAGAGATTGGTACAGCTTACTACGTTGAGTCTTCCAACGTAGGCTGGACATGTCCGACTCGTGTCCGATTATTCGGAAATGGGTCGTGACAACAACAGCTCTCCAATGGTGTTGCAGAAAGCTGAGGGCCACATGTCATGCATGTAGTGTTACCCGAGCTTTGGCTTACAGTAATTGTCATTAGAGCTGTCAAGTGGGCCGGGTCGAACTATTGGTGGAAAATCTCAGCCAAGCCAGACACGTGACCCACGATATGGTGGACTTCGGGTCGGGCCGGGCCGGGCCGGGCCGAACTAGATTTTGATTGGCACGTGACAAATTTGGGCAGTCATCATTCTCCTCAAAAATTTTGTATATTAATTACAGTCATTTTTTAATCACAGAAGATTGAACATCAACATGTTTCCATATATGATTTTCAATAATCATATGTATTTACGTTTATTAACATAATATAATAACATGGTTAAAATTTTTAAATATTAATTACAATTATTTTTTTTACTATAGAAACGACAATCTTATCTATTTGGGTGGGTGGGTCAAGTCGGACTTTGGGCCGGACGGAATTTGGGCTTCAGGCCAGGCCGGTCCTATAATATGGGCCGATATACGTGGTCCGACACGACCCAATATACGGGACCGGGCTGCCCGGGTCCACAATCGGGTCGGGCCGGCATGCGGACTATTTTTTTGGACAAGGCTAGTGTCGTACTGGACCCGTACGCCGAATTGACAGGTCTAATTGTCATCTTGTGAAGAAGTTTGTTTTTCTTCAACACTGTTCAAAGAAGGAAAAAAAATTGCACCATTAGATTTTTTTTCCCTCCAACAATCTTTTCAAAGAAGAAAATAAAAGATTATGTACATTCAATACAATCTATTTTCAACCAATTAGAGCATAATTTGTCTCCAACCAATTAGATGTTTCGAACCAACTAGAGCACATTCGATCTATCTGAAATCAATTAGAGTAGTCCAAATTAGACCCGTAATTTTAGACTTTGATACTACTTGTTAGGAACATGGTGTGATCTGAACCGAAGTTGACATATGAGGTGTAATATGGACTGAGCTCATTTGTCTTAAAATAAATTCTCATGGAAAGCCTAAATAAATCTTATTTATCTACGCCTCATGACCACACTTCTATTCAATGTGGGACTAAATTATCAACTCCATTGTCATCACTTTTGGGCGCTCAACCAGAAACGAGATACGATCCAATAACTTTAGTCCAAAGAACCTGATGCAAAAATGCAATACACTGGAGCAGAAAGTTGAATTGGTAAAATATTGTAACTAAAGAAAGAGCATTTCAGTATTAGAATATTTTCGTTTATACAGAATCTGAAAAGAGTCAAAATGTACACAATCTTACTTCCATACGTATGAAAATGTTTTTTTTTTCAGGACTCAAATTTGTATCCTCCAAAGATGTTAATAACAAATCTTATCATTGTATCAGACCACGCCATCTAGTATACATCAGGGTCAGTCCTGGGCATGGGCAAGCTGGGTGACCGCCCAGGGCCCATAGTTGATAGGGGACCCCAAAAAATCGATATATATATATATATATATATATTGGAAGAAGGTAATTCCATTGATAATAATAAAGGGTACAGATACAGGTAGAATACTTAGTTTCCAATCAACATTTTTACATCATTATCTATGTTGTGCATAATGCCAATCTCAGACATGATCTTGTTCTCAAATATTCGCCTGTTTCGCTCTTTCCATATATGCCATACCGTCGAAGCTAATCTGATTTTTGCCTCCTTGAACCACAGAGTAACCTTCCTGCGAAGCTTCTGAATGTTTTTAATAGCTTCCTCAATACTCCTCAGGTGACCATTTGGGATCTGTAATTTCTGGCTTTGTGTCATCCATATTCTCCATGAGACTGTGCATTGGAAGAACAAATGCTTTATACTTTCTTGCTCTTGGCTGCATAATGCACACTCATAGCTTGGAATGCTAATACCGAATCGATGCAACCGATCTCTAGTGACCAATCGACCCATCATAATTTTATACAAACAGTATTGCATTTTACGCGAGACTCCTTTAGCCTAAATGAACTCAGTATTATCAACTTTGGCGTGAACCGGCCGATATATATATATATATATATATATATATATATATATATATATATATATATATATATATATATATATATATATATATATATATATATATATATATATATATATATTACAAGCCAAAGAAGTTACCACTAACAAGGGCTCAAGAAAATCCTAAATTTCATGTATTTCAAAATTATTATGACTAGTAATTACAAATTTATAATTCATATAT
The DNA here is from genome assembly GCA_029216955.1 of Iris pallida. Taxonomy (NCBI): domain Eukaryota; kingdom Viridiplantae; phylum Streptophyta; class Magnoliopsida; order Asparagales; family Iridaceae; genus Iris; species Iris pallida. The sequence goes on along the minus strand of JANAVB010034416.1, from coordinate 858,852 downwards.
TAGTTACTTGGAAAAAAATACATCACACAATTTTGATTAAAGAAAGTTGAAAAATATAAAAAAAATTAGTCTATGGTTAAATGTATCCATATTTATTAAATAAATTGTCGTTATATAAAAGATTCAGCTAAGTGTGGATGGAAAAAGATTCAGCTAAGACGTCTTACTAAGTACATTTGTATTCTTTCTCACTAATTTTTACAAACTTTTTTTGTACAATTTCTTGCAACTTGAAATTTTCGATTTTGTCTGGTTGTGCATGGATCAAAAAGAATATTATTGTACCAATTACTTGCTATTTGTGTTCCTATTGAATAAGATGTTGGTGCTCTTGCTCCTTGACATGAAGAGAGATTGCTCTTAACATGCTTAGAAAAGTTTAGTTCCAAACCGAAAGTGCACCATGAGTTATCTCAACATATATACTTGTATGTGTTGTTGGGATATGCATATGGGGTGGTGACCCTAAGGAGGGAACCATGTGGTTGATTTTACTAGAGGTAAGGATAAGGCTCCAAGTAAAGCATTCATGCTTTTTGCTCTTGGGAAATTAATTTCCATTAGAGCTAAGCCCCGTAGCGATAACTGATCCGAGGATTTTGGATCTGACATCATATCGTCGTGCACATTGCGAATCTGAGCGGTTACAGCAGGACACTATATATAAGGCCTCTCTTTTCACAGAAAATATTGGATTCTTTTCAGACGAAAATTATATACGAAAGCAGAGAGAGTTCCTCGACCCATTCGTATTCCAGCGCCCCCTGTAGCTCCTCGTGCCCCCAGTATTTCTTCCTTGTCTTTTCGAGCAGTCCGTTCTTGAACAGATCAACACAGCGTTCCAGAGTTCTTTTGAACTTGCTGGTTCCTGGAAGCTGACCGTGAGGGCGGATCTAACTTTGAGCACTGGTGTTCTTGACACCCCAACATGCTTTTCTATTATTGTTGATTTTACGAAAGTCTTTTTAGACTATTCGTACGCTGTCTTTAACGGAAAATCTTTTTAGATTTTTCGTTTACAGAGTCCTTCTAGGATTTCTGCTTTGCACCTTCCCTTGAAGTGCTGCAATCGTGTCACAAGAGTTTACTTCTGACTTTATGCCCAGGGAGTAACAATCTCAAAGCTAGACCAGAAGATGAAAAACTCTCGTGCCTCTCTCCTCGATACCAGCTTTAGCAAACTGGAGAAGTTCGACGGAGAACACTTTCAAATCTTGAAGAGGAAAATCACCCACAATCTTCAACTAGTGGATGTCGACATGTGTTGATTGAGGCTGAACCAACGATTTCAGAAGGACCGACGATTCCAGAAGGTGGTACAACAGATGTCATTGCTGCTGCACAAGTTAAACTGACCAAATGGAGAAGGGATAATAGTTTCTGTAGGCTATTGATTCTGAATGCAATGGAGGACTCCCTGGAAGAGTCATACTCCAAGCAAACTTTTGCCAGGGACATCTGGGAGTCCTTAGGAAAGCTGTATGAAGACGACGACAATAGGTCGGAAATCTTCATCGTCGAGTAATACCACAAGTGGCTCTTCGAAGACGAGAAGGCAATGCTGCCACAGCTGAAAGAGTTTCTTGAAGTTGTGCCAGAAGCTAAAAGACGAGAAAATACCCCTCGCCGACAAGTTTGTCGTTGGAGGGATCGTCTTGAAACTTTCTACTGGATGGAGTACTTTCTATGCAAGAATGCATCAGAAGAAGCTAAACATTAGCTTGGAAGATCTCCTACAAGAGATCCATGTTGAGGACGAGATGCGTTCTCAACAGAAGATGGACACTCTGTCCAAACAATTGGCTAAGGCCAATCTGGTGCAGACAAGAGAGTCCAAGGGAAAGCAAGTGGCATCTCATCACAAAAAGAAGGACTCCACTAATCTGAAAGTGAAGGGTCCTTCATTCAAGCATCAAAAGTCCAAGTCCCACGTGACTTGTTTCAATTGTGGCAAGAAAGGCCACTACAAAAGTGAATGCAGATCCAAGCCTAAACAATCAGAGAAAGGTGAGCCTAGTAAGGTTTCTTTAGTTTCTAACATTGTTGCTATGATCGCTCAGGTCACTACTGTGGGGGCTAACTCTGACTGGTGGATAGACACTGATACGATGTGCCATGTCTGTTCTGGTAAGGAATGGTTTGTCACGTACCAGCCAACGTCTGAAAAAGTTATCATGGCGAACCAGGCCCAAGCTGAAGTTCTGGGGATCGGGACTGTGGAGCTGAAACTCACTTCCGGGAACACTCTGACGCTCCAAGGAGTGAAGCATGTTCCGGTGATTGCCAAGAACCTGATCTCTGGAAGCCTGCTTAGCAACGCAGGCTTGAGGATGGACATTAATGCTGGTCAGATGGTGATGTCCAAGAAGGGAACATACTTCGGAAAGGCTTATCAAACCGAAGGATGTTTAAAATTCAGCTTTTAAACCAGTCTAATAAAATTAATGCAGTCGCTCTTTCTGATTATTTTCTTGAGTTGTGGCATAATAGGCTAGGACATGTTCATTGTAAAAGAATCAATAAAATGTCTAGTCTAGGACTTATCTCCAAATGTGGAGGTAAGGTAGAGAAGTGTGAAATATGTGATCAGACGAAGATCACAAGAAAACTCTTTCATCGGGTCAATCGAAGCACAGATCTTTCGGAGTTGGTGCACTCCGATATCTGTGACTTCAAACAATTCTCTACAAAAGTCGGAATGAAGTATTTCATAACCTTCATCGATGACTTCTCGAAGTATGCGTTCGTCTACTTACTGAAGTCTAAAGATGAAGCTTTCAAGAAGTTCAAAGAGTTCAGGACCGAAGCTGAACAGCAAACTGGACAACAACTCAAGAGGTTGAGAAGTAATCGAGGCAGAGAATATCGGTCTCATGAATTCACATCATTCTGCAAAGAACATGGAATCATCTGCGAGACTACTGCTCCGTATTCTCCTCAATCTAATGGAGTAGTAGAGAGGAAGAACCGAATGTTGACAGAAATGATGAACTCAATGCTGCTAACTGCAGGTCTTCCAAATTACTACTGGGGAGAAGCTGCATTAACGGCCACTTTCATTCTGAATAGAGTGCCATATGCAACTTCTGACATAACTCCTCATGAACTCTGGTTCAAATTCAGACCTAACTTGAATGTCATTCAAGTGTAGGGGTGTCTGGCTTATGTGAAGCTCCCAGATCTGAAGATTCAAAAGCAGGGGACAAGGACTACGAAGACGATCTTCTTGGAGTATGCCGAGAAGAGTGATGCTCGAAGATTTCTTGACATTGAGTCAAATCATATCATCGAATCTCGCGATGCTGAATACTTTGGAGACAAGTTTGCAAGACACAAAAATATTATTCTTCCAGACATTCCAGAGAATGATGAAGGTGCAAATGAGACTGAGATCTCATATGAGCCAGTAGTCCAAGATGAAGTTGTTGGTGGGGAAACAACAATTGAACCAGAACTCGCTGAGCCGTCAACGAAGCGAGCAAGGAGGTCGAAGAGCTTCGGAGGTGACTTCGTCACCTATCATGTGGAAGCAGATCCGCTTACCTATGATGAGGCGATGAAGACCAGAAATGCTATCTTCTGGAAGGAGGTAATAGACAACAAAATTGACTCAATTACCTCCAATAACACATGGGTGTTAGTTGATTTACCCGAAGGAGCAAAACCCATTGGATGCAAGTGGATCTTCAAGAAGAAGATGAAAGCTGATGGAACCATTGACAAGTTCAATGCCAGGCTAGTGGCCAAGAGATTTTCTCAAAACCAGGGGATCGATTACTTTAACACATATGCTCCAGTAGCACGAATGACAACCATCAGATTGTTGATTGCTCTTGCGGCAATACACAAGCTGGTGATACATCAGATGGATGTAAAAACAGCATGACGAGCTGACCGAAGAGATTTATATGCAACAGCCAGAAGGATTTGTCGTCAGAGGCCTAGAAGACAAAGTCTGCAAGTTGGTGAAATCTCAGTACGGCTTAAAGCAAACACCCAAAATGTGGCATGAGAAGTTTGACAAAGTTCTAAGGTCAAACGAATATAGGGTCAGTGAAACAGACAAGTGTGTCTATACTAAATTTGCTGACGGAAGAGGAGTCATCGTTTGTCTATACGTGGACGACATACTAATCCTAGGAACGGATATAAGCTGTGTCACGGAGACAAAGAAGTTCCTCTCGACAAAGTTCAGTATGAAGGACTTGGGGGATGCTGATGTTATCTTGGGACTCAAGATCATCCGGACAGACACTGAATTGGTACTATCATAATCTTATTACATTGAGAAGATGCTCACTCGATACGAGTATCATGATCTTCCTATAATTGATACGCCGTACCGAAGTGACCAGAAGCTGGAGCCAAACTCGAAGGAAAGCGTCAGACAATTGGAGTACGCTAGCGTCATCGGAAGTTTGATGTACGCTACTACTGCCACTAGGCCTGACATAACTTTCGTCGTGGGAATGCTGAGTCGATTCACTAGCAATCCAGGCGTTGAGCACTGGAAAACTGTGAAGCGTGTTATGAGATATCTCAAGAAGACTCAGACATATGCACTGCACTTCAGCGGAGAGCCGTCGGTAGTAGAAGGCATCAGTGATGCCAGCTGGTGCTCGGAGTTGGAGAGTGAGAGGTCCACTGGTGGATTCATTTTTACAATGGGTGGAGCTGCTATATCGTGGAAGTCGAAGAAGCAGACTATGCTCTCATGGTCATCTATGGAATCTGAGTTCTTTGTACTTGATACCGCAACAGATGAAGCAGAGTGGCTTCGGGAGCTCATGTATGATCTTTCAGTGGTTGGAGCACAGATACCGACAATTTTGATATACTGCGACAACCAGGCGACTGCGGCGGTGACATCAAATGATCTTTTCAACAGGAAGAAGAGAACTGTGCGGTTAAAGCACATGACAGTGAACGATCTCATCAAGAGAGGTGTCATTGCAGTAATCGATGTTCAGAGTCAGGAGAACCTGGCGAATCCGTTCACGAAGGGCCTCAAGCGTCAGCTGGTTGAAGACACAGCAGGGAAGATGGGCTTGAAAGCATTCTGATAGTATGTCCTTGTAATCCTACCATAAAGTTTTATGTTATTAGTTTAAAGAGAAATCTACTAGACATCTAACTTTCAGTTCAGGGGAGGACCACTGACTGAAAAACTATCAGGTAACAGTGGGTACTTGTTCTTGAGAACATGGAAGGGTTATGAACCCATAACCACTATTGTCTACTATGTGTTTTCTGCGGAAAACATATCCTGTGTTGAGGTTGGCTTAAATGCCTTAATGAGTTCTCAGGCAGAGTGAATGCCTGGTGTGCTTTACAGGAAGCATGGTAGCACAGCACTACAAGAAGTAAAACTCCATGCTACAGTGGGATGACTCCATCATGAGGTTCCCAGGTAGGGGTAATGCCTCGGCTTTGCAAGCCAAGTCATAGTGGCGTAGCACCGCAAATAGACAGGTAGCCTAATATTGTATGATAAAATTAAAGAGTTGTAGACAGCACTACAAAGGGGAGGGTGACCCCATGTTACAGTGGCATGACACCACGATGAGGTACCCGAGTAGGGGTAAAGCCTCGGCCTTGCAAGCCATGTCGTTGCGGCGTAACACCGCAAGGAAGCCTTAGGCTTCATACTGGGTAGAATGGCACTACAAAGAGGCTGTGACCTCATGCTGCAGTAGTATGACACTACGATGAGGTTCCCGGGTAGGGGTAATGCCTTGGCTTTAGGCCATGTCATAGCAGCGTAGCACCACAAGGAAGCGCAAGGCTTCATGCCATGTCTCTTTAATAAAGAACTTATTTATAGTGTATGAAAAGAGATATCAGGCCGTCTCTTGAGGGACTTATAGACGCCCAAAATTATACACTGAAACCAGGCTGACACAGGGCCGTTAATGTGCAGCCAGAAGCACATGTAACTACACTTTGTGAGTGAAAAGAATTACAATTGTGGTACAGAATTCAAGGCGTAGTCCATTCTTATATCACATTGTTATTCAACCCATGCGGGAAGATTCAAGTCGTCAGCGACATCTATCCTAATGCAAAATGGACAGTTACTGTAGGAAACGCTCAATCCTAGACAAATATATATGTTGAGATATGTGGGAGATTGTTGGTGTTCTTGCTCCTTGACATGAAGAGAGCTTGCTCTCAACATGCTTAGTAAAGTTTAGTCCCAAACGGAAAGTGCACCATGAGTTATCTCAACATATATACTTGTTTGTGTTGTTGGGATATGCACACATGGGGTGGTGACCCTAAGGAGGAAACCATGTGGGTGATTTTACTAGGAGGTAAGGATAAGGCTCCAAGTAAAGCATTCATGCTTTTTGCTCTTGGGAAATTAATTTTCATTGGAGCTAAGCCCCGTAGGGATTTAGCGACTCGGACTCGGACTCATGGGCTCATGAGGCATAATGTGGCATTTTTTTGGCGCACTTTGCACTTAGCACGTCAGCATCGTCGCTAGGCGCATAGTGCGCTCAAGTTGCGCGAGACTCTTGCGCAGACGACTGTGCGGCCAAGGTGCGCGGCCAAGGTGTGCGACTCAGTTGCGCGGCCAGTTGAGCTGCCAAGTTGTGCGGCCCAGTTGTGCTGCCAAGTTGCGCGGCCAGTTGAGCGCCTAGGTGCGCGGCCCAGTTGTGCTGCCAAGTTGCACGGCCAGTTGAGCGCCTAGGTGCGCACCCAGGTTGCGCTGGGTGCGCAGCGCGCGCAGGTTGCGCCAGGTGCGCAGGGAGCGCTGGTTGCGCAGGGCGCACGGGGAGCGCGGGGCGCGCTGGTTGTGCTGGGCACGCACAACTCGTTCAATGGCGCTGTTTCGCACAGATCGTGGCTGTCCACATTCTGACCGTTTCGTAATGTACGATAATTGATCCGAGAATTTTGGATCTGAAATCATATCGTCGTGCACATTGCGGATCTGAACGGTTATAGCAGGACACTATATATAGGGCCCCTTTTTCTCACAGAAAAGATTGGATTCTTTTCAGACGAAAATTATATACGAGAGCAGAGAGAGTTCCTCGACCCATTCGTGTTCCAGCGCCCCCTGTAGCTCCTCGCGCCACCAGTATTTCTTCCTTGTCTTTCCGAGCAGTCCGTTCTTGAGCAGATCAACAGAGCGTTCCAGAGTTCTTTTGAACTTGCTGGTTCCTTGAAGCTGACCGTGAGGGCAGATCTAGCTTTGAGCACTGGTGTTCTTGACACCCCAACAGGCTTTTCCATTATTGTTGATTTTACGAAAGTCTTTTTAGACTATTCGTACGCTGCCTTTAACGAAAAATCTTTTTAGATTTTTCGTTTACAGAGTCTTTCTAGGATTTCTGCTTTTCACCTTCCCTTGAAGTGTTGCAATCGTGTCACAAGAGTTTTACTTCTGACTTTACGTCCAGGGAGTAACATAAGATACTTATTGATTATTACTTCGTGTACCAGACACCCATATTTAAGCTTAAAGGGACTCAAAACATGGCTGAAAATAAGTTGACATATTTTTGTTGCACTAAACATATTTTTAAGATATAATAAAGTAGTATTGTTTTGTTCCAAACCATTTAACTAATATTCTAAAACCAAGTTGTTATTAAATTTAAAAGCATTCATAGTTATAGATTATATTAAGATATAATGTTTAAATGTAGATATATTTTTATGTGTATATATAATCATAATAATAATAATGTTATATCTATATTCTAAAATTTCTTATTTTTTTTAATATTTCGAATAGATCTCGTGTGTCTATATTTGGGTCCATGTCCCTTTCTATGTAATGGTTGAACACGAGGAAGGAAGAAGGATTTGCACCACTTGGCACTTGTAAGGAGCCTACGTGTGTTAAAACTTTAGACAGGAAATTGGTGTGTAGCTATAGAGCATTAGTTCCATTCCAATCATGAGGCGGCTGTAGCTATAGCACAGTATAAATAATGTATGCTTTTATTTGGATTGGAGACACAAGAGTGATGGTACAAAATATGTTGAAGAGCATGAACAAAAGTAACAAATAACTGATCACGGACCATACCATCCCTATCATGTCCCCCTATATTTGGCCTATTATATGTGGACTTACGTTGACAAGCAATAGCTTAACATAACATGCTCTATCAAAAAAATAAAAGAGAGAATGAAAGAAGTTTCACGTAGGGTTGGCATAAGTTCATACTAGGAATTCTGGAACTTTATAGAAAAATCATAGTTTACGGAATCAGTCGATACCAATCCGACAGATACCGAGACAAATTGGCATGTTCCAATCCGATATCGACCGATACCGACATTGGATGCCACTTTTCCAACCAATTTGGCAAAAAAAAATTGAACGAAAGAGACCAAACATCAAGGGCATAAAAGCATAGTAAGATTGTAAAAAAAATGTATAAAAAAACATATCACAAGTACAACAATGGACAATGTAACTACTATTTTATTCAATTTCAAAACTACCAAGAAACAACAAAAAATACAAAAAAATATTACTAAATATATAAAATACTTTTTCTAAAATTTTGATAATTTTTTTTAAATACCAAAAATTCATCCAATAAAACCATCGATAATGTCGATACCGACAACTCTGGATACCCAGAGAAAATCCTACCGACAATCCTGGATACTCAGAAAATCCTGGACAAAAATAGAAAGAATCCGAAAACCATTCTGATACCAATATTGTGAACCTTGGAAAAACAACATTACAAATTTACATATTATAGAAAGCTCATAATAAACAACTCCGAGTAAAGAACTCATGTCATGATGGTTGGCACTATACTGGAAATTTACAAAGAAATCGTCAACACACCTAATAAAAGCACATGAAATACAAAAAATTTATACCACCGTAAGATGTAAGTCAGGCTCATCGAAAATTACAAAAACAGTGTCTAGAAAATTGAATCTGTAGGTTCTGAAGTGTGAACCTGCACCTCGGTACCTTCTGCAGCTGCATTAGGACTGTTCAGTGTCTCAGCGCTTGGGCTGCTTTCTGGACCAGCAGTTTGACTGCTCACTTGGTTATCACTAGGAGTGCTCGTTGGAGCAGCACTTGGACTGCTTGCTGGTTCAGTATTCGGACTACCCACTGTTTCAGAAGCAGGAGCAGCAGCAGCAGGTGGTGGTTGCTCAGTAGGAGTCATAGGTGGTTGCTCGGCTGCTGGAGGTGGAGCTGCTTCTAACATCAATGGCTGCCCTGGCTGAGGCTGGGGAAGGCTTTGTGCAGCAGGGGCGGGAGTCGTTTTCTTGATTGTGATGGGAGGAGCTGTCAGGGAAGCCATACCCGGAGGAAGAATTTCTATAGGCGGCTTCTTTCCCGCTTCTGCAAGACTTGTGAGCTTGGGCTCCTCCAAAGAAGCCAAGAATGCTGATGCAGCATCAGTTTTAACAGATGTTGTCGGCTCAAGCTCCTTTTGCAGCATCTTGTTCCATGCTTGGGCTAGGCTCCTCAGCGATGGGCGACCGTGGGCCTAACAATTGATACACATTTATCAGGTTTTGCAGGAAAAAGAGAGGAATTTGAGTCATTTAATAAAACAGTGGATATTTTGTCCATCTTCCTGCAGGTTATGTTAGAGTTCGATTGCTCTGAAGCTTAAAGGTTCATTCAGAACAGAATATGCTGTTTTGATTGATCATACATGGATCACTCATTTGTAACTTCTTATTCTTTACAGGACCCAATACACTGTTTCCATTTGGTCATCTTTGGATCCTCGAGACAATGGCTACTAAATGTATTTCCTTTTGCTATTAATGCATATAACTATGCTAAAAGCAGCATATTATAAACCAGCTATTTTCTATCACACTTCTGCATGGAAAAAATAATAGAACTAGCCTTTTGGCTACCTGCTACATAGGACACGCGATTATAACAGTGCCTACTCAGAACTAAGTGGTTTGCTGGTTGCTATCAGTGGAATGTGTGGGAAATATAGGTAAGAAATTTACATGCGCATGGAGTACAGCCTCTGCAAGCATCCCAGTGTCCTGCCATGCCTTCTCCATTAGTGCATTATCTCCCAAAATTGCAGCTGCAAATGCCGCTTCACGTCCATGGCCTGCTGTAATCAGATTATTCACCAAATCCTGCAAAATATATATAATGGTATCACTAGAGATGCTTAATCTTGACGAGTCCTTTAATAAGCATCTGCAAATAAAATGTCTAATAAACAGTATAAAGCTGCACAAAATGACTTGCTTTTTACAAGAAAAGGCGACGCATCAGCAGGATGCAAGTAAAAGGTTTAAATTTAAATTAAAAAAAACCTGAATAAAGTCTAAAAGCGTATAGTCACAAGAAGAGTGACAAATCATATCACTTATCGATTTACCAGAAAGGTCTCTGCTCACAAGAAACTGAAGATTATATGCTATCGGATGATTTATGAAGCACCATGTAGTTAACATTTTTGTATACTATGCAGACTGCCAAATTCAAACTTCCTTAAATTGCAACCTAGCCATCAATTGAACTCCAGGAAGTTGGTTAACCACATAAACATCTAAAGGGCCAAAAAAAAAAACTATGCTTTATTTTTATTACCAACCAGGATACACTTGAGGACACTTCTCAGACGTATCTGATATATCCAAAGGGTGCATAGAGGCATCTGACACAACATGCAATAGGCAAGGATTTGAATCCATGCTTCATAGGTATATACATAGATAACACGGCCATACAGCCTTTATAAAGTGACATGACATCTACAACTGAAAAGATATAATTGAACAGGTTACATGGTGATACTATCTTCTAAATGGTAACAAGATATATGGATATTCCTTTTTAGATCACTGGTTTTCAACACCTGCCAACAATTTTGTTGGTTTGAGGATACTGGTTCACCATGTAGATCGCTTTTATAAAATTATATAACATAAATGTTCACGAGTAGAAATAAACAGTAATAAGGTTTCATAGTGCCATTGTGAAATACAACACAAATGAAGATACATACTGAGAGTCTTGTTAGCTCCCCATGGTTTGCAAGCCGCAATGCCACTCCTTTCAAAACATGACCATGTAATGCACCCTTCACAGACCCTGCAGCAGCTAATCTCTTCAGAGCTTCACGGGCAATATCAGCTTGTCCAGTGGCATCTGCAGCGTCTATAAGGTCCATAAACTCCTTTGCAAACTTCACGATTCCTTGAACAGCATCCACTAGGTTTTCCTGCTTAACAGCTGTCATATGTAGAATCTCACTTATATCTGTGCTGGCATTTTGTTGCGCGACATCCCTGCTATTACTCATTGTCAACAAGCACTGAAGTGCTCTTTTCAAGTCATTGCTCTGCATAGCTAAGTCAAACTCCAACCTGCAGAGCATTAGTGAAAACCCAATATCAGGATTTGCCTCTTCTAAATTTTATCGTTGTCGTTGCTTAAAGAATGAGTGTGTAGATGCATACACCTCTCCATAGAGGTAGATAGATAGTTGGCAGGCAGGTAGATACAGACTATTATATGGCATGACATGAGAAAATCAATGCATTGAGGCTATTATACGGCATGACATGAGAAAACCAAAGAAGAAATCAATTGGAACCTCTTAGATATCCCAGGTAAATGAAGTGCCTCAGTTGCATATCCCATCCCAAGCATGAACTGAGCCAAGTCATCATGATGCTCACGACCAAGCCGACTAGCCCTACACATACAACCAATGTCAACTCGTGGTCATTCGTGAAAAAAGTAAAAAAAAGAAAAGAAAAAGAAAACATTTCTCCGCTGGTACCATTTCACGGCACTAACTGCATCTCCATATGCAGCCAGACATCGGCAACGGATACCAGGATGGCTAAGGGCCAGGGCATGCGCGCACATATACCTGCAATACATATAATTTAAGCATTGCATAAATGTTTCCCCATAATAACTGAAAGTAAATACTCAGCATGGTTGGAACTAATGAAAGATTTTTCTTCCTTCTGATACTATCCCCTGCACCCAGGAGGATCCTAAACCCATTACATCTTACACATTTGTCTTTAGGTACTGACCACTTTGTCCACTGCCCTTTTGACAATGAAGATTTGCTTTATACATTAATAAGATATACAAAAAAAATTACTGCATAAAGGAATAGACGAGACCATAAATTATAAAAGGATATCTGGACCACTAAAGCTGTCATATTTATTACTAAAAGTAAACTGATGCAACATGAGCCTACAACTCAATCGAACAAATGAAAAAAGCAAATAGACAGTAGTTTTAAAGATCATTAATACAAGACGATGAAGTAATATTTTTAGCAATGGCTCGACAGATTATCATTGAAGACCTTGCATCCCTTACCAGGACATTTTTTTGTCTGAAGATGAATATATTGTCCAACAATTATTTATAAACTTCTAGTATGGGCTGCAACCACCAGTTGGACCCAAAGTTCCCCCTAACCTTATTCTAAATGCATGCATTTACAAGTATGCAACAATCATGATTGAGTACAAATTGAAAATCTTCACTGTTGACAATACCTAGCTCTTAAAATGAATAGAAACAAATTTTTTTTTTTGGAAGCGACGAGTCTTGCAGCATAAAAGTTGCCGAATGCTAGGCAAAAGGCGATAATTTTCTTTTCTTTTTCTTTTTCTTTTTCTTCTTTAATCACTTTAAGTAGCACTAGGAACCACTCATCATGACTGTCCCCAGACACTGCAGTTGTTGGAGCCTTTCAGCAGTAGAATACCCTCTCTAAAGCATCCTAAATGGTGAAGATCACGATGAACAGAGAAATTTGTGATTTAAACATTAATGAAAGTTGAAAGAGACCAATGGCTTTAATGTTTTGGAAGTAATGAATTTCATCATAGCGTAAGTGCTTAAACGTTTTAAACATATACAGACACATTTGCCCATTACTGTGTGTGTTTGTGTGAGTTACATGGAGTACATACACACGCATATGCATGCAATCATGAGGTACTCAATTAGGAGTATAGAGTAAAAGGTACCTACGAAATCAAAATTTCATCCATCCAGTAACCCCAAGGTCCTTTCCTTCTAACATCAAATACTATGCTTACATGCAGGACCTGATGCCTAGACCATCAACTTGCTGATCAAATAACTACTTCAGTACTTTATGAATTACGATGCAAGTTCAATCAATATATGTATGTATCACACTTTATGCAATGAAGTATGCCGAAATGATGATAAAATAATATCCACTTGTAAAAGTATTGCAGTATTCGTAAATCTAATACCAATGTAAAGTGTGCAGGATAAGAGAATAATATCAATACGAAATTACCTATCTATGAGCCAAAGGACCCCATCTCTGACACCTGCAACAACAAGTGGCCCTACAGGGCGTTTCTGTTCAGGAGGAAAACGAGTGACTGCCACAGACACACCTCCCCCTGCAACAGCAACCTCACCAACTTTCCTTTCCCCGGCATCTTTCTGAGTAATTGTATCCTCCCCGTCGACTTTGGAATGCTTTGCCAATGCAATGAATGGTGGTACAGAAGGAGTATGCTGAAAAGAGGCTAGTCGAACTACCTGATATAAGAAATGTTAGGGTTTATACGCAACATTCTGGAAGCATCATAAGACTAAAATGGCCAAAAGCTTATGCAGCAGAACCTTAAACTTGTATCTTGTATGAATTTGCAACATTGCCCGGAAAAGTTTTAGCATGTCAGATATGAAAATAATGTCTACTTCATAACAATACCATAATCTACAAATAAGGCCCAAGGGTCCAGGACAAACTTCAGCCAAGTTTAATTATGTGGACTTTCGATTTACACAAATATTAAGTTCAACATAAGGGTAAGTAAAGTGTGTTATGTATTGGGTATTGGCATTCACCATAACAATGACAAAATAAATTTGAATAGATACTGATACGGTTTATGGTTCAGCACTTACTATATATTATTACAACGTCAACATGAAGAGAAGAAGACTCGATCTAAGATGCTTAAAAAATGATCTCAACTTGAAACAAATGCTTGTAAATTTTAAGAGTAAATGATTTTAATAAATATTGCACTTTTAAAACTCATCAGCTAATTTATGTCCTGCAGAAATAAAAAGTGAAGAGTATCACATAATAAGCATTGGATCGCTAGAAGAGAATTTTGATCACCAAAACTTTGGCATACTATGTACTATGTTGATCATATAAATTTTATGTTTGCTAAATGTCATTTCAGTAATTTCACTAGTCTGAAGGGAAGTTCTAGAATAAGAAGGGAACACCAAAGATATAAAAACAGAAGGTTCTACTAGACACCCTAAAAGACAAAGACTAATGTGGTCTACAGATTCACACTTCAATATATCAAGGATAAAGTAAGGAGATACTCAAAAAATCCCCGCAAAAGGCCATCAGTTACCTTATAAGTTACAAAAATGCCAAAAAAGAGTATCCTTATAAGTTACTTTGGAGATGATCTCAAGTTCATCTCAAGGCACAAAAATGCCAAAAAGAGTATCCTTATAAGTTACTTTGGAGATGATCTCAAGTTCAATAATAAAATTCCATGGACAGTACCACAGAAATTAAGGCAGGGAGATAGAACATAGCAATAAGCTTGAGAAGTATAAACTGTTTGCAGATAGTCCCACATCAGTTTTGAGAGGGACCATCTCTGAATGTATATACACCTGGGTATTGTGCCTAATGGATCATTGATTCCATGATTCTAACAAGGTATCAAAGCAGGAAGTGAAAGTGAACAATAGGAGGACAAGCTGCTGATATCTTGCCTAACATGGTTGAGGATGTCTATATGACTACCTCTTCTTGGTTTGTCTCATTCTCATGGTCAGGTTTGTCAATCTTTGCAAGGCCTTGTATGTCCTGAAGGACCACGAGCATGGTTTTCTAGATTTATTAGTCATTCATGCCACCGGATTTTGAGTACATATGACTATGTCCACTTTACTCCCTCTTGGACATTACTTCTATTGTTTGTTGATGTTATAACTATTAGTAGTGGTGATTTTGAGCACATTATGAAAGTTAAGCAGCACTCGTACTTGGTTTGAGATGAAGAATCTCGGTCATTTGTGCTACTTTCTTGGTATAGAGGTCGAACATTCAGCAGGGCCTACCTTCTATCTCAACAGAAGTTCACCAATACTTGACAGAGTTGCTCTTACCGATACTAAGTACTTCACCTTGCCACTTGAGTTGAATATCAAGTTGCGTCTTGATAATGGTGAGAGCCTTTATGAATTCTTTCGGTTTCGACAACTGGTTGGTAGTGTGGTTTATCTTACTATCAGTCGTCTGAATATCACTCATGTTTTGCATGTTGTTAGTCAACTCAGCTTTTGTACTACAAGTCATGCTGCTCTTTTATAGGTTCTTCGGTACTTGAGGAACACCAGCACTAGATCATTGTTTTTTCATGTTATTTTGTCTTTGGAGCTTCGTACCAATGCAGATGCAGATTTGGCCAATGATGTTACCGATCGACAAATTACACTACTGACTATTGTGTTTTTTTGACAATTCTTTAATTTATTACAAATGGATGTTCTTTCACGATCTAGTGTCGAGGATGAGTATCATGTTATAACTGCTTCGTCTTGTTGTTGACATGGGTCTTATTATATCTGATCCTAATCCTTTGCATTCTCCGTCTTCATTTTCCTTTTTCGACAGTCCAAGATATGTTATATGACAATTTTAGTGTTGTTCAGATAAACGACAACCCTTTTCCACGAGAGGATGAAAGAGATTGAGCTATTCACGAGCCTTATACTGATAATAGACATTCCTTCTTGGCAAACTCATTGGTCGATCCACCTTGAATTTGACAGGGCGTTTTTATGATTTGTTTATCATTGTTTCTTTGAACATTCTGGATTGTTTCTCTTCTCAAACTCTCGTTGGACGACCTAACGTGAGTTTGAAGGGGGAGTTAGAACTAGTGCAGAAAGTCCCACATGGTTGTGCGAATGTGTGCATGTGTGTGTATTAGCCATTGTGCCTAATAGATCATTGATTCCATGATTTCAACATAAACCAAGGGCTAGTTTGGTTCCCGTCTGGAATGGAGCGTTTGTCGTTTCCAATAGCATAATGAACAAAACAACAATGCCAAACGCTCGTGAGAGCACCATTTAACGTTTGTCATTTGAAATCAGGGTCGGCCCTGTTAGGGTTATATACTAAAAGCATCACTTTTGTATTAACTTTATTTCCTTAAATTTTGAATGAGAATCATATGGACAAATGTTTGCATATTGTATTTGTTGCAAGTGTTAATGCAAGTGTCTGATATTATATATTGTAGATAATATGGTGTATGATGTCACACAGAAGATCATATTATCAGTTTCCTATGGAATATATAAATAGTTCACAACCTAGATGGACTTGGACAATCCATTGGAAAGGTTGTAGTGTAATCTGGTATTAGTCTATCTTGACTATATGTTTACACTAGTACACTATGTGTATTGAACAGGACCACTTGATGCTGTTCTCTTTATACTGACTACATAAGAGAACAAACACCTCTGTTATTATGGATGCTTGTGTTCTTAATCCGGATATAATAACAGACATGTATATGCAGTGTGCATTACTTTGACTCATAAAAGAGTGAGATTCATTATGGGTCAACAACCTCTATGAATTGGATAACATTGTATGTATGATGGATTGTTGATTATAAAAGGAATTCATGTCCCGATACATCGGGTTGATGATGTCCCCTTAAGGAGCTCATAAGGATTGTCATGTAAACCCTGCAGGTAGATTATATCCGACATGACAAATAATGTTGAGTGGTACTACTTAAGGATAAAAGATGTCGATCAATATAGTTGTCAGTAACTTAATTTGATCGACGGACATTCGATATCTTAACATGGAAAACCAAACGAGCATAAAATAAAAGGAGCCCACAATCATAATTTGGGATTACGAAGGCAGTGCAACAATAGTTCTTTAGTGGACCGAGCTATTGTTAATGGGCCTGGGTTATGTGTTCGGGCTGAACACGGAATACCCAGATCCGTTGGGAGACCTAACCCTAATTTTTCCTTATGGTCCCTTTCGTAGCCTTATATATATCATCTATTCTCTGGTCGTCATATTCATCAGAAACAAGAACCTTTCTCGAAATTCGTGATTCACGTAAGGAGAGAAAGGGAGGACTGCCAAGGAGAAAAAAATATTGGAAGATCGTCGCCCACACGACGTCCAACCCGAGGAAGGAATACGTGCAGAAGATCTTGGGGTCGTGACTGCTCGACGTTGCTGGAAATGTCTTCTTCTTCCCGTCGCAAGTATAATTCGTGAACCCTAGTTCCGCTATGAGGGGTTAGAACACGTCTTAGATCTTCTAAACTTCCATCGGTCAATACGCACACCAAACTAAGAGTCCTGAAAATCCCCAGTTCCATCAGGCCCTGGCCCAGGGCAGGCTGGGCGACGGCCCATAGCCCAAAAACTTAAGGGGCACCAACATGAACGTATCTAGAATAAAACTAGAATGTACTATGGGCCATCACTAACTCAAAAGAGTTGTGTTGCAGTGGTTATCATGTAAGGCTACACGCTAGAGGTCCTTGGTTCAAATTTTGGTGGCAACAATTTTTTTTTGTTATATTTACTTTTATTTTAGTTACCTTTTTTTTTCCATTATGTACGGGTGCCCCATTTCGAAAGTTCACCTCGGTCCCCCCATGAGCTCAGGGCCGGCGCTCTTTGAAATGGAGAGTTTGCCATTTCAAATGGGAACAAACTAGCCCCAAAAGTGACCAAGTTTCAACAAGATGAGATAGAGAGAGAAAAAGATACAATACTCTATCTCTACAGGCTTTCATTTTATGTCTTCCTCACATTGGGCCTATAAAGCATCGATTTAACTCAAAATGATATATCTGGTTGTTTTGCATTGGTTTCATCCTAGTTGTTTTTATCATTATATTGTCATAACACCGTACACGTGCAAAATGCTTATATATGATTGAAATAACTCTTTTTCAGTATCAGAAATTAAAACCAAAACCACAGTTTGAAGCCAAGAGCAAGCTGTACAAAATACAACCAAACCTAAAATTTCTCTGACAAGGTAACCATCACACCAATTGGCCAAAGAAAGTAATAACAGCAAAAGGAAGCTTACCCCAAAGGTTTGGGGTTGGCCATTCCGTAATAATACTAAATTTAAAAAGAGCTGTATCGCAAAATTTCCAAAATATAATTTAAACATAAAACCTGTGGTAAACAAATAAAATAATTCTTGTAGCATATTGATTTCTAACAAAATTTACCTAAAGATAAACTTTACAAATAGCCCCTTGATTAATGACTTTTATGCATATTGTAGCATTAGAATTTCTATGCAACTACTTTTAAGGAGTCAAAGTTACTTGAGAGTGTAAAACACAAGTGCAACTAAGATAAAATTGTGAATTCCAGATCAAATAGCAGAAAGAAGATGTGTAGGTGTAGTGAAAGTGAGAAAGAGATGGAGGGAAGGGAAGAAAAAAAAATGCTTGTGTAGTTTTAATTTTAATTTGCTCAGTTCATTACTATTCACTTTTCATATACCTGCAACAGTGGAGGTCTCAACGAGATTCTTTCATTTGTTGAAACTTGTGGGTTATCAACTGCTATAAGTGCCAACTCCCCATGATCAGCAAATGCTCTGTTTTGTGCTTCTCTGGTTTTCATTTCTTCTTTTCGCTTCTTGGTTTCAAGGTCAATAGGTGCAACCCCAGCATCGACAAATACACACCTAAAAACGGTGAATGTGCTTAGGAAAAGATAATGACGTAGGAACTTAATGATTAGGCATGAACCTGCTAATATCCAGCAAGAATGAAACATAAAAAAGATGGATGATCAATTAACTAGCGTAAATATTATTATTGTTATCTATGTTTGATCCTGATCTATTTCTTCCTTCAGGTAAATATAGTAAATCAGGGAACATTTTTAGTACATAACTAATCTTACAATCATCTTCCAACTACATAACCTAATTTCCATTTGTAGCCAAACAGTGAGATGAAGGTTCACACATCAACATTCAGAACTTAACAAATCAGGGACAACAGATTTATCACTTTAGTTTTAATATGAACAGCTCCAAAGAAGAGGATCACGTGGAGGATTTTTGAGATCCAAATACAAGATTTGGTAATCAACAAACTGACAAGCACCTAAACTTCATTAATATATTTCCCACGCTCCACTCTGGTAGGAAAAGCTTTAAACATATCCACCTAAGCCAGTTACTGTTTTATAGTCAAGGAGAACTTAGGCTGGCTGATCCTTGGTTACATAAGTGAAAACAGCATTACCAGAAATGTTAACTCTACCTACCAAGTACCAGCTAACTAACCTTAAATGTTTTATGTCAAGGCTGCAAATCTCTTTCTGGCTCATTAGCTATACCTCGGCTAGGACTTTGGCACCAAGACAGGCTTAAGATCCGGTTGGCAAGATTGGTTATAAAAACTTTGCCAATTCCTTTGTGAGCTTTTGCATGCTCCATAGCTGACCCCATATGACTGGCAGAAGGCTTGGATTATGATGTTAATATGTGCAATACCAAGACTTTTGGGATCAGCTATGCAAAAATATACAAAGCTTCTATACAACTATACAAGCTTAAGAACAAAAAGGAACTAAAGCAGGAAAGCAAAAGAGCAATTAAATGAATTGGAATCAGGTAAGTAGGGCGTATGCATCATGTAAAGTTTTTCCGACCATTCTATAGGTTCCGTGCATAACATCCCTATTGTAGCATGATCTATCTATAAATGACTTATATTCACCTAGATCAATTGGACCCTTTTAAGAACAAGACTGAATTGGATTAATTGCCAGCACGGAAAATAAAATTCTTATACGAGCTCTATAAGAACTCTAGTCAGGAAGAAGGCTTAAGACCAGCTAGGCATTTTGGACATTGAATTCTTATGAATGAAAGCATGAGAGATGGCAGTACATTGGCACAACCAAGCCAGAGGCCGATGGGATGACCAGATCAACGAAAACACTTCTCACAAATTGGGAGCAAATTGATTAATTGCAGTTCAAACATGAGGTCCATTACCAAGCAGGGGAAAGCCTAGCAGTTAAACAGCCAAGAAGCCAAATCACCCCATCTATCTATGAAGAAAGAAAGTAACAGCAGTCAAATATAGCTCACATGAAAAAGCCTGTCCTCGTGTACTTCCATGTTCCTCAGGACAATCACAATTTAGGTATAAATTTCCTCCCTTCCAATGCAAAAAATTAAAATTGGGAAAGAAGATATGATAGACTTTGCCTTCTTTGTTATGTTAATGTTAATTAATCAATAGATGAATACCCGACAAAACTTCATGGAGGTTCAGTGAAATATATCATGCGTATATTTTCAGGACTTTTAGTATTCTTCTAGTTAATTTTCGCTAAAACACCCTGAACTTTACAATATGTTTAAATTGATACCATGATTTTTTTCTTCACATTGATACCATAAAACCCTTTTTTTGTTAATTTCTATACCATGATCTTTGTCAACCATTATTGATGGAAAAGATAATCAAAAGCAAGAACCCTCCTTGACAAAGTCAAGCCCTCCAGTTGCACTACAATGCTGCCGGAAAAACCCCAAGCCCCCTCCCTAAACCCGAACCAACCACCATCTTCTTCCTCCTTCCTCTTCCCTTGTCCTAACCCACCACCGACATCTTCTTCATCCTCCCTAAACCTGAACACACCACCACTATCTTATGTTCTTCCTCCTCCCTAAACTTTAGCACACCACCACCATCATATACTCTTCCTCTTTCCATGTTCTAAACCCTAGCTAACCACTACCAGGTTTATCATCATGTTGGGGGGAGGGGGGGGGGGGGGGGGGGGGGGGGGGTGTAATTCTATAGTACAAACTCCAAAAAAATTGTATCGATACAAACAAGACAAATGCATAGTAAATTGTGAAAGTTGTCTCCTAGACTTTAACTTCACCTGCTACAGAGGTCATCTTAATCTGCTATCATCAATTTATTAGTCTAAGGTGTGGACTGAAAACAAATTAAAGGATGACCTACAATAGAAGGTAACCAACTAGTCAAAAAGAAAATACAACATTAAATGATGTTCCCTCATAATGATTGCTCCTAATCAAATTACAAGAAAGTCCTTTTAATAAGAACCAGTGGATCATAAATCAATGGTTAAAACTATTGGTTGTACCGCTACAATTCTTTTGGAGTTTGTAGTGTAGAAGGACCATATATATATATATATATATATATATATATATATATATATATATAATTTATGTTGTTATTAAAGATTGATCTCTAATTGATCTTTGAAAAAAAAGCATTAATTTAGAAGGGATGTACTAACTTGTGATGAGTCTAGGAAAGCTCCACAGAGTATTCCTTCGATAGGAATCTCTTTGTCCACTTCATATAGCATCATCATTCAAGCCCTCTCCCATCAGAATGGGGTGGGGTATGGAGCATAATAAAGCTTCATGAAAGATTTGACAGTTTTTCAAACTGGATGTCAACCTGACGTCAACCCTCTCTATGTTGGCGCCAAATTTCTCGAGGTAACTATGAGTATGGGAGGGTCATGACATAGAACCTAGACGACCAATTGGCACGTAGGTAGGTAGAACTTTTGGATATGCACCTTAAGCTCATGCAACCAAGGAGAACCCTATGAAGTTTTTCTGGACTATAAAGAGTCTAAACGAAGAGGTAAAGATTATAAGGTTTATTATTCGGAATTGCATTCATCTCTATGACACATTAAGCCAAAGAGTGAAGGAATTAAATGTTTCACATAGCATATGGTACAAAAACCAAGACATTCCTTTAAGATATCTAATTGTCCATGACAAATATAGAATAAGCATGCATATTATATATTAAGCATACAACAACATCAGAGCCTTTATCCAAAATTTAGGGGTTGGCTATTTGATTTTTGTTTTCTTCCATTCAGCTCTCTTAAGGGTCATGCCCTATGTAATATTAACAAAAACCATATGGGTTTTTACAGCTTCAACACAAATTCGCTTATGCCTACCCCTAGTTCTACAAGCTCTTTCGACTAATATCTTATGACTCCTCATAAGAGGTGCATTGCACATGTCCAAACCACCTAAGGAGACTTCTTGTCATCTTATTTTCAATTGGCACCACCTCCAACTTGCTACGAATGCACTTATCCATCTTTCAATATATTGCCACCAATCCATCTTATCAAACAAAAGCAGGTATCATAATAAATAAAAGTGATATATATATATATATATATATATATATATATATATAAACTTACTCTATTGTAGTTGGGGTAGCCACAAACAGCTGCCTACGATGCCAGACAGCGCTAGTGGCGGATGGTATTGCAACGTCTCCAAGATACCTGTATTGAGGGCGCAAAGAAGATATCACAATATACTGATGATATGCAAAAGCACAATACTCAACAGTTTGGTCCCACGCAGTCCACTCTGGCTGAGAGAGAAGCCCGCTTACAGGTTGGTAAGTTTCCCAACTGCAAATATTTGGCAATAATCAGATCGTAGACTAAAGCATGTGAATATAATGAAAGATAGCAAAATTAAAGACATATCACATGGCTCGTCTAGGGGGATCAAAGTGGTGATTCACAATGCCTGTAAGTCTTGATGTAAAACTGAGTTGTAGGGTTCAATTAAGTGTTGAGCTTAGGAAGACAGCTTGAACAAGGCCATGAAATATTCCAAAGAAAAAGTTTCTACATTACCCGAAATACAAAAATCAAATCCTTAATTTGAACACATTTGTGCACTGACTGATCATCTTTTACCTGTACAGCTGAAAATTTTGAGGTGCTGCTTCAGCACCAGAAGGCTTCTCCTCAGCACCAGGAAAAGATGAGCTAACTCCACCATTGCCAAAGCCTGACAATGGCATTGACTGAATACTTGAAATAGAAGTTGCAGCTAGAGGGCTAATTCTCCGTGATGTACGGTATGCAACACCAAGCAATGCACCACTATGCAGACCAATAACCTTTACGCATAAATCCATTAGTTAATAAACAAAATACTAAATACTCCTGGTGATAGGAAAAAACAGTAATATGGGGTGCAAAAAGGGCAGGAAGTAGGTGACAAAATCAAATGAAACCAAGAAAACAAAGCTAATTTGAGCTTGACCAACTTTTAGGCAAAAGTCCCTGATGAATTTTTACTGTTATACTCAGAGCCATCAGATTTAACAACTTTGAACTCCCAACACCAACCCCCCCCCCCCCCCCCCCCCCCCCTTTCCCCCAATTCATCTGGACTTAGAACATTTGCAAGCTTTTCAAGCATGTGACAATATTCTGGTAAACCTATTGAGGTTGATATTCACCATTTTTATGTATAATTTTAAAGATTATTATCATCTTAACACTACAAAACCCTTGAAAAGGACATCAAAAAGCCTTTTCAACCTCTTTGCCTTACCTAATCCTCGTCTTTGCCAGACATGCTTAGCCTCACTTCTCCTTGAAGCCTCGTATTAGTTTTTTATAGTATACTAGATGCGTAATAGGGCAATTAAACTAGGGAAGATGTATTCATTGAACCTTTCTCCACCTTTTGGTTTGACAAAGCAGCATGGATGCACCTCTCTCACTCTCCCCGCTATACATAAACACAGGAAGAAAAAAAATCTTAATCCTATTCTGACACTTGTTAATTATTTGGCCATAGTTACTTGGATAAAGAAAAAGATTTAAAAAAAAACTGTTATACATTGGATTAAATCAAATCTAACACTTAAAATAACAAATAAACTCTTGTGAAAAGGGAAGGATAGCTTGCAACACCATCATTCCATTCTCATCCCAGTGCACGTTAAAGATGAATGGTGGTTTAACCATTTAAGAAATGTGTATAAGTTTCAATCTTAGAGATCAACTTCCATTCAACTGATTAAACTAGTTTACGCCAAACAAGTCCACTGGAGCTCATTACCATGCTTGTTTAGCCTTGTTCACATCATAAAGTCCACATCTTGAACATCACTTGCTTCATCGAATTTAATTTAAGAAAGATAGCCCAAGGTTGATAGGTTGCATATTTCACCATACCAGTGAGAAATTTTACTTACACTTCCTCACATCTAGGGTTCACAACCTATTAACATTTAACAGGTGCATACATAAGGTGAACAACAACTACAAAATAACAATTTAGGCATTCAAACAGAAGAGCTTGACTAATAAAATAAAACCACGTTACAAAATTCACATCTGAAGTAAGGCTTCTAGCATTGATCCTCTATGGGCAAAAAAAGGCCACACGCATGTGTGAATGGTTATACTAATTTCAATGGTTCATTGCGATTATTGTACAAATCTTGTGACAAAAGGCAAAATTCCATAAATGGGACTGAAATCGTATAGTTTCCACTTGGATTCTGCATTTCTCCTTATTTGCAAGAGCTTAATCTGCATGAACAATGAAGTATGTTGTCCTACTACCAAGCCAACTTTCATATCTCAACTGCAAAAGTTTCTTGGATATATGAAATTTTAATTGATGGTGGTTAATTTAACTTTCTTATATGACACAAACTAGGTATATGAGAAATGGAAGAAAATTGAAAATACCAGATATAAACTTGCGTACAAAACAAAGCAAAAACATAGACCTTGGGTATAGTTTCTTGTACATAAAATAGAGGATGTCATACACTTCATACCATTTGTGCTTATGAACCCACTGCAATTACATGAATGTAGAAGAGAATTGTGAAAGGATATGGAGGATTACTTCAAGGAATACTAGGAGCAAAAGCATTTAGAGGAGAAAATTTAAACGGGCATGTGAGAAAACACATAATGAGATTGCTAAGGAATAAAGAATGAAGCAGGACATGAGATACTAGATTTTCAATGTCATACGAACTTATGATAGAAAACATATTTTAAGAGAGCAGCATTTTATTTCATATTATGGTGAAGCAGGAGGTACTAGGATTTTGGTGTACTAGGAGGGTAGATAAGATAACTTGTAAAGGTTATAAATTGAAATCAGGTAACTGCATAACCACACAACTTACACAGATGTCTCGGACACATCTATTAAAAGATAGAAGCATGGTTAGTTGGAACACGGAACACAAAAGTTGGGAACGCAGTACACAGAACTTCAAAAGTGCATATCAAACTATACGCGGTACACAGAACGCATCACAGAAATTAACAATCTACAAGGATAAAAATGATACACGAGGAAAAACTAAATGTTCATGAAGAAACTAATACTCTATGCCATGTTGCATGTACAAGAATATGACAAAAAGTTCCTGGCATGGGAACTACACTATTTCGGCGTGTCCTAGTGTATTTTGGACTGTTTGTGCCGTCTATAAAAGGGCATTGTGATGTCTGTCCTAGTGTATTTTGGACTATTTGTGCTATCTATAAAAAGGCGTGATGATGTCATGAGCCTCTTGTTAATGCAGGGTCTTGGGGAGGATCAAATGTACTAAGTCCTAACCCCAACATATGGAGAGATGATTGTGGTGTATTGAGAAGTTGGCTCAACTAGAATGACTTCATCATTTAGGGACGAAGAGTACAATATATAGGGAAGGGGACTCACCATTCCTAGGGTTTTCCCAAAATGAGACTAAAACTACTAAAGCTAGAATATATACAAGAGTAACTGATAAGTATCTTCTACACTCCCCTGCAAGTTGGAAGATTGGAGAGAGAGAGTGAAGATAAAGCGGGAAAGGCAACGCCTTGGTGAGGATGTGAGCAATCTGAGAAGTAGAAGAAACATGATGGAGCTAAACCTCGAGTCCAGCAAAACTACAAGAAACAAGATTGTAGTCCACACTTGACAAAGAAATATCAAGTTATCTTTGGCGGTACATATGATAAATCATTCATCATAATGGCAAGATTGGGGAGGATCTAGCACATACAATTGAAGCGGGATAATTGCATAATTATATCTTTTGAGATGGCTCAAGCATGAGAAGAGATGTGCTCCCATAATACAGTAAGTCGGGTACGTAACTAGCATCTTAGGTTATGCGTCGTACGAATACACTTAAATTTGTACATGTGCGATTGTCGTCTGAAAAGTTCTAGGATAAATGCATGAACAGACTATTGACAAATTGAGAAATATTTACATCTATAAACATAAAATCATCTATATATACAATCTCATAATCTGGTTTTCCAAAAGATTAACATACATAAAAGATACAACTAAGCAAAAAGGAAACAGATGCTCTACCATCAGCATGCATTACTCCTCAAACTTATCCACGCTATATAAAGGTAGTGTATCATCTTCTGGCATGCCTTCATCTAGTGAAGAAATACTAGGTCATCAAATACATGCAAGTCCTCGATTCAAGAACGATAAAGTAAATGAAATAAAAATTAAAAAATATATGATTGGAAAATCATGATTTGATCCTCAGATAGAAAGATAAAATAAATAAACCCTAAGAACATATTATAGTGTTAACTTGAAATAAGACTACTGCGATTCTAAATCTAGTAATTCTATAGTGCCCAAACTATTCTTATGGCCTAACAGTCACTACCACAATCACAATATAATTTACCTAAATTATGATGCAATTTGGAAAACAGTATTTAGATCCCACACTTGACTAGTTTCTCGGCAATAGTCCCGCAACCAGGGATTAGGCTTTTGCATAATGGCACGGTGCTTAGTGGTACGGGCCCCTCACACAGAGGGAAAGATAAAACATATCATTTAATATATAAACAATTTTTTGATCGAAATAGGCACACAAAGATATTACACATGAAAGTGAGCTAAGCGCTCACACCCTCCCATACAAGGCCTTGCCGAAGGAGGCAGGACACTGATCAGCTTTGGCATTATTTATATTGCAAAGATTTTATACGGTATGATTTATTTTGTTCTCCCCGCCCAATGTTCTATTCTACAATCACAAACAATTTCTAATTATATTATCTTATTAAATTTTTCTTTCTTGGATCCATTGGAATATGACAGATATTCTATCTCGATACGTATAGTAAATATCACGTAGTACGTGGATACTGCTCAATATGATATTCAATTTACTAGAACAAGACATATATGTATCATGATACGTGTAACAAGTATCACGTAGTACGAGAATACAGCTCAACATGATATTTCATCAACTAAATAAGACAAATACAACTGTAATATGATATTTGTTTATCTTGTGTATCTAAGTATATATGTTCTACAAGTTCAAAACTTAGACGGTTCGACCCCTAAGTATATTCAGGATTATCGAGAGTCTATCTCTAACTGACGTATGAGATCGAAAATTATTGGTCTTCGAAATTGGTCATCCGAAATTCTCAGAATTTTCGACAAAATCTCCTTTGGTGGAACTACTCAGCATCGGACACACGCAATTATATGATGTAGATAATGCAAAATATTAATAAGAATAGATTCTTCTTACCTTGTTACTTTAGCAATAAGTATAACCTTGTTATATTTGTTCTTCCGAACCAATAGAATACGTTAGAAACATATAGAGTTTAAAATGAATCTAACCATTGGATAATAAATAAACCAATAATAACACGTGCACATATAAACGAACATTTACAAATAAATATATCTGTAAGATATTGATCATTGCATTAATTTAGGTATCGATAAGCTCCGTAGTAGAAATACATACCTAGGTTACAAGTTCCGATGCATATCAAGTAAAAGTAAAAAAAATCTAGAAATGAATACTAAGCCTCAAAATATTCCATTGATCTGAAACATATAATCCAACTCAAATGACTTAGAAATAAAAATACAATTTTGGTTCAGTTTGATATCTTCGATTCCAAGATATTGATTTTCAGATAATCCGACACAACTCTAAGTTCCTGTGTTATAGTGTTATAAATCATAGGTATAGGAAACTTAAACTTGCATAATAGTCGCCTAGTAATAATACTAAAAATAGGTTTTGGTAGTACTAGGTTAATTTCGTAAGTCGGTATCGATAAATCGGGTACGGCTTAGCCTATAGGATACTTTTAGAATACGTTCTTCTAGGTTTATACTTGAATAGGCACATATAGGTAATTGAGCATGCATGTAATTTAGAATAATTTATATAAATAACATGTATAAACATATACATATACCAATACAAATATTAATTATGTGACCTACGATAACATTGGTGTATATATACTTGTGTCCTACTCTTGAATCCATACTCTAACAAGAATATGGACATGCACGGATTAATCTTTATAAGCTAGAAAACATATACATAAGCATAGTTTTGATTTAGAAATAATTGGACAAAATAGTTTAGAAATTAGAATTTTGAAGAGGACTTGCCTTGATTTCAAGTGAAGAAGGTGCATCTTCGGGTTGAAAAGTAAAGGGGAAGAGTGTGTGCTCTCTCTTTCTAGGCTAGGGTGCTCTCGGGTTTGGTATGGTGTAGGTGTGTGTGCTCTTGTTTTCCTAAAAGAGAAGGAGAGAGAAAGTAAAGGAAGAAGGGCAGTGAAGGAAGGGAGTGTGTGTGCTTTCTTTCTTGCTAGGAGGTGGTATGTGCTTCCTCTTTTCTTGCTAGAAAAATATGGTGTGTGTCCTCTACT
Source organism: Iris pallida (assembly GCA_029216955.1). Classification (NCBI taxonomy): domain Eukaryota; kingdom Viridiplantae; phylum Streptophyta; class Magnoliopsida; order Asparagales; family Iridaceae; genus Iris; species Iris pallida. The sequence continues at coordinate 830,227 of JANAVB010034416.1, read as the reverse complement.
TGCAAGGGTGCTCTCGGGTTCAAGAAAGGGAAGGAAAGAAAGTAAGTAAAGGAAGAAAGTAAAGGAAATAACAAAGATAAGAAAGAAACTTACTTCAAGAAGAAAAAACAAAGGAGGAGAAGTAAGGAGGAGGAATAAGAAGAGAATGGAAAGGGAGAGGGGTCATGTTGTGGCCGACCCCTTGCATGGTAAGGAGGAGGTGGCATGAGAAGGAAGGTTGTCCTTAAGGACCAAGTAAGTTAAGTAGGTGACTAAGCAACTTAAGTAGGTCAAGCTAATCTCTCATAATAATACTAATTTTTCTTTACGTAAAAAATATTATTATTATTATTATTAAAATTTGGAAGTTCGTGAAAATTATATTAATATTATATTAAAAGTCTGTTCTAGTAAAATATCAATATTATAATGAAGTTTTGGAAAACCGTTGTGACATGTAAGTATATATTTTGAGATGGTTCAGGCAAATGAAGACAATGTCAACGCATTTAAGTTACAAGCAATGATTGGAAGGAGGTTAAAGGAGAAGCGAAGGTAAAAAAAAGACCTGGATTGAACTTTTAAGAACATGGCAGCTGCTAATGTGACAGAAAAGTACTCCTAATAGATCTAAATTGAGGAAAAGGAATTATGTAGTCAAACCCAAATATATGGGATAAGGCTTGGTTATTTTTGTTGTAAAAAGATAATAAGAGCAGATATGCTGGTGTCCCGAAAAAAGCTGAAGCATGAATATAAACAGCTGTGAAGATGTCAAGACAATACTTACTGGCTCATTGCGACCATCTATAGACTTCGTCAAAACATGTGAACCCCCATCGTCCAGCAAGATTCTCACTTGTACTGTTGCTGAAGAAGCTGCACTGGCAGCTGCAGCTGCTGCTTGAGCTGCAGCAGCGGCAGCTTCTTTTGCTTTCTTGGATGAACCCCCTTTAAGGATGATAGGCATTCTTGGAGCCAGTGCAGTCTCCACCACAGCAAATCTGTCACGACATGTGTCCCACGCAAACATTCTTCCAGTCCCAGAATCGACAACTGACCAATCACTAACCCTATAGACTGAAAAAGAGGGAATATCAGGCCAGACAATAGATACATACCTGCAAAAGCAACACCAATAGAGAAGATGTTAGCACTACATATAAAGTTCATCAAAATAACATAGGAAATATATATATATATATATATATATATATATATATATATATATATATATATATATATATATATATATGAAAGATATGTTTCACAGGGAAGAACTACCGAAACGTGTAATGTTGTTGGTCAGTTGGATATTTCTCATAGCAGGTACATAAACTAGTTTGTCATAACTGAAAGATGTGGTTCAGTCAGTTGGAAACTAATTGAGTCATCTTGGTCCAAGCCTTCTCCCATCAGAATAGGTCAGCTATGGAGCATAAGAAAGCTCCGTAAGGAATTGATAGTTGTGCGACTGGCTGTCGGCTTGACGTCAACCCTGTATTAGTGGTGCCAAAACTAGACAAGACATCTATGAGCATGAGAGGCCCATGCCATAAACCTAGACACCTAGTAGACAGGTACATAATACATTGACCTACCTTTGGCTATGCAGTTAAGCTCATGAAAGCAAGGAGCCGTTTCCAAGCTCCCCTAGACTTTAAAGAGTTTAGATGAGTATGTAAGATGATACAATTTGTTATGGGAATTGCACTCATCCGAGTCATCTCTATGACATATTAATACAAAGAATGAGAAGGAATGGAACTCCCAATATGCTTGAATTAGTGGAAATCAGTATCATAAATAAGCTCATCTAATTTGAAACTAGAAAAGTGAACCACTGCAAAACACCAGCATCACTTCATGTGATTTTACTAACCGATTGCTGCCAAAGATGAGTAAGTAAGATGATACAATTTGTTATGGGAATTGCACTCATTCGAGTCATCTCTATGACGTATTAATACAAAGAATGAGAAGGAATACATTGACCTACCTTTGGCTATGCAGTTAAGCTCATGAAAGCAAGAAGCCGTTTCCAAGCTCCCCTAGACTTCAAAGAGTTTAGATGAGTATGTAAGATGATACAATTTGTTATGGGAATTGCACTCATCCGAGTCATCCTTATGACATATTAATACAAAGAATGAGAAGGAATGGAATTCCCAATATGCTTGAGTTAGTGGAAATCAGTATCATAAGTAAGCTTATCAAATTTGAAACTAGAAAAGTGAACCACTGCAAAACACCAGCATCACTTCCATGTGATTTTACTAACCGATTGCTGCCAAAGATTACATCCAGGCTTAGCTTTCAGAGCAAGTACAAATTTTGGGTTAAACTTATGTCTGTGGTTGCTAAAAGGTCAGACCCACCCATCAACAGATCCTAAGGTCTTGGCCATTAACAAATATGGATTTAGTAACTTAGTAACGAGTCTTATTAACTTAAATCATTAGTCAGTCAGTAGAAACTATATCTGCTCCAGAAAAGAATATTAGCACCTCATAACAAAATGTTCAGGCAACCTCAAACAGCCAACTACATATTTACAATTTTTTAGGACAAGAGAATTAGTAACAATTATCAAATTAAAACAGGCAATTTTGTCCCGAGCACTAAGATATAGCTACTCACTTTCCAGAACTGCTTACAGAGAGAACTGAATATGAATCATGTGGAGCGGGTGTGCTAATATGCTTCTTTGCCTGCTTAACAACCAAGGGTTCTGTTGAATCTGACTTGGATCTTCCTGTGTCGGATATAGAGCTGCTACTTCCAAGAGATGGATTGGCAGTGTTTGACAGCTGAAAATTTAGTAGTTTAAGCTCCCTCTCAACTATGTATACTGCAGAATGTTCCTTGCCGCCTGGTGGTGTTGGTAGTGGAACGACAGCTGGAAGCGATCTAGGATCAAACTCGCTTAAGATTACACCAATATTAGTTCCAGTGGCAACAAGGTGTGGCTGTAATGGATGAGCAACCATGCAGTAAACCTACACAGGTAAATACTTTCTTTTCAGATCTTAATCTCTAGAAAGACTGATGACGCAGGCATATATCTCCCGTAATGATTATCAGCATATAAGAAGATTCATCAAATACGATGCGTGCAGAAAACTGACAATGCAATTTCAAAATCAATCAAAGTTAATTTGTGTATAAAATACTCTAAACATAAATATGAATTAACTACAACAGTCTATTTACGTACCCTGAGTTTCTTCGTAGCTGCAAGTACTTGCGGAGGAACAAGCGATGATAATTCACATAATGGTCTCGTCAAAGCTGAATAAGTTGGATGTTCGATAGCCCTGTTTAAAAATCAACAAAGCAGATCCTCCGATTTAATGATTTGTGAGATGGTTCAAATACTAGTGTTTAGTTCAGAATCTAATGTTCCAAGTTCCAAGTCCTGGAATAATTAACTGCAAGATGATGAATATACCAAATATGTGAGTCCTTGACACAAGTAAGAATATCAAGATTTGGAGCCCGAGGATGGCACCAAGATGTCACACTATGACAAGCAAGTTTCGGAACAGGTTTTATACGTCTCAATTCCTGTATAAGTAAACTATGGAAATAAATTAAATGGCCACTACCAGAGAAATAATTTAGAATCAGAACTGAAACAAGATATACAAGTATGATACCTTAAATGAGACTGTGTCCCAAATTGCTAAGGTTTTATCAGCACCAATAGTAATGAGTTGTGGCGCACCTCCCATGACCCTTGAAAGTTCAACAGCCACCACACCTCCATCATGTGCCTTTAGAGTTAAGGTCATCAGTTAGTATTCTTCGTAATAAGGACTTATAGGCAACTTGCATAAATTTGAGCTAATGACTTTGTTAGCGTTGTAATTTCTGAAAATGATACCATTGTGCTAGTACCTTCAAACTAAGTTTCGGAACAAGTTCACGTGAATCATGCATGTGATCGGCGCTCCAGATTATAAGCAAACCATCGCTAGCTCCAGAAACTAAGAGTGTCTGAAACAAAAACAAATTCCCAGATAAATTGAGTAATTTCTGTCCACATGACTCATCTCTGGGCATGAACCGCCCGCAGAGAAGATCTTAGCTTAGCATGCAAAAACTGATAAGAGGTTAGCAGCCAAATAATTTAAAAATTGTCAATGCAACATTATTATCTGATGATAAATGAAAATAACCCTTGCTAAGGGAGAAACAAGCATTTTGTGCCTGCTTTTAACTTTTATTCACCAGGTAAATCAAGCAATAACAACTAATTTGCAACTAAAATCAATATGATGCTTCTTGGGCTAACCATGACAACAGAGGGAATATGAGAGGAAAAACTGGCAGAAGATTGCACACAAAAAAATACACGTGAGAAGCAACTATCTAATTAACTTCCATGTTTACTTCAATGCTCCAACGGTTACTATAGACAGGATCCATCTAATGGCCAACTTTATTATATAATGGTGTGCATCTACTGGCAAATAGCCAAGTATGCTGACTTTGTTGTTGCTTTCAAGTTCAAAAGAATGATTATTTGGCACTGTTCGAGAAAAAGTAATGGCATCTCTGGATTGGTAAGAAAATCTCTCTCCATGTGCCATTATATTCTTAATGTTATTGCATGGCCTCTTAAATTTTGCTTATATGGATCCATTCTTCATAGTGACTCTTCAAGTTGATTTGATAGGCAACTAACAATTTTCCTATAAAAAAATGCAGAACTTCTCCAGCTACAGTAACTGTTTAGGTCTCTCCCCTCCCTTTTCTTCTTAATCTTCCACACAATCAAAGACACTTCACGTAGCGAGTTACCCTCTAGTTTTCGATGTACCATAACTTTGTTCTCATCACGTAATCTCAAGCATTTATTATCAATCTCCATTGCTTGTTTTTCCTTAATTCCTAGTTATATAGCCCCTCTTAACCCATAGTTATACCATCTAATTTTGTTCCCATCACTTAATCTCAAGCATTTATTATAAATCTTTGTTGGTTGTTTTACCTTTAATGCTGGTAGGAAGGTCCAACTTTTTCAAGAATTATTCTCAATGCTTCCTGCCTATATAATTTATAATGTGAGGGTGTGGGAGATCCTTGTGCCCGAACTAGTTCTTTGGAGGATTTTGTTGCCCATTTTCCTCTCTTAGCCTGCGTGTACCAGGAGCATGTAGATGTATATACAAAATGTTTTTGGAATGCCCCTACATATATCATGTATTGGCATCCTATACGTGCACAGGTTTGCATCCCATCTGGAGTACCTTATGCTTCTTAGAAAGAGGGCCTAGGGAACAAAAGAAAGATACAGAGTTGAGACTAAAATAGGAAAAGAGAGATGACCACCAAAGAGGAGAAAACATAAGTTTGAGAGCAGTGGGTGAATTTGCAAAGGAAGGTGGGCGGGTGGGCGTGCAGGTATGGGTATAAGGGAGGGCCACTCGTGTGTATGGTTGTATGGGTGTACATACGGTCATTCATATTGCCAAAGGGCTTATAGAGCCACCTTAGGAGTCCCTTAAGGACTCTTTCTCTCTCATGTGCAAGTCACGTGAATAACTATGGAAGCAACACCTTACTTAGATAATAATTGGCATGCTAAACTTGAGAATAAGAAAGCAAAAAACGCTAAATAAAATAAGTATCAAGTGGCAAGTGCATATGTTCCAATCCCCCGCTTGTAAGCATTTAAACTGTATATAGCTAAAATGAGTTTTTTGTTTTATTTCGGCCTGGGGTCGAATCCAGGACCTCCATAATAACCCACACCACCCCAACCGCTGGGCCACCCCCTGGTGACACTATAAAAGAATCTATGCAACAGAAATAACTCTCCGGATAAGACAAGTCATATTGCTCACAACACTAAATGATATGTTGTATAAAGCATCCATCCTGGTTGCAAATTGCATTTGGGAAACATAAGACTCCTGCATATAATATTAATAACAGTACTAGCTTGCAATATTGAAAATGAACATAACATAAAGGTGCTAGAATATGTGTGCACTCATTACTAAAAGTTCGCCAAATAACAATATCAGGATGCTTCATACAATTGCAACATAATTGGCGTTACTTTTGTTGCTGCTATTGTTCTTCCATTGCCATTTGTACACAACAATTTACTACAGAATCAGTGAACTAAAGAAAAAAGCATCAATAGAAAATCTGTAATTTAATCAGAAAAGGCTAGTTTTGTCCTCAGGTAGTTGACTTAAGGACAGAAGGCAACGAATGCCAGCACAGAGTGCTTGAAATAGATTTAGTCATATGGTATACACACACGGCAAAAAACTTCAAGGAATTACCTCACCAGAAGATGCCATGAATGTCATCAAGCAAGATATTGATCCCTTGTGTCCACCAGTATACCTTCTAACAAGCTGCCAAAGATAATTCCAGTTGCCATACTTCAATCTAAAACAATATTTCAGAATCAACAAATTTATATGGAATTTGTCAATACCTTCCATGTTATCATAGAAAGAACTCTTATTACACCATCGGAACTACCAAAAGCAACAAGAGGGCCATCACCACTAGCAGAACGGGTGAGAAATTCCATGCTGCAATAAAATAAGTTTCAAGTTTCAGGCCAATGTTAGTCAAAAGATCCTGAAAAACAACAAACTAGGATTCATTAATTTATATAAATGGGGAGCTATTTCCTTTGAACTTTACAATGCTGCACTAAGGTGATTCAATAGAGTACTCGTCTGTCTCATTCCCAATTCAGTCATGGCAGAAATAATCAGTTTCAAACCAATTATAATCGAGACATGAAATAACACTGCAACAGCCTGTGCATAATTATAGATGTGATGTAGTAAAAGGAAAATATTCTTTAGGAAATGGATATACAAACATTAAGTAGAACTAGAAACCTAGATAGTAATTAGGAAAGAACTTTCCAAGATGTGCTGTATTCTAAGTTCTAACATGGTCAACGTAAAGTCCACCAAATATCCTTCAAAAATATAGAAATACAGATCATTTAACAACCTTCGAGGAAAGAATTGAAACCAAATCAAGTTAAACGGCACTAAATTCTAACTTTCTAAGATGCGAAGGACCCTACCATAATACTTACAGCAAGATGCTAATCCAAGAACCAACCCCAGCAATATTATGATCCATTTACACATCTAAAGAACATGACTCAGCATTCTAAAGAAGTTGTTTTGCTAACATGAAATATTTTCTCTTGCCTATTTCCTTGAATTACTTATAGTGACAACTGAGAGTCACTAAAAGCAGAATGCATCAGCTCATTAACGTCTCTACCTTCCTTGTTCAGATTTCTACATTCACAAATTGTGTAAGTTTCTAGGCCAGCTCCTCGGATATACTAACAGTTTACAACAATCACTTCTTAGACGGTTAAGATCTGTGCACAAGTTTATTTATGTAAATCACTAAACAGTTTTCTGCATATATCAATTACTCCACCACATCACAAATTGATTTGATCTTGTTCTAATATTTCTCCATATATAATCTAAATGATTCATTTATCTGCTAATATGATTTATGTTTGATTCAATATCTTCAGAAACTCAAAATTACTCTCAACTAAATGAGCAAAAAAAAAATCATAAATATTCGCTATTGGAGTACAATTTAATCCTAGCATGTCTTTATAACTTAGAATAAAGAAGCATTGACCAGTGATGAAAACGTTGAACCCAAAAAAGGGTATCATAGTGGCACGAGGTTCGTGCTAATGCAGGCTAAGGAGGGTGAAGATGTACACAGTTTACCCTCCCCCCCCCCCCCCCCCCTCCTCTCTCTCTCTCTCTCTCTCTCTCTCTCTCTCTCTCTCTCTCTCTCTCTCTCTCTCTTATGGAGAAGCTGTCTCCTAGAACTTAAAAAAATGCTAATCATCAGTTTCCATATTTGCACTAGACACCCTTTTGCATGCAACTAACTACATTTTCCATATCTCGCTTATTGAGTTTCTCTGCACATGGAGTACACAAAAAGAATAGTATGAATGCAAAATAGAGAGAGTAACAAAGCCACAAGAATTAAAATGCATATATGTACAAGAAATAAAATGCATATAGGTACAAGAAACAAAATGCATATACGTACAAGAAATAAAATGCATATACGTACAAGAAAATAAATCCTTCAGCAATAAAAATGGGAATTTCAAAGTCGATGAGGTAAAAAAATTATGATGTCCTTTTTTATGCTAATTGTGTTAGCAACAAAAAAAAACATTTTGGATCAAAATGTAAATCCTTCAGCAATAAAAATGGGAATTTCAAAGTTGATGAGCTAAAAAGTTATTATGTCTTCTTTTATGCTACTTGTGTTGGCAACAAAAAAAAAACATTTTGGATCAAAATGACATTATAAAATTTACAAGCTTTAAAGTCTTGCACTGATTATTGGCAAAGAAATGCAAATTGCAGGCCTTACAGACTAAAGGTAGAGGAGCAACATGCTTACCAAAGGAGAGATCTATTATCAAGCTCCTGCTTAGGAACATCTCGTCCACGCATTGTCACCAAATCCAAAAATATAGCCTTGTTCTCACAACATATAACAAGAAAATGCCTTCCCCTGGTGGATGGGGCTGGAGAGCCAAATGCAGAGGAATCTTGACTCAGTGCAGATGGCCCTTCAGCGGCTGCAGAGCGACTGCGCCAGTGTTGCCAGAATCGTACATCATCATCATAGAAGTTAACCTGCTTCACACTAAAGAACGAGGTGTGAACCAAAGGAGTTGAAGTTAACAGAGGCTCACAAACCAAACAGGACTAAAGAGAACAACTATACGGTAAAAAGAGGATCAAAACCTTCCTCCTCGGATGGCCTCTGTTGGTTTTCCTTTCGGCTCTGCAAGAAATACAACATAAAGTAACACTATTATGTAACTATTCAAGTTTGGAAATCAACAAAACTCATAAGCCGCGCCCTCCCTCTCAGCCTCACCCCACCACCTCTCTTTATACACACACATTATCACACACAACAAGTACAAGAAGAAAGATGTTAACCAAATTTTTGCTATCCGCTACATAATGCTTTTCTTGCATTTGGCTATCTTAAAGCTTTTTTCTCTATAGAATTAATAGCTGTTCCCTCTTTATTGCCTCAATCCAGGAGCACTTGAATGTAATGATCTACTTTTTGAGTTAGTAAAATCCTCGAATAGCTGTGTATATGATATTGTTGAAAATAAAATATATAACCCCCATCCCCGACCAAAACTCTAGAGTGAGTTTTGATGTAGTATGCTTCCCCTTGTAATCAAACCCCGGACCACCCAGCCAGGAGCATTATGTATCCACCTGCTGACCACTAGAGGAGACAGGAGGCTTTGACATATATATAACTTTGTCAACAAACAATCTCATATTCCAAATTGCCTAAAAAGAGTGTCGATCTTCTAGATGTGTTCACCAACAACCCGCGAGCAATAATGGGTGTAGGTGAAATAATCTAGGACACACGCCCCCATAATTTTTTTTACAAAAAATCAAGATTCCTAGTTTAAATAATACATGTACCCTACCCAAATATTACTTGTGCCTCCACCCAAGGTGGTAAAAGAATAAGTGGCCCAACGCTCAAAAAAACAAAAACTACTTGTGTCCCACCCAATTTAATAAAAGAATAAGTGGACCCTACCTAATTTACTATAAACTTAAATGCACCCATGGCCATGAAAAGTATCCTTTCCATACCCATTGCTTCATGCACACCAACGTCCTTCCCTTCCCTACCGAAATATTCAATTATGCCCCCAATTCCAATCTATTGTTATAAACCCTAAAAAAGACAATTCACCTCCCTCTTTCTCAGATCCTCCTCGGGGGACGCGGATCAAATCCAGTGGTGAATCGTATCTACAAATTATAAGTTCTTCCTTCCTCCTTTGTTATTTTAGTTACTTGCTTCGTATTTCTTAATGTATGCTCTTCTTCGTTTTGTCAAATTTCAAAGAAATTTAAAAATATGAAAACCTATTTGGCCATTTGGATAATAATATTGAGAGGAAGCTTTAAAAAAGGTATGAAATAAATTTGAGTTTAAATATCAAATTATGTTCTTCTGTTTCACTTATGAATTTTAATAATGGATTTGATAGGTTTAGTTATTATTTTTGTATATTACATTTAGTGATTTATGAGATCGAGCTTAAGGGTCTGCTTGGATTGAGAGTTAAGAGAGTTAAGTGAGGAAAAACAAAAATCATACTTTATTTGAGGATGGGGGTTTAGGAGGAAGGTTATAGAGGGTTAAGTGAGGGTTTATTTAACCATCTTTTGTCTATTTTTTTTTCAAACCCCCCCCCCCCCCCCCCCCCACACACCCCCAATAGGAGGATTAACAAGGGGGGTTAAGGGTTTTTTAAAAAAATCATAAATACCCCTTATTTGTCCTATAAAATATGACTTTTTTCATTTTTTTTCTTGCTTTCAACATGATGCTCCGTAACTTTTTTATTTGCGAAGATATTTTACAAGTTGTAATTAAAATTCCAATCAAATTTAATTTTATGACATGAAACATGATATTTTGGTAACTATTATATTTTTATTAATCCTCCTCTCACTCAAAACCTCGCAAGAGTTATTAAACACACCCCACTTAACTCTTCCTCTGATCCTAACTTCCCTTCACTTAACCCCACTTAACTCTGCTTTTTTTCCCTCAATCCAAGTAGACCCCAAGATATTTGATTGATGAGGTCATGTTGCCAGGCAAATCCATTGAAGACGAGATACCTACTTACCTAGTGCATGCTTAATGGCATTAAGTATTTATGAATAATCATTCATGGTGATGGAAAGCTTGAGGTGGTTGTTAGAGAGATTGGATGGAGGTTGTAATTAGGATTAAAACAATAGTTGAAATAAAGTTCCTCTTGAATGCTCACAGGATATCCTTGAAATTGAAAGAAAATCTCTATTAGGTAAATATCATACAAGTCGATGCTTCATAAATCCAAGTGTTGAGCAATTAAAAAGATGCACAAAAATTAGAATAGCTCAATCGAGAACACTACGATGAACGAGTAGCTATACATAGAAAGATAGGATAAGAAATGAGCAGACCGTAGAAAATGGGAGGTGGTGCCAGTTGATGATAAGACGAGAGAAATTTATCTTAGGTGTTTAGGAGACGTGGACATATGCAACATAGACCAATACGCACACATTAAACTATAAGATATTAGTTAAAGGAGGTGCTACAACTGGGAAAGGATATGAGTTTAAGGAGATTCTAGAACTAGGGAGGCGTATGCAAACTTGGATTGAGGTGGTAAAGAATGATATTGTTTGTCAATGTTATAGAGGACTTAGCTCTTAATAGAGTTGAATGAATAAATGGATCCAAGTAGCAAACCTCGAAATTTTGGGATAAAGGATTTGTCGTTGTTGTTATAGTTACAACTGTCTTGTAGACTTGTAGTAACTCTACAATAGATCGTTCATAATTTCCACTATTCTTCCATAATAGGGTTGAGTTTGAGTGGATGGAAGTTCATTGCATAGATATCATCCTAGTCCATTAGGACAGACATCAAATCACTTGGCACATTTGTGTGCTCATAGGTTCTTATTAGCTTAGCTGCTATACCAAATCCTTACAGTTGATTAAAAGTATATAGAAAGAGAAAGCATGTGAAAGAATTATGATTTATAATTTATCAGCCCAGAGCAAGTCTATCGACGTGCTTGCTTTGTAATTGTCTCCTCCTGAGTGCCCTTCGCTTCGGTATTTAACTTCAATATATTTCCGGAGAGTTTGCTCTTTTTTTGTTTCTATTTGATAACATCACCAATTTGGTAATTGAGATGTTGCCTCGTTGGAAATAAATCTTATTATCTTCATACATAGGTTGGATGCAATGAGTCCGGAGGAGGCTTGACTTTATAGTCGGTACCTCATTGAGTTGAAGCCTAAGGTTCAATACACTCGGATTGCGAGAAGTCCTCCGCTTATTATCTCTCTTTCTCATTTTGTGTTTGAAGGAAGTCCAGTACTCGGACACATAGGTGCCCTTTGTCCCCCTCCTTTTTTACTTCTCCCACTTCTTCCCTCCAAGATAGAGAATGGTGAGAAGTGTAACAAGTGAGGTTTGATAGGTTTTTTTAATATGTTGGCACTTCTTATAACTAACTACTTGTTCGCGACACTTCCCAAAAAAATTGTTAGCTATAAACACAAAACAATGTAGGAAAGCCTCTCTCATGCAGCAACTTCCACTTCTCAACCAAACACAGCCATGCCAAGAAGTGCACTTCTCGGAGTTTGCAATTTCTACACTTCTCGAACTTCAGCCCCTTAACAGCAACACGAGGGTAAATGGTGGCTGCATCACAATGCTCACTAGTTGAGTAGTAAGCTTGCCAAGTTGCCTGCCAATCAACAACATGGATCGATCCAAGGAGCCACTTCGAGCTAACAATCCAGCACACCCACCCCCCCCCCCCCCCCCCCCCCCCCCCAAAAAAAAAAAAAAAAACGGAAAAAAAACAATTTGGCTATCATGCTAAGCTGACTACTCTTGCTAAAAAATGAAAGGAGAGTGGGCATCTCGGTGGAAAAGTCTGCTTTAACATAGCAGTACGAAAAAGAAAACCTAGGAAGCACCGACAACCAAAAAATCAATGACTTGCACGTGTCGCGTCCACATCAAATACATGCTGCCGTGTCCGTATCGTGTTCTATTAGTGTCCACGCAACATAGGGAGTCGAGCTCACTATGATCGTCGGTACCAGAAGTGCTCTCTCGACTCGATCCCCTTCTAAAATCGAGCAATTACAGATCGCGATGGAGATCTAATATTTCTCAAACCCTGCCAAAATTCAGCACAATCATTCTTCAGATGTAGAGAGAGAGAGAGAGTTCGTACCGGATTCGCCCTCGGCGAGCTTCTCGAGCTTCGCGCCGACCAGACGCCTCTCGTCGACTCCGCCGGCCTTCAGCTCATAGATCACCTGAGAAGAATGATCAAAATTGGCATCGGTGAAGAAGAATTCGAACGGATCGAAGGAAGTGGAAGAGGACGAGATGGGGGAGAGGGAAGACTTGGCGGTGCTCCCAGTTCCAGACGGAGACGTGGTCGGAGTCGTCGGCGGTGACGAGCCACGGGTGGGTCGGGTGCAGCTGGATCTTCACGATCTTGTCGCTCGACGGACGAAATGCTCTCAGCCGGAGCATCCTTTCGCTCGCCGGAGAGATGGAGGAACGAAAGTATAGCTGGAGTTTCTGGAGCTCTTCTTCTTTTCCTAGATCTCTCTATCTAGTGCGTTTCCTAGACTTAGATCTCTTGTGGAGAAACGGGACTTCTTGAAGCGCTTTGGTAGGAGTTTGGTTTTGCTGCTGCTTTTCAGAAAGCCATAGCATAAGCGGTTTTAAAAAAGCAAACTACTTATGCATGACTATTCAAATTGTTTCTTGGAAAACAAGAAGTACATGCAAGGATGACTTATGTTAAGCATTTTTTTTTTTTTGGTTATAATGCAACCTTTATTATACTTTCATAAATTGTTTTCGAACTCGAGTGCTTTTGTGGTTGCTGAAAAGAGGTATAAAATTCTAGCTGGATGACGAAAGATCAGTGGATCGAGATACATATAGGCATATTATTCCTTCCACTTATTTGGTAGATGTATCGTGCACAAACTCATGTGCGTATCGTCGGACATCTCAGAATAAATAAACAAATAAATTGTTTGAAGAAAATTTTTTTGAGAAACATCAATTTTGTTCACATATTCTTTCCTACCATAATGTTTTCAAACTACATCAATTTGAGAAACATCAATTTTGTTCGGCGGTGACGAGCCACGGGTGCAGGTGGATCTTCACGATCTTGTCGCTCGACGGACGGAATGCTCTCAGCCGGAGCATCCTTTCGCTCGCCGGTGTCACTCCCACTTTTCATAAATAGGGATAAAATGGTCATTTTTGCATTTTTGGAAATTTTAAAAAAATTTATTTAATTATATTGTTAATTGGGATTTTTAGAGTCGGGTTCGAATTTCAGCTCGTTCCGACTTGTATCGGGGACCCGGGTAGCTTAGACTCTGATTGGGACCCAATCTTAAGTTAGACATGGCCCATAAATCCCACAAATTAGTCTGGTACTTTTAGACAATTCCCCCATGACTTAATCGGTCAATTTGTATATTTTAACTTGGCCTTTCTTGTAAACACCCTAAATTTTTTACTACAATTTTTATTTTGGTGTTAATTTTATTTTTTCGTATTTATACGTCGCGTACGAGTTCGCATTTTTTTGTAGTTGCTCGACGAGTACGAATATGTGCGAGGTACATATTTTATAAAAATATTTTATTATGGAATTCAAAATTTATATGGTAAAATAATTTATTTATTTAATTATATTATCTTTATTATTCAATTTACAAACTGTATTGATTTAATATAAAAAGGAGCTATTTACTTTTATTATGCAAATAAAATTTATAATTTCAAAAATGATGTTCTACATAAATAATCTTTTACATGACTTTAAATTTATGAAAATAATTGCATTTTCGAAATTTATTTAATATTAATATCTTATTATTTGAAAAAGTATTTTAAAATATTGTTTTGGTTTAAATTTAATTAATTATGGTAAATTATATTGGAAAAGTTTTTATTTTAAAATGGAGTTTAACTTTAATGTTGAATTTATCTATGATTTGGATTGGAACGATTTAAAGTTTAAATCAAACTTAAATTTATATGATATTATCTACAGATGATTTAAATCCCCCAACTCCTTGTCCTAATGGAAATTTTCACATCCTATAAATAGGCAGGTACTCCTCCATAATTCTCTACCACAATCACAGGTGCATCGTGTCTGTGCCTCATCCCCTCCACTATATGTTTTTCATTACATTTTACAATTCTCCCAACTTCGTGTCCGACACACCCTGACATCCGATTCGTATCGCGCAGGACACGACACCCCGACACATACAATCAGACCCTAAACCTAACCCTAACCCCCGTTCAGCCTGATCCGCTGTCCGCCGAAGTTCCCGACCGGAAAGTCCCCCTACCACCACCGTCTCCTCCTTGCCCCGGCCATCCACCGCAGTAGCCATCCACCGCCACCAAACCAGCACCACCCAACCCCAATTCCGTCACCATCCGACAACATAACCCTAACCACCATCACAACCACCTCCACCGACGGGCACCACCACCACTGCCACCAAATTAGAAAGGAAAGAGAAAGCAACCCTCACCGTCTGTTAGCACCCTGAAATTCGGGTTGATTTTTTTTCATTTTATCTATTTTCTGATTGTTTGGTTACATTAAATATTTTATTCTATCTATTTATCTGTAAGTGTACTTTTCCGTGCCATTGGTATTTGGAGTATCAGGGATGTTCAATTCTGGAAATCTTCTTCATGAGTTTTGGAGTGGACACGATTACCTTCATGACGGTATATAGTGTCCCATCCAAACTTGTTCTCTTGTGCTCTTTCTGCTTCGCTGAACTTCGGGTCGGTTTAGACCATTAGATTGATATTTATTTTTTCCCACTTTTTCCTTGATCATTTTCAGCGCGTTACCATGACATTTAAATTGGGAGCGCCAGACCAGTCATTTCCTTGAAACCAACTCCTCATTGATGATCTACTCGAGACACTCGTCACCCATGACCTTCGTTCCCACTCATCCATGTCATTTTGGGCTCCATTTGATTCGCACAACTTTTCCGACGCGTGACCCGATTTTATTCACGCCACGGCGTCACATTCATTTTCCAACTTGATTTGTGGGTCCCCTGTCGACCAAAACCTGTCAGCCCCAACTATGGACATGGCCCACTTTGAGCCTACTATCCGTCCGCCACTTGTGTCCCATTATTTGGAATCCCCATGTGCAACTTATTTACTCATGATCATCAACATCTAATTTTAATTCGATTTTTGTACAATGTCCGATTTTGACCCAATCCGGCTCCACCGAGCCCAGTCCAGCTCCATGATTTTTTCCATCATGACACCCTCACAATTCTTGCCCAAAAAAATATTAGGAACCCTTATGCATATTTTTCTATATTTTTTGGAATTTCTATTTAATTAATTCCTATGGGAATGGCCAATTTCTCTCTAATTTATTTCTAGCCATTGGTTTTCTTAATCAATCCCCACCATTGATTTTTCCCTCACATTCACAACAGCCCCTCCACATGTGGCCGGCCCTAGAAATTTGTGAAGAGAATCTTCCTTCTCTCTCTTCCTCTCACCTCATTTATTATCACTCACTCTCTCTCTCTCTCTCTTCCTTTCTACTTCTTCACAAAACCATGCAACAACACTTCAAACACCATTCTCCTTCAACCCGAGCTCCACACCAGCCTCCCATGGCCGAGCCCAGCCGTGGCCGACCTCCTCCCTGGCCGAGCTCGGCCACCCCCAGCAACCACCACCACCAGTCTTCTCCTCTCTCCCTCCTCCATGGATCTAAATCACCACCACCACCATTCAAATCCGCCACCTACACCACCACTCCCACACCATGCCGACCTTCCTCCTCGGCCATGACCGCCGTGCTCCTCCCCTTGGCCGTCGACCACCATCGACATCATCTCTTCCCCCCCTATTCCATGCAAACGAACCACCCTCACCATTACAACCAACCGCCATCACCACCTATTCTTCTCCACCGACAACCGCCGGCCTCCTCCTCCAACAGCCTCGTACGTCGGCCCCAACCGCCGCACGTCGCCACCCCGCGCGTCGTCGCGCAGCCGCGCGCGCCGCCGTGCACGCGCTGCCGGCAGCAGCAGTGCAACAGCGCACCCTAGCGCGCGTACGTGACGACCACCGCCGGCGCCACCGCCGCCGTGGTCGGCGAGGACGACCTCCATGGGCGCGCGCCACCCTCTGCTCTCCTTCCCTGACGGCCACCGTCCTCCGGGACGCGCCGTCGAGGCGATTCGTGCGTTTTGAACGACGTCCCGTCGTGACGCGCGCGAAATCACGTTCATTTTGGTGCCCCGTCGCAGCAACTTCGCACGCGTTTTCCCGAAAATCCGACCGTTGGATCGGCGATTTCTTTGCTCCGTCGCAATCTCGGTATATCCACCTTCATCTCTGTCAATTTTCGTCCGTTAATTTTATCGTTTGATACATGAAAACCGGCCACCAAGTTGACCGCTTAAATTGTATTAAATTGGACAGTTTCGCGGGGCCAACTTCGTCAGCTTGTATCTCCTCCACCGCAGCTCCGTTTGGCGTGCTACCAGTTCCGGTGCGAAGCTGGTATAACCCTCTTCCTGTCCCCTTTAGATTTCATTTAAGTTTGAGCTTGTTTGATTGGTTGAATTCGACGCCAAAGTTGGTCGTCCGAATTCGTAATTTCCAACTTGTAAAATTCCATTTTTTAACACGGGACTCCAGATTTCATTTCTGACACCACCATTAGACTTGTGGCGTCGTTCTGGCATGTTTTCATATAAAATTTGTTAGATTTGGAGAACGTGGGCCCGGGCACGCATTTCGGTGCAAAGCGGGTCCCACATTCTGGGTCAACGGGACTTTTTGACGCCGGCTCATCGGAATCCAATTCTGGAGATACCGTTGAGTTCATATCGTCATTCTGGACTCGTTGACAGGTAGTTTGCTAAGTTTTGAGAACTTTGGCTCCCACACGCATTTCCGTGCAAACCAGAATTCCAAGTTCTGGTCAACGGGCCAAATGGAGATCGGGTCAACGGAATCCAATTCTGGAAATACCGTTGGGTTCGTATCGACATTCTGGTTGCGTGGACATATAATTTGTTATATTTTCTGGACTTGTTTTCTTGCACGTATTTCGGTGCAAAACGGCTCCGACACGGACACCGTTTTGACCCGAAATTACCTTTTTGCCCTTGTGTCCAAATTGGACCGTTGGGTAGGCTATCCTAGCTAATTTGACCATTCTGGACACGTTGGCGATGTTCATTTCATCGTCCGACAATGTTTGTTGATAATTTCTCTGAGTTTAACCTTTTTATAATTAATTAATAATTAATTCATATAATGTTTGTATTTCGGGATTAGTACAACGAAACTGAGATCAGCCAATTCCAGTGATCTCACATCGCTGAAATTGACAAGTTGGATACGTGGATCACTATAATAAGATTATCAACCTTATCGATAATCTTCTTATCTCGATTTACGTGTCGTAAGTTTCAACGTACAAATAACGAAGTACACTTTATAATAGACTAGAATTGACCCTGTTTGACCAGAGTTGACCAGTTGACCCAAAGTCAACTGTAAGTCAACACTTGACCTAGTTTGACTAGATTATTGACCGGAGTCGACCTAGAGTTAATCTGACTTAGAAGAACCTAGAATAATATAGATTGCCTGTAGGAATTTATTTATTTCAACTTGAACACCTTGTAACCTGTGTTGCTTTAAATAGGACTCTGTGGCTTCAGTGGGACCTCCCTATACTTATCAGCTGTTCAGGTTATCGAGGCGAGTACATTCTCTGATCATTTCATATCCTGCTTAGAATTATTTCCTGCAGTAGATTACTTTACTTGTACTGTCACGTTGGTCACACGGATTGGTACTATATGAATCCCTCTTTGAGATGTTATCCTTAGGAAGCATCGGATACTCTATGTTCTGTGCGTTTCACTTACATAGCGTATCACTATGCTTCGTTGGTTCTTTGATCACTTACGACATATACTCTTATGATCGTAGAGTCTTCTCAGAATCCTTATCCCATTTATGGGACTACTATGTATCACCTTCGGGGTCTATCACCTTCGGGGTCATATCACCTTCGGGGTCATATCACCTTCGGGGTCTACCACCTTCGGGGTCTGTTACATAGCATCACATAACATAACTTGGTTGGATTCTTGTGTATTAATTGGGGGTACGGGGGAGTATATGTGGACATGTGAATAATACACCAGTAGTGTAGCATCAGAATCATTCCATAGTGTAGCATCAGAATCATCCCAGGCCATTTACATGTTCATATTGTACTCTGACTCACTAGTCACATGCTAGTTCTCTATGTATAGTAGATATTTCTTTTACAGTTATTTCTCTGTTTACATACTATTTTTCTTCAGTACCTGTATCTTACTTTACTGTATGTTATATGTTTTCTAACCTGCTATGATATGTTGAGATGTACTGTGCTCGCTCCAGTCCTGACTGGACCTGTTGATAAATTTTACAGATAGCCTGGAGGTGCCTGCTAGCCTAGAGGAGACACAGTAGGGTTTGTTTAGGTAGTTATTTCTTTGTCTGGAGTTGTATTTACTTTGTGGATTACTGTATCTTATTGAGTTTTGAGATGTACTTCTGGGTTCATGTATCTTAGACACTTAGACTTCTATCTCCTGTATCTCTTTTGGATTTCATGTTTTATCTATTCTTATCATGCTCTACCTTAGATGTGATTGAGTTTGTATCTGCTATGTCACCCCCATTCGGGGAGTATAAACTGTTTAGCCTTATACTGTTAGATGCATGAGACCTAGGACAGCGTTCTACCGCCGACACTGCGGCGTAGGCTGGGCGTCGTTACGTTCTCGTGCCCTAACTCTAGGGTGCGGGTCGTGACACGTTTTTAGTGGTGGCCCATGCAGGTCGAGACTAAAGTGTAGTGGTATTCGAACTAGAGTACCACTACAGCCTGCAGTAGAATTAGGATATATTTTGAAGGTACTCAATCACAGTTAGGACCCTTGAGAGATTCCTGGGACGACCCTTGAGAATCTTGTTTAACTTCGATTTGAAAACTCTTTTTCCCTTGATTTGTTTTATTTTTATTTTCTATTGATGAATTTGATTTTAATGGATCATTGTTGAATTTGAGTTTGTATTTATTAGTTTTGATGGAAGATTATCGAATTTTGAATTTTGATGATAGTTGTTGCATTCGAGTTTGTATTTCGATGGATTTTGTTCATTTTTGAATTTTGATGTTCCTTAATAAATTTGATTGATTTTTGAGTATTCATTATTGATTTAATTTAATTTTGGCAAGATAAAATTATATGGGCTAGGTCATCTATGTTATGGAATCTAGTCTTCTACAGTCATATTAGCCAGCATGGTGAGGACATATAGTTGACTTGGATATATTTCTCGGGTGTGAGAATTTAAGGTTTTCGCAGCCAAGCTAGCGGCATCGCGAAAATGTTAAATACCATTATTCTAGAGGTATGTGCCCAAGTCGAGGACTCTGTGATTATCGTAGCCTTGCTTACTAGTATGACGAGGATTTAGAGTGCCATGATTCTGGATAGACGCATATGATTATCAGATTGCACCTTGAATATTTTGAACATGTTTTCTCTACTTTTGTTTCAGTTAAAAAAAAACGAATTATTAATTTGTTTGTTTTGTTTAGTTCCTAATTATTAGTTTAGGAGTAGGTTTAGCTGCTTTTATAAACCTTGTGAAATTTCTTGCTATGAGTTTTTCATAATACCATGAATCGATAATTTGATAGGCTTTATCTTGAAATTGATAATTAAGTCTGGATTTTAAAAACGTTTTCTTCTTTAAACTGATAAGCAGAACAGATTTTCTCGTTATTATTCTTGTATTAAATAATAATGATAATATAACTGTCTTGATTTCGTCAATCACCTGCTTGCAATCTTGGTAGGAATCTAAATATTAGTCTTAACATAGAATTAATTTTTATTGAGACATGAGAATATGTATGTGAATATGTATAGCAAACACTTTGCCTAACACGTATGCATGCTACACTTGATTTTTCCACATATCTAGATACATATTGATATGTTGATGATGTCCAAATTTTCATAACCGATAATTCTGGTTCTCTGTTTTTCCATGTTTAAATTCGTAATTTAAATATAAATTTTATGTTATTAGTTTTGCCTACATAACTGTACGTGTATAATATCTACAGGATTTTAATTTTTAGAGAAATTGGTAAAGTTATGTTAAATTTGTAAAATTTAAGACTGTGTACATATTAACCCTTAATGTTGAGTTTCCAAATGTTTAGTTCAGATTGCTGTTTTATTTCTTAAATAGAACATTGAGTTGTATACCTTGTAGGAAGTAGGATATAAATTTAAGTTTCATATTCTTACATGTTAGTTTGTGATAAATATTGAGTTGGGTTTTAATGTTCAAGTTCTCCAAATTCTGGAAACTAGTTACATGTTAACATTTTTTTCATTAATTTCCATGTTTAGTTAATTTCGGATTTAACATGTAATATTAAACTGTATGTGTAGGTAAATATATTGATAGTATGTTAGGGTTTCTTTTCTATCATGTTAGGATGTGTTAGGACCATTGAGATTGTTGTGATGTTTCAAACCCTAAAATCTGAGACCGCATTATGTTCATATTTTTCCATGGGTTGAATGTTAGCTTAGTTTTCATTTTTATGTAAATGCTGAACTAAAACTGGATTTAACCTTTCAATACTAGGCTATAACCTGTACAAGGACACACACAAACGCCTACTATCTAACCATATGAACATGTCCCCATACACATGATGTTAGTTTTCCCTCTCTAACGCTCTCTCTGTATATATATTGTGATTGGATTTCAATGCAAGTGACTTTCGATTCTTTAACTTGTGATTTTGATTTTCTTGGGATAGTATTTTTTCAAATAATTGGTAGTTACCTTCCTTTATTTTTATTTTTATGAGTACCAGTTTTCATATGGGGTGGTAGACAACTTTATAGTTTTGATGGTTGTTGTGTCTGTATCTTTCTATTTTAGCACCCTGGATTGCTTGTGTGTTTGATACCCTATGACCGTTGGTTAGCATGACTAGTAAACCTAGATGAGACTTCACTGTCACCGTTACCATGACCCTGGATATTATCTTTTATTTGATGGTATGTTTATTTAAGTTCTGGGACTTTGATTTTTTTTTTGGGGTTGACCTAGAGGGAGTAGGGATATTTTAATTTCGAGGACGAAATTCTTATAAGGTGGGTAGGATGTTAGCACCCTGAAATTCGGGTTGATTTTTTTTCATTTTATCTATTTTCTGATTGTTTGGTTACATTAAATATTTTATTCTATCTATTTATCTGTAAGTGTACTTTCCCGTGCCATTGGTATTTGGAGTATCAGGGATGTTCAATTCTGGAAATCTTCTTCATGAGTTTTGGAGTGGACACGATTACCTTCATGACGGTATATAGTGTCCCATCCAAACTTGTTCTCTTGTGCTCTTTCTGCTTCGCTGAACTTCGGGTCGGTTTAGACCATTAGATTGATATTTATTTTTTCCCACTTTTTCCTTGATCATTTTCAGCGCGTTACCATGACATTTAAATTAGGAGCGCCAGACCAGTCATTTTCTTGAAACCAACTCCTCATTGATGATCTACTCGAGACGCTCGTCACCCATGACCTTCGTTCCCACTCATCCATGTCATTTTGGGCTCCATTTGATTCGCACAACTTTCCCGACGCGTGACCCGATTTATTCACGCCACGGCGTCACATTCATTTTCCAACTTGATTTGTGGGTCCCCTGTCGACCAAAACCTGTCAGCCCCCAACTATGGACATGGCCCACTTTGAGCCTACTATCCGTCCGCCACTTGTGTCCCATTATTTGGAATCCCCATGTGCAACTTATTTACTCATGATCATCAATATCTAATTTTAATTCGATTTTTGTACAATGTCCGATTTTGACCCAATCCGGCTCCACCGAGCCCAGTCCAGCTCCATGATTTTTTCCATCATGACACCCTCACAATTCTTGCCCAAAAAATATTAGGAACCCTTATGCATATTTTTCTATATTTTTTGGAATTTCTATTTAATTAATTCCTATGGGAATGGCCAATTTCTCTCTAATTTATTTCTAGCCATTGGTTTTCTTAATCAATCCCCACCATTGATTTTTCCCTCACATTCACAACAGCCCCTCCACATGTGGCCGGCCCTAGAAATTTGTGAAGAGAATCTTCCTTCTCTCTCTTCCTCTCACCTCATTTATTATCACTCACTCTCTCTCTCTCTCTCTTCCTTTCTACTTCTTCACAAAACCATGCAACAACACTTCAAACACCATTCTCCTTCAACCCGAGCTCCACACCAGCCTCCCATGGCCGAGCCCAGCCGTGGCCGACCTCCTCCCTGGCCGAGCTCGGCCACCCCCAGCAACCACCACCACCAGTCTTCTCCTCTCTCCCTCCTCCATGGATCTAAATCACCACCACCACCATTCAAATCCGCCACCTACACCACCACTCCCACACCATGCCGACCTTCCTCCTCGGCCATGACCGCCGTGCTCCTCCCCTTGGCCGTCGACCACCATCGACATCATCTCTTCCCCCCCTATTCCATGCAAACGAACCACCCTCACCATTACAACCAACCGCCATCACCACCTATTCTTCTCCACCGACAACCGCCGGCCTCCTCCTCCAACAGCCCCGCACGTCGGCCCCAACCGCCGCACGTCGCCACCCCGCGCGTCGTCGCGCAGCCGCGCGCGCCGTCGTGCACGCGCTGCCGGCAGCAGCAGCAGTGCAACAGCGCACCCTAGCGCGCGTACGTGACGACCACCGCCGGCGCCACCGCCGCCGTGGTCGGCGAGGACGACCTCCATGGGCGCGCGCCACCCTCTGCTCTCCTTCCCTGACGGCCACCGTCCTCCGGGACGCGCCGTCGAGGCGATTCGTGCGTTTTGAACGACGTCCCGTCGTGACGCGCGCGAAATCACGTTCATTTTGGTGCCCCGTCGCAGCAACTTCGTGCGCGTTTTCCTGGAAATCCGACCGTTGGATCGGCGATTTCTTTGCTCCGTCGCAATCTCGGTATATCCACCTTCATCCCTGTCAATTTTCGTCCGTTAATTTTATCGTTTGATACATGAAAACCGGCCACCAAGTTGACCGCTTAAATTGTATTAAATTTGGACAGTTTCGCGGGGCCAACTTCGTCAGCTTGTATCTCCTCCACCGCAGCTCTGTTTGGCGTGCTACCAGTTCCGGTGCGAAGCTGGTATAACCCTCTTCCTGCCCCCCTTTAGATTTCATTTCAGTTTGAGCTTGTTTGATTGGTTGAATTCGACGCCAAAGTTGGTTGTCCGAATTCGTAATTTCCAACTTGTAAAATTCCATTTTTTAACACGGGACTCCAGATTTCATTTCTGACACCACCATTAGACTTGTGGCATCGTTCTGGCATGTTTTCATATAAAATTTGTTAGATTTGGAGAACGTGGGCCCGGGCACGCATTTCGGTGCAAAGCGGGTCCCATATTCTGGGTCAACGGGACTTTTTGACGCCGGCTCATCGGAATCCAATTCTGGAGATACCGTTGAGTTCATATCGTCATTCTGGACTCGTTGACAGGTAGTTTGCTAAGTTTTGAGAACTTTGGCTCCGACACGCATTTCCGTGCAAACCGGAATTCCAAGTTCTGGTCAACGGGCCAAATGGAGATCGGGTCAACGGAATCCAATTCTGGAAATACCGTTGGGTTCGTATCGACATTCTGGTTGCGTGGACATATAATTTGTTATATTTTTTGGACTTGTTTTCTTGCACGTATTTCGGTACAAAACGGCTCCGACACGGACACCGTTTTGATCCGAAATTACCTTTTTGCCCTTGTGTCCAAATTGGACCGTTGGGTAGGCTATCCTAGCTAATTTGACCATTCTGGACACGTTGGCGATGTTCATTTCATCGTCCGACAATGTTTGTTGATAATTTCTCTGAGTTTAACCTTTTTATAATTAATTAATAATTAATTCATATAATGTTTGTATTTCGGGATTAGTACAACGAAACTGAGATCAACCAATTCCAGTGATCTCACATCGCTGAAATTGACAAGTTGGATACGTGGATCACTATAATAAGATTATCAACCTTATCGATAATCTTCTTATCTCGATTTACGTGTCGTAAGTTTCAACGTACAAATAACGAAGTACACTTTATAATAGACTAGAATTGACCCTGTTTGACCAGAGTTGACCAGTTGACCCAAAGTCAACTGTAAGTCAACACTTGACCTAGTTTGACTAGATTATTGACCGGAGTCGACCTAGAGTTAATCTGACTTAGAAGAACCTAGAATAATATATATTGCCTGTAGGAATTTATTTATTTCAACTTGAACACCTTGTAACTTGTGTTGCTTTAAATAGGACTCTGTGGCTTCAGTGGGACCTCCCTATACTTATCAGCTGTTCAGGTTATCGAGGCGAGTACATTCTCTGATCATTTCATATCCTGCTTAGAATTATTTTCTGCAGTAGATTACTTTACTTGTACTGTCACGTTGGTCACACGGATTGGTACTATATGAATCCCTCTTTGAGATGTTATCCTTAGGAAGCATCGGATACTCTATGTTCTGTGCGTTTCACTTACATAGCGTATCACTATGCTTCGTTGGTTCTTTGATCACTTACGACATATACTCTTATGATCGTAGAGTCTTCTCAGAATCCTTATCCCATTTATGGGACTACTATGTATCACCTTCGGGGTCTATCACCTTCGGGGTCATATCACCTTCGGGGTCTACCACCTTCGGGGTCTGTTACATAGCATCACATAACATAACTTGGTTGGATTCTTATGTATTAATTGGGGGTACGGGGGAGTATATGTGGACATGTGAATAATACACCAGTAGTGTAGCATCAGAATCATTCCATAGTGTAGCATCAGAATCATCCCAGGCCATTTACATGTTCATATTGTACTCTGACTCACTAGTCACATGCTAGTTCTCTATGTATAGTAGATATTTCTATTACAGTTATTTCTCTGTTTACATACTATTTTTCTTCAGTACCTGTATCTTACTTTACTGCATGTTATATGTTTTCTAACCTGCTATGATATGTTGAGATGTACTGTGCTCGCTCCAGTCCTGACTGGACCTGTTGATAAATTTTACAGATAGCCTGGAGGTGCCTGCTAGCCTAGAGGAGACACAGTAGGGTTTGTTTAGGTAGTTATTTCTTTGTCTGGAGTTGTATTTACTTTGTGGATTACTGTATCTTATTGAGTTTTGAGATGTACTTCTGGGTTCATGTATCTTAGACACTTAGACTTCTATCTCCTGTATCTCTTTTGGATTTCATGTTTTATCTATTCTTATCATGCTCTACCTTAGATGTGATTGAGTTTGTATCTGCTATGTCACCCCCATTCGGGGAGTATAAACTGTTTAGCCTTATACTGTTAGATGCATGAGACCTAGGACAGCGTTCTACCGCCGACACTGCGGCGTAGGCTGGGCGTCGTTACGTTCTTGTGCCCTAACTCTAGGGTGCGGGTCGTGACACCGTCGCCTGCGGATCCACGCCTCGCAGTAGGCCGTGCCTTCCTAGTGCCCATCTCCAGCATCGCAGCACCCGAACCCGCGCCCACGAGCCCTCCACGCTGCTTCCCGGCATAGGCCGTGCGCGAGCACCTCGTCGGTGAACGCGTCTCCTCCGAAGCTGGCCCCTCCTCCACGATCTGGACGAGCCGCCTCCGGCGACCGCCGCAGCGGCGGGACCTCCGCCCCTTGCCGAGAAACCCGCCGAAGCTGGCCTCCTGAGCGCGTCGGCGCTCGCCCGTTCCGACCGCCGCGGCCATCCGAGGCCTTTCCCGTCCGCCGCGAGCCTAGCACCTCCGCGCGTGGACCACCAGCCGTGCGCCGCCCAAATCTCGAGGCCGACCGCCGCATCTGGACTCCGCCACCTAGGCGAGTGCTCAGCCACCGTGCCTCGCCCTGCCCGTAGAAACCGCGACGCCACGCGACGGACCACCGAGCTCCTCCGTCCGAAATTTTTGCGCCACCTCCGTCCGGCAACACGCCGCCGCCCCAGCTTGACGCGTCCGCCAGGCCGAGCGCCCGCACCGGAGTCCCCCAGCTGAGCCATCCCCTGCCGCTCGACCGCCGACCTCGGCGAGCGCCCCGGAAAAACCTCGGTAAACCCCCTCCTTCATCCCTCTTCCTCACTTCTCCACTGCTGTTCCTTTTTTTTCTTTTTCCTTCTTTTCATTCTCATCTCTCTCTCTCTATGATGAATGGGGGGGTTCAGTGTAGTTGCTTTGGAGGGAGTATATTAGTATTATTAATATTATTATTATTATTATATATTACGGTTGTTATTATATTATTGTTATTATTATTATTATATATTACTGTTATTATTATTATATATTACTGATATTATTATTAATATTTTGGAAACTAATTACATATTATTTTATAGGATTAATATCATATTTGGTTTTCAAGTAATTATATATATATTTACTTAGTAATATAGTTTTGACAAAAAATAATTTTTCGAGATTCTTGAATAACTTCATATGATGTTACCAAATTTATACAAGAATTTTCTAGTATTTGCGAATGTTTACCAAGTATTTTTAGATAATAAAAGCTAGTTTCAAACACTATAAGTAATTGCTAAAATAGTTTTACCTAAAATAATTTCGTCCACAATATTCAAGTATTCATCAAAAAATTTATATTACCAAGGTACTTTTCAAGTAATATAAAATATTTTCAAAAATATTATATTATTCTACTTCTGCAAATTTCTTCTAATTATTCCCATTGCTCACGACTGATCGTGTTTCCTATTTTCTCGTGACTTCGAACCCTTACATACTGGC
This sequence comes from Iris pallida, assembly GCA_029216955.1. Lineage (NCBI taxonomy): Eukaryota > Viridiplantae > Streptophyta > Magnoliopsida > Asparagales > Iridaceae > Iris > Iris pallida. The sequence continues at coordinate 802,617 of JANAVB010034416.1, read as the reverse complement.
CATAACAATTGGACAGAGCAGAACTTGTTGGATCATTGTACCACACAAGGCGACACACCAGGCAAGACATCTTGCCTTTACTGTTTAATTTCTTGCTCAATGTCATGCATCTTTTTCTTTATGTTGTTCTTTCAAAATTATATATAGATGCAAATTATTATATTTTATGCAATTGGCTTAGAGTTAAGGGACCACCGTATGTGCATCTCATAAACTGTCACGATGTGCCACGGATTGTGTGTGAGTGGTGAGTCGCATATAGCTTCGGACTTGCGTACCGACCGTACATCGGTGCGTACAGGCCGTGCGTTAGGATATAACTGTCAATAGATGGTGTAGAAGACTTGGCAGTTATTAAGGATTAAACAGTGTCGTGGAGTCGACGCATGTATAGTATCATTGGGGGGAGGTGACAGTTATTAGCGTAGGGGCTACATTTATTTTTACATATATTTTGGGCCGAGGGTGACTCTTATGAGCACTACCTTCTGTCCAGGGCCGATAGTGACTTGGATGAGCGCTAGTTACTGCCACTCTTTATTTACTCTGCTGAGCCTACAGCCCCTGCGTAGAACGTTGTCCTCAAAGTGCATATCACATAGAATGGTTAGGAACCTTTACGCATGCATACTTTTCTATTAAGCTCTTACTATTCAGTTTATGGCATGATATTATGTGTCTTGTTATGTCCCTCTGAGGACCTGGTGATCTCTCCAGGTGTGTTTCGTGGTTTCTTGCAGGTGCTCTAGCTAAGGCCATGTCCTTCCATTCCTTCGAAGATGATCGCTCTTGGTTCGTCTCGATATTTTCGTAGGTCATTTCCTTGTATACTTTCTCTCATTTTGGAAGTTGGTAGTGGACTTTGTCTCCGCCCAACGATTGTACTATAAATACTCAAGTTGATTTTATACCATTATTCTTTTCATTGTGGATGAAATTTAGTTTGTCTTGGATTACTACGTTTTACAGCTTATGTATACGTACAAGATTTTCATATATTGGAGTGTACTTCGTATGTATACAGCTGGCATGATACGTATCTAGTTCCAAGTATTTTGGGACTGGGGCGTTACATTTCCAACCCCGAAATTTTGCTTAAGTCAATTTTGGCCTAAAGGAGGCTTGGAGGGCATTTTGGACATTTGCCAAATGCCCCCAAACCCCCTACATGGCCGGCCACTATGGGGAGACTCTCTCTCTCCATTCACTTCTTCTCCACTCTCAAATTTCTTCCCCCTTTTTGTTCTTTCCCAAAACCTAGACCTAAAACTTGAGATTTCATCTCTTAATCCTCTCTTTTTCCCCAAATTTCTTCCATAGATCCTCTCTACACCATCAAGGGAGGGTGCTACCAAAGTTTGGAAGAAAAGTGCAAGGTGGAAATGTCCTTTCCACAAGGATCTTCGTGTCGGAGAGAGTTTCATTAGGATTCACTCCTAATAGGTAATTTCATATTCTCTAAATCATTCTCCTATGAATTTTAATTGGTTTTGGAACCCATAGGATTTACCCAATGGTTGTGTCCCTTTGTGTCAAGATTAGAGGCCTATGGGACACTCCTAGGAGGACTAGGATGTGTGTTTGTGTCCATGTATCCATGTGAGTGTATGTGTGTCCATATATATATATATATATATATATATATATATATATATATATATATATATATATATATATTATGTGTGTGTGTGTCTCTATATATATATATATATATATATATATATATATATATATATATATATATATATATATATATATATATATTATGTGTGTGTGTGTCTCTATATATATATATATATATATATATATATATATATATAGACACACACACACATAATATATATATATATATATATATATATATATATATATATATATATATATATATATATATATATATATATATATATATATATATATATATATATATATATATGTGTGTGTGTGTCTATATATATATATATATATATATATATATATATATATATATATATATATATATATATATATATATATATATATATATATATATATATATATATATTATGTGTGTGTGTCTATATATATATATATATATATATATATATATATATATATATATATATATATATATATATATATATATATATGTTCATGTGAGGGTGTGTGTCTATATGTTATATTTTCATGTGAGTGTGTGTGTCTATATATATATATATATATATATATATATATATATATATATATGTTCATGTGAGGGTGTGTGTCTATATGTTATATTTTCATGTGAGTGTGTGTGTCTATAAATATATATATGTATCTATATATGTGGGTGTGTCCATATATATATATATATGTATCTATATATGTGTATGTGTGTATATATATAGATATAGGTATCCACGTGTGTGTGTCTATATATATATGTAGATATGTATGTGTGTGTGTGTGTCTATATATATATATATATATATATATATATATATATATATATATATATATATATATATATATATATATATATATATATATATATATATATGCATGTGTGTGAGTGAGAGGAAGAGAGTTAAGAGATTTTAGAGAGTGAGAGGAGGAGAGTATAGAGAGGAATTAGAGAGGAAGCGAATAGAGGAGAAGAGAATAGAGGGTGAGAAGGAGAGGAGCAACCACAGCAGCAAGGGGGGATTAGGGGCTGCTGCCCCCCCCCCACCTCCAAAAAAAAAGCAGCTAATAGCAGCAGCATTTGGCAGCAACAGCTGCTTAAACCCCCCCCCCCTTTGACTAGGGGTGCAACTCGGGCGAGTTGGGTCGGGCTTGAGGTCAACCTGAGCCCAACCCGATGAATCATAAGTCTAACCCGAGCCCAAGCCCGGCCCGACCTCGGGTACAACATATGAAGCCCAAGACCAAGCCCGGAGGATCGGGTTGAACTCAGGTTGGGTCGGGTCCATCGGGTTTATCAGGCTCTAATATAATATTTGAAATAATTTTAAACAAAAGTAATATTAAACACATAATCAAATAGCAATCAAGTCTTGATCATTACAAAATACAAACTGAAATAAGATTTATAATAAGGAGTTGAAGAGTTTGGGTGGACAAATTTATGATTTAAACTTTTTATTTAAGAAGTATGAAACAATATATATATATAAGTCGGGTTTCGGGTTCTTCGGGTAACCCGATACATGAACCCGAGCCCAACCCGATTGTTGATCGGGTTCAAATATTTTAACCCAAACCCGAGCCCGAACCCGAGTTTCTTCAACCCTAACCCAACCCAATAACGGATTTATCCGATCGGGCTCGGGTTTAGCCCGCCCAAGTTGCACCCCTACCTTTGACCCCCTTTAACCCCCCATTAAACCCCCTATATATACCCATATATATACCATATATATACCCCCCTAAATGGCCTATAAGTGGGTATGTTTGAGTGAGTTAGAGTGGGTCTTGGTGAGGAATTAGGAGAGGGGGGATATTGGTTAGAAGTTGGGGGATATGAGATAAGTTAGGAAATAGTTGGATAGTGAGTTAGAATGAGGGAAGAGTAGATGGTGTTAGAAGTTAGTGAGTGAGTTCTAGTTAGGTTTAGCTAGATTGGTTAAGGATTAGAGTTAGATTTATGTGGTATCCATGAGATACCAAATTGGTATCTCATGAATCCCCACTATCCTAAGGTAATGCAAGTTTACCCTTTTTGACTTTTCAATATCAAGATACCGTGATACGGTATCGAGATTCTAGGAGAGGGTTTAAATACCATAATAGAGAGTGGGGGAAAGCTAAGAATGAAGTAGGAAAGCCTAGAGTGGGAGTTAGAAGCTAAAGTGAGATTTTACCAAGGTAAAGGGTGAGTTGAACAACATGGACCGTAAGATGGACTGGATGTCCACCTTACCTAGGAAACTTGGTAGGTAATGTTAGTATAGGTTAGTATCCTACTACCCTAGGAAGCCGGGAGTGAAACTCCTAAGGAAAAGCTACTTGGCCTTAGTGTTAGAGTGGAAAGGGTAAACGGGATAAGTTGGAATAATACCCATTTCACAACATATGGATTTAATACCTTAAGATATAGCTATAACTAGGATTTTATGGTTGATAATGGTTAGGAATAGTGGACTCACTACAACAAAAATACCTTTTAATGACGGCTAAAAAGCGTCATTAATTGCAAACCATGACGCTTTTTTTTCTCAGTCCAAGCGTTATGAAATCGGGTGTTATAAATGTTTTTAAAAGCGTTATAGATAATTCATCCAAAACCGTCATTAATAGGTTGAATTTCTGCTACGTTTTATTTTCAAAGTGTTATGGATAGTTATAAAAAACTGTTGTATATGGTCGTTGTATCACATTTATAACGCTCTATATTGCATGTTATACATTCCAAACGCTGCTCAATTCAATTCGAAAACAACCACTTTGAACCATATTCACAACAAAGCATTGAAATGTAATATAAAGTACCATTCTCCATTTCATTGTCTCAAAATAGAGTATTTTAGCTACCATTCTACATTTCTCCATTTTATTATATACATCTTCTCAAAATATATAGAGTATCCAATATAGAGTACACTTTAGCTACATCAAAACTATCGACATCAAAAATCTCACAGATACTGTAGCGAAGAAGCACACGTATAACGCTTCAACTTGGTCACATGAAGACTGTCCATAGCATATGTACGTATAGCAAAACCCTAAAAAAGAAAGCAAAACCCTCACTTTTAGAGTCTGTCAATTTTAGAGTCTGTGATTTATATCGAAAAATCGAGAGTATCAAAGTACTCTAATAAAAACCGAAACTGACAAATAAAGTAAAACATCTAGGCATGGCATAGTGGACGTAGTCCCAAAATCAACGATACAGGCATGCTAATGGAGATAATGAAATAATCTCTAACAGAAGCTTTCACGACACTGACATGATGCGAATTACATCCATGCAGATATTACATGGTTTTGGTTTCACCATGTCGGCATCATACACTCATTCCCATTACTTCAATTAGATGCAAACAACTACAGAAAGAAGCTGATCCGAAATTTGATCACATACTATAATCAGCACCCCACACAAACAATATTCCTACGTAACAATGGCAGATGAAGGTTAAACCTTACACTAAATTAGATATAAAAGCCTTCTAAAAATAGGTTCTCTATTTGTTGTTGTCTGAAACTGTGATAGTGAGCCATAATGCTGTGATGTGGAGCAAAGCATCATATTTTCTAGGCCATCTTTTTCACAAGAGATGAAAGAGCTAAATATGACCTCTTGTGCTATTGAGCCCTTCCTCTAGGGTCCATTTAGTTGTGCATGTAATGGGAATTCCAGGTCGAGCCTAAATTTTCTAATTTGGATCCAGGAATTGAAAATTGTATTCCCTAAGAATTCCAATTCCCAACTCTTGCAAAAATTGAGAAAAACAATTCGTGAAATGTAATGGATATTTAGTGTTAAGTCCTGTGGTGTTCATGTGGATATCAACTCTTTCAAAAAAAAAAAGTCAGAAGCATGTTCTTCTTGCAACGAGACAGAGAGACAATGGGAACAGGAATTGTAATTCCATGACTCCAGTTAGATGAATTGAAGTTAGATTTTATGCCACCTAACAGGCCTATAGTATCAACATGGAGTACAGACACATGAAAATATTGAGATTTGCTCATTTGCTAAACAAAACTAGAAGATACGAGATTGTATAAACCATTAACACCGGTTTTAACAATTCAGCTCAACAAACATTAAAATGTTAGTTTGCTTATTGCTAGAATAAATAGAGGACAAAAGATTAGCATACCGCAGCACTGTGATATTTCAGTACAGCAAGAGCGTTACCCCTCTGGTAGTTATAAATTCGAACTCTGTCACACAAAAAAAAGTGATAAGCATAGCAAACTAAAATTGAAATTTACAGAAGCAATATTTTAAAAACCCGTCCAACCATTGGACCATTTAAGTGGAAGGTCCATGGACCAACCAGTTGGACGGTCCACTTCAACGATGATGATGTTAAAATAATATAATCACTAATATATATATAAACCATTTCCCCCAACTTCAATAATAATACTCAAAAAAGTCATAGGCACAATAAAAACAAATTGAAAATACTAATCGTCTTAGTTTTCTTCAGGACGAATTTAGAAAAATGTAAAACCTACTAATACTCAAAACAAAAGTTTCTATAAAATTTGAAATGAAAAAAAATGTACCATATAATTGCTTTCGTATGATTCCAACATGTTACTGAGTCAAACCTCAATATTTTAGATCTCTAGTATTCTCATTTATTCATATTATTTTTCATCTTTTTGAGATAAAACAATCAGAATAAAACCCCAACATCCCATTAATGGTAATTACGGAAGCAGCCTTAGTTACAACGTTTACTCGTACCATACAAATGCTCAAAATCTGAACCATCTATAGTGGAGGCTGGTTGTAAAGTAATATCGTTGCTTACTAATGAATACTAACTAAAATAAAAATGGAATACAAAGTTTACATCAATCTTTCCATAGCAAAGTGATGAAGACTCACCTATAGAATCAAAGAGGGCTGGGTTCAAATCCCTGTGCTGTAAAACTTCAAACATAAATCTAACCTATTAACTCGGTTTGTCCTTTTCTTTGAACCGCTCCTGGTTCACACGGGTTGTGGTACAACCCGTTTCATCCGGTTCGACATATAGGATCGAACTTGAGTTGTGGCTGTTCAAGGCCGGTTGAACCAGTTCTTAAAACATTGAATACAAAAGACAACGAAAGAAAGTGGGAAGTAAAAGTAATATCAAATTTACATGTACAACCACATTCTTCAACAAGAAAACTTCAAGAACTTAAACAAACATTTCACATGCAGGTATTAAGTTGGTTGCCAGACCATCAAATTAATGGGGGAGGTGGTGGCAAACATCCCAAGTCTTAGAAGCTATTGGCTATAAAACAATAGAGGAAAATAAGATAGGAGAAACTTCACTGTAATTGTTTACTGTTAAACCAAAGTTTGGTAATTATAATTAGGAACACAGAAGACGTTATTTCATTACCGAGAGACAATTTCACCAAAAAAGTTGTGGGTTATTAATGTCAAACAGCAAGAGAATTAACTGAGACACAGAACTGACCTGTGATCCCATCCTGCAGTTGTTGCTATTTTATTGTCAGCTCTAATTGAGGTTCCTGCTATTTCATTGTCACGACCCGATCCCAAATAAATGGGTCGAACCGGATCATGCCCAGCCTGCACCGTTGTTGAGACGGCGGCAGTAAGCTGTTCTATTAGCAGGTAACCACAACAACATCTATATTTGTCACAACTCAATATTCGGGAATTTAAAACTTTATTAAACATTGAAATAAATACAACTGGAAGTAAATGAACTGAATTAAATACTGAATTCAAATAACAGAATTTTTAAAAAACAACAACAAAACTGAAAACAGGAAAATCTAGCTAAGCATTCGGCTCATCGGCCTCAGGTCCTGCGTCCTCCAAAGGGGACTCTGGCAACACCACGGGGTACAGAACCGGGTCATAATAGCTGTTGATTAACAGCTCAGCATCCTCAATATCCCCTAAAAATGTTATCTCCAGTCAGGAGGGAGCAAAGTACAATTCATGCTAATCCAACAATTAAAATAATAATAGAATCATGCATTTTTAAACAATTTAAAGTAAACAGTTTTCTAGCAGTTAAAAACATTATGATTTGAATAGGCAATGAATATGACCGGCTTGGGTTGTACAGTTGTATCCTATTGATACGATATGGCTTATCCCCATGTGTATGAGGGGTAAGCTAATACAGTTCTAAGTTATTATTTTGGATGTGGTCATAATCATTACACTATTCCCCCAGTACCCAACAGTCAATCAGTCAGTGCTCTCAGAGAGAGTTCCGTGTTGCATCGTGGTTTAAACTTGTAGTAAAGCGATTATTAAATAATTGTAAACTAACACAAAATGTACTTGCCTCAATTTGGACTGGACTTGAAGGGTTGAGACTTCGGGATTGAAACTAGCCTCGTCCTCGAAATCCTACATTCGAGAAGTTCGACTCAGATTCCAGAGTTACCATGCTAACTATGCTAGTTGCAATCTCTAAGTTGTGTACTAATCAATTTTAATCTTTATTTACACAATCACAAACAAATCAATTATCGGGTGCGTTGTAATTAATTACGAGGGAAAGATCAATTTAACTTTTTATTTTGGAAAAACTCGTAGTTACCAATTTAATTGGTTAAAACTTTGTATTTTCGTAATTATACATATAAAACTAAATTTCTTGTTTAATGAGAAAACATGATCTTTGTTTAAAATATTACAAACTTGTAAATTTTAATGTGAGAGAAATCTTATTAATTTTCTATATCAAAATAATATTTATTTTAGATTTACGCGTCTACGCTAAAAACTAGCAAAACCAGAAAATAAAAGAAAAACTACGCTACAATATTTACAGGCCACAGAGAAAGAAAATAGAAAAGCTGGGCTTATGCCCTTACAAATTATTGACTTTAAATAAGAAGTAGACCTGGGTTAGTCCTGAAATCTCTCCTACTATTTAATTCAAAACTAATAATTAAAATAAATTAATAATGAGTCTCAGATATTGGTCCAATCATCATATAGGCTAATTGCCTCAACGTCCGGGAGAAACCGGTTTCGTTTGCACTTAGCCAGGGCCCATTGACCAATACGGTCGTCGCCCAAAAATCCAAAATATTATCCTTTTCCGAAAAAACCATTTTTAAAACCATTTTAAAATTATATAATTAAATTTTATAGAAAAAATTCGGCAGCACTTCCTCTATTTTCGGTCAACCAAAAACTGGGAAGTATGCCATAATCACCATTTATAAAAAGTCCCAAACCAGGGAACACCCGGAATTCAACTTCCAAACCAGGAAAATCCAAAATTTACATGTAAAAATATTCATAAAACATTTCCCAAATTAATTCGGAGGACCCGAAACGAATTCAGGAATCCCGAAACCATCTCGGAAAGCCTCACAGAAACCAACAGAAACTTTTCCGAAAGTTTCTCGGAAAAATCCAAACCAAGCCAACAGAACTAAGAAAACCAAAGATCCTATTTCCAAAGCCAACAATTCTAATCCGAACCTACAGAACTCTTTCCGAAGAGTTTTCGAAAAACCGAAACCAATAAACTATTCACAGAACCAAAAATATCAAAGTATCCACAGAACATATCAATCAAATGGTTCTGAAATTTCCGAAACCAAAAACGTAACAAAATTCGAATTTTCAGAAAGGGATCGGGGACCAATTCATCATCGACTACGTAACGGAAACGGGAACGCAAAATTATACCTTGGGTTGCTCGGCTAGAGCTCTCAGATGCAAAATTATAGAATAAGAAATCTGCGCCGCAACGTTAACTCGGGACAGCGCTGGACAGTGCTGTCCAGATCAGCGGGCACTCACGAGAACCCGGACAGCGGAGAGAACGACAGAAAACAGCAGTACAGAGCTGCGGGGTCGCCTAGGGCACGGGCGCGGGGCCAGCGGCGTGCGCTGGTGGCGGCCGAGAGGGACGCCGCGGAAGGGCTGGCCGCGAGGGGGTTGGGTCGCGCGCGGAGTTGGCCGCGGGGCGGCCGGGGGACGTCGGGGCGGCCGCCGCTGGAGGTGGCCGGGAGAACTCGGGGACCAGGTGGCGGAGGGTCGCCGGAGTCGGGGGTCGGCGTCGGGTGCGGCCTGGAGGAAGCTCGGGGAAGGGTTTTCTTAGGAAGAGGGAGAGAGGAGTGAGGAGGAAGTGAAGGGAAAGGTGATTTGGTGCTGGTGCTCCAATCCGTAAGAGGGGGTGATGGGGAGAAAGTGTGGGAAGAGGGGAGTTATGAGTAGTGGTGGTGGTGTTTGGATTAAAAAGGGGAGAGTGGTGTTGAACGTATGGTGAAGAGTGATGGTGGTGTTTGCTTAAAAAAATGGAAGGGGAAAAAGTTTGTGGTGAAGAGAGAAGTAAGGGAGTGGCTGAAGAATAGGATGGGCCTGGTCGTGGGATGACCCGGTCGATAGGTTAGGAAATTTTATTATTATTTTTTTTGTAAAAGAAATCAGGATTTTCAAATAAGATGGAATGGGTTCCAATTGGGTTTCGGGAAGTTGGGTTCGAACTGGTCCAGGCTCGGGTCAGGTCAGCAACCAAAGATCCAAATTATTAATTTTGAAATAAATTTTGAACCCACAATATAATAATAATAATAATAGCAATAATATTATAAATAAATTACAATCAAAAACTGGGTTTCACAATCATTCCTCTTTGCAGCTTTTTCACGCACAACATGGCATTATATTTCTATGTGTTTTTGTGTGCTCGTGAAATACTTGATTCGAGGTTATATGAATGGTAGCTTGATTGTCATAGAACAACTTAACTGGTTGTGTTTGATCCACATTTAAATCTTTTAATATATTTTACAACTATGTTATCTCATAACAAGTTATAGCCGTAGACCGGTACTTTGCCAAACCAACAATACATGCATCACAAATAATTCCAACAGCAGCTAGGTAACCCAAAACCAAAAATGATCCAACAGCAAGTAAAGAACCGAACATGATCTAAAGATCATTCGCGCTTCACAAACAAAGACAATCGTAGGATCGTCAAGCCAAAATCGAACCCAACACATATCAGTCGATCGAAACCCTTTTTATGTAGGGATCGAGATCCAACAACATCATCGACAAACAAAATAAATCCAGAAACTGAAATCAATCAAGAGTTTAGAATTTATATCCCAGAATTTAGTGTCAGAATCCGAAGGGAGGCTTCGGACTCGGCTCACAGGCACGCACAGCACCTCGTCGGGTCGCGGCTGTGACTGTGGAGAGGCTTCGGACTCGGCTCCCCAAATGCAATTACACTCCCTTAAACAAGAACAAACAGAGAAAAAAATCAAAGAACACAAGCATTTGGTACTTACAATTATTTCATCGAACATGAAGCGCACATAGAACAATTCCCAACAAAATCTTTTTTTAGGAAAAAAAATCCAAATCAAAATCACTCACTTAATCAAGAGAGTCAACGATGATGCAGCCCTTTTCGGATCATCGCCGACGTGGACGGAGACGCCGGAAAACCCTAAAAGAACCCTAATTTTGGAGAGATGGATGCATGTATGGTTGTGAAAAATTAGAAGATTTTACTAAAATCATGTCGAGGTAGAATTTAGGGCATAAAATAAGCAATGATCGAGATTTTAGGACAAACCGGTGGTGCAGGCTACGCCGGTGACAACCTTCCCTCTGTGGTGGAGTCTGTAACCGAGGGAAGCAAGGAACGGGCTGAGGGAAGTTGGGGAGCGGGGAGCGGGCTGAGGGGAGTTGGGGAGCGGGGTGTGGGCTGAGGGGAGTTGGGGAGCGGGAGGAGAAGGAGAAGGAGAAAGAGAGAGTGTTTAGAATTTTTCTTAAGTGCGGGAGAATTGCGGGAGAGTCGAGGTTTCGACTTAAATTTTCATGCTTTTTTTATAACGCTCGTATTACTGGAGCACTATCAATAACGTTTTTAATGTAAACCGTCATAGATTCTAGTCTTGCTGAACTTTGATGACGCTTCCACATCAGCCGTCATGAAAACCACTTATCAAGCGTCATTAATAGGTCTTTTTGTTGTAGTGACTTGGACTAGTTTTGACCTTGGTTGACCACGATTGACTATTTTTGACCAAAAGTCAACCGAAAGTCAACCGTAGCCTAAAATTGACTAGAACTTGACCAAACTTGACCAGTTGACCCAAAGTCAAATGTTAGTCAACGTTAGTCAAGTTTGACCTAAAGTTGACCTAGAGTTGACCTAGGGTTGACCAGAGTTGACCAGTTGACCAAAAGTCAACTGTTGACTTAAATCGACCTAGTTTAATTTTGTTTGACTTGCATTGACCCAGTTTGACTTTGTTAGGCCTAATACGACTTAGATTGACCCTGTACAATCTAGTTTGACCTTGTTTGACCTAGTTTGACTTAGTTTGACGTGTCTTGACCTAGTTTGACTCAGTATGACTTAATTTTACTTCCAAACCATTATATTGATACAATATTCCATCTATAGGTCCTCGAGGCACTGTTCTTGGACTAAGTCGACTTATCAATCACATCACATGCGAGTATATTCTCTGATAACTTTTCCAATATACAATAATTGTTATAATTCATATGATTAGTGTAGATATGCTTATTTTCGACACATTGGTCACACGGATTGGTATTCATGGATCCCGACATGAGATGTTATTCCTCGTTATCTTGGTATATCTTGTGCAAGCCCCCTTGTAGTTCTTGTGCAGTATATGGACACCGATTCTCGAGGAGACTTGCTCCCTTCTCGTAGAATCCCGTGTCGTAACGTGTCTTGCTTGGATCCACTCTACCAGTCGGAGGCGGAGGAGTATTAGTGTAGATATGTGGTCAAAGCCTATTGTGTACCCATTGTGCATTGATTGATTGTGAGTGTTGATCATACACCCCACGTATGGTTAGTGAGGCCTATTACTATTGTGCAATGTCCCAAGCCGGCCACATATTGTAGCTAGTACTCACACACCTAGATAGATGATTCTTGATTCTTGTACATGCCATGATCAGTTTTATTTGCCTTGTTCTAGCTCTAGATTTACAGCTTACCATGCCATGATACTCACATATATATTCCATGATTTCTTGTATATACTCTCTATTTACAGTCTTATAGCTTTTGTCATATCTTATGAACTGTTGTTAGTTGATTGTACTCGTTCCATCCTGACTGGATATGTTGACAAAATATTACAGATAACGTTGAGGAGGATTGCTGTATCTATTATGGTCCGGTTGACGTAGTGGACTTAGACTTGGAGACCTTGGTTCAGCAGGGCCTAGCTCCGCCCGACGAGCCTCTAGCTTAGTTTAGTTATAGTAGATTTTTGGACTGGACCTTGTCTCCAGCTTGCTACTTATGCTTATGATATTATATTTGGGATTGTATAACTATATTACTCTGTGACTCTTTCTCTCTGTTGAGCTGGATTTTGCACTTATGATTATATCTATCTAGTTTTCGTGCCATAATTCTCCCTTCTAGATTGTGATTGAGTTTATCAGTATTTCATATTATATCCTCCGTGCGGAGATGACAGGTTATTATATACTGTTTGTTAGCTAGTAGACCTACAGCGTTCTATGCCGTTTTTACGGTGTAGGCTGGGCGCTGTCACGCACTTGTGCCCCTACCTAGGGTGCGGGTCGTGACAGCCGGAGAGATGGAGGAACGAAAGTACAAGTCAAGTTTCTGGAGCTCTTCTTCTTTTCCTAGATCTCTCTATCTAGTGCGTTTCCTAGACTTGGATTTCTTGTGGAGAAACGGGACTTCTTGAAGCGCTTTGGTAGGACTTGTTTGGTTTTGCTGCTGCTTTTCAGAAAGCCATAGCATAAGCGGTTTTAAAAAAGCAAACTACTTATACATGACTATTCAAATTGCTTCTTGGAAAACAAGAAGTATATGCAAGGATGACTTATGTTAAGCATTTTTTTTGTTATAATGCAACCTCTGTTATACTTTCATAAATTGTTTTCGAACTCGAGTAGCTCTTGTGGTTGCCGAAAAGAGGTATAAAATCTTGGCTGGATGATGAAAGATCAGTAGATCGAGCTACATGGACGTATTATTCCTTTCATTTATTTGGTAGGTGTAGCGTGCAAAAACTCTTGTGCGTATCGTCGGACATCTCAAAAGAAATAAATTAATAAATTGTTTGAAGAAATTTTTTTTTGAGAAACATCAATTTTGTTCACATATTATTTTCCTACTCGAATGTTTTCAAACTATCCTCCCCCACTCCAAAAAAAAAAATTCTCTCAAAGTTTGTCCCTCTACAAAAATTTATGTTGAAATTAAATAGAAGTTATGTCCTACTTCAACTATCCAAACACCCACTTATTTGAGGTTTTTTTTGTTATTTTTTCTAACTATGTAGTTAGTTTTGAGCAGCTTTTGAATAGTCTCGTAACGAGGATTTTGTTTTTTAAAATCGTTTATTCTTTTGCTTTTTGAAATACAGTAGCAATAACCAACCAGTCTTAAAATAGATGATCATTTAAACTTTTGTGTGAATATTTTATTATTTAAATAATTAATTATTTAATTAATATTGAGTAATATGAGCAATGATGTCACGACCCGCACCCACTGTGAGGGTACGAGTACGTAACAGTGCCCAGCCTACGCCGCAGTGTCGGCGGTAGAACGCTGTTCTAGGTCATGAACATAACTAACACAATATGAAATACTCTCCAACTGTAGGCCAAGTCACAGAAGGTACAACTCAATCACAATCTAGAGAGAATATAGTACGATGGAATAGATAAGAAAATCCTCAAAACTGAGGTACAAACAGAAGTAAAATAAATCAAAGTTAACAAATACTAGTCTCAACATCTCCATAATAATACAACTCTGAAATCAAAGACAACAACTAACATGAAAAAAAAGAACAGTCTAGACTATCTACACTATGCATGGGTATCATCCTCAGCAGCTGCTTGAACCTCCCCAGGGGTCCAGGTCGCGAGTGTCATCTAGGCAAGCTCCATAGTAAGGGGTGCAGGGTTCCTCATTATCCTCTGTAAATTTTCAATAAGTCCAGTCAGGACGGGAGCAAGCACAATACATCTCACGCAGATCATAACAGGTTAAAAAATACAAACATACAAGAGAGTACGATACATGAAACTGAAAGAATGTACATAATGTAAATAGAGAGAACTGTAATAAAAATATCTACTATAAGTAGAGAACTATCAGTGACTAGTAATTTAGAGTACAAAGTCGACATGTGAACGGCTGGATTTGCACATGAATATACTAAAGAGGCGCACATGGTTATACAACTTTGGAATTGTTCACATGACTATTTATACTCCCACATATCCCAATTAATACACAAGGATCCAGACAAGTTATGTTACGTACATAATTTTCACATGAAAGCCCATAGATGGATGTACATGAAGTATATATGAGGGCTCAGAACTGAGTGCACATAAATTCCACATGAAGGCTCATGAAGGGTACACATGAAGTATAGGTTGTACATGAGATACATGAGAAACATGACCGAACATGAGAGCACATGAGAGTACACGAGCATGCATGAACGAGCATGAAGCACATGAGAAACATGAATAACATAAGAGCGAGGAATATATGATGTACATGAAACACACAACATGAAGTATCCGATGCTCCCGAGGGGGAAAACATCTCATGTAGGGATCCATATAGTACCAATCTGTGATAATATCTTGACAGCATCAAATAAGATAATCTAGAGCATGAATATAATCCTAAGCAAGTTATGAAATGATCAGAGAATGTACTCGCCTGCGATGTGAATGTCTGTGAGAATATATTGTCCGAGATGAGGTATCTGACTCCTATTTAGAGCAACACAAGTCAAGATGTATACAAGAGATGATAAATGAAATGAACAATACAATTGCATGCTGTCTGGGTCAAACTAGACTAAAGTCAACACTTGGTCAACTCTAGTCAACCACACTAGTCAAACTAGGTCAACTATGCCACTCCTAACCCAATCAAGTCTCACTAAGTCTAACCAAGCCTAGGCTAGCATCACATACAATCACAAGGCCACACAAGTTATCCAACATACATGTTTACATATATACATACATATATACCCACTGTATATAAGGCATACTTATATATATATATATATATATATATATATATATATATATATATATATATATATATATATAGGAAATTCATCTATGGCTGTCCACATACATATATATATTCACATGTTTATTTATACACGCATATTACATATATATATTACATACAATATTATATATATATATATATATATATATATATATATATATATATATATATATATATATATATATATATATATATATATATATATATATGCATACAATATTAAGGGGTTACATTGTATTCATGCAAGGGGGTTTATTGAAATGTGACATGAGGGATAACATGTACGAGGGTTTCATAGCAGTATTGGATCACATTGTAGAAGCATGGAATTTCACAACCAGAAAGCCCATGCGCCAGACACTACATACGCTAGAACTCAGACGAAGAACTTCACAGCAAGATCAATAAAGATAGACATTCGAAAGAAGACTTTTTTTGATATACAGAAGTCTATTACATGTCTAAGAAAAGGTTGTACAAAGGAGAATTTCTACAAAGGAAAGATCCTAAGTCTACAGCCAGCGGCTACCACGCGCCTCCAGATAAGCACAACAGCCACCATGCGCCATCAGTCAGGCGCAGCAGACATCATGCGCCTCCAACCAGGCGCATCCTACCATATCTTCAGCAGCTCAGTTATGTGCATCCCTTCAGCAGCTCAGTTATGTGCAACTCTTCCAACCAGGCTCACCTGGCCGAGCAGAGCCCAGTTATGTGCCGCTCTTCCAGCCAGGCTCACCTGATAAGTGCTTCGCCAAGCAAAGCATTTAACCCTCTGGCTGGAACCAAGGAAGAGAAGAGCACCGCAAATACTGTGGCCAGGGGAGGCTTCGAAAGAGCCTCCAAAGGCGAAGGAAGACCGTGATCGAAACCGCGGCTAAAGGAGCAGCTTTCAACACAACCAAAATGGGCAAACCCCACTTTGAAGGAAGATAGAGCCTAGCACCGCCATTCCGATCTACGGCTCTTCCGAAATAACGGAGACAAGGCCCGAGCATCCCTATCTTTGGATGCAACAGGCACCTTCCGCCTGCCTCGGAAGCCCTCGACTCCGTCTTTTAGATGTAACAGTCACCTTCAAGTGCATCGAAGACAACACATCGTCTCATCTCCCTCGGGAGCACTTCGTCAACAGAATGCACCCGCATGTTCAAGTTCATGTTAGAAGTATGTGAG
This sequence comes from Iris pallida, assembly GCA_029216955.1. Taxonomy (NCBI): domain Eukaryota; kingdom Viridiplantae; phylum Streptophyta; class Magnoliopsida; order Asparagales; family Iridaceae; genus Iris; species Iris pallida. The sequence continues at coordinate 785,692 of JANAVB010034416.1, read as the reverse complement.
GGAATGAGAAGCAAATCTTCTCTCTATACCACTATTTATAGGCCGGGCAGATCAAACCCACGCGCCAAGTGGATGGCCCTCCGAATTTCGTGCAATGAATTTACATTAAATGGATGAACCGGACGCCTCGAATTCAGCCAAACGGCTATTTATAGCACTCGAAGAGCGAGACAGCCGCATCATTAAAAGACATGTCCGATGCGCCAGCCAGACAGCGCATCACACGGACGCGCCCTTCGGCATCAGGCACATCACACAGACGCGCCCTACAGTACTCGGCGCATTACAGAGGGTGCGCCCCCACACATCTCCATACCGAGTGGAACGCCAACCGACGCGCCCACTCAGCTGTCCATCGAACGTCACCAACATTAAATGCTGAACTGACAGAGTTGGCAGCACGCCTCCCAAAGTCTGAACAGTTGACAGCTTTTTCAGAAAATGAAGCGTCGACAACGTCAGCATCATCATGACTTTATTTCGACGGCTACTGCCATGTGGCCACTCAACCAACCGCATGCGCCTCTACGGCCATGCGTCTAAATCAGCATGCGCCTCAAAAGCCATGCGCCCCAAGCTGCTCTCTGATCCCGAAAAACAGAAGGAAAGTCGCCTGCATGCGCCTCAAAAGCCATGCGCCCCAAATGGTTTGTAACTCCTAAAGGTTATGAGCCGCAGCCTCCTCCTGCGCCCAATCCAAGGTGCAGCTCACTCCTCTCCACCAAATCCGAGATCTTCGAACCATGAGTCGACGACACGTGTCTTTTGACTCAACTCGTCCAAGATTTCAGCAACAGAAAGATCTTCTCTCTGCTACGTGCCGGCTCACAACAGCAGTATGAAGAGTTCTCCCCCTCGATCAGGGCGCAGCATCCGTGCGCCTCCATCAGCAACCTCCACGTGGCGTCCCCACACCGGCGCATCCTGTATGCGCGCATGAGCAGCCAGCCTACAAAACTATAAATAGAAGGATCATCTTCTTCACACGGGGAGACTCACAACACAGAGAGAATCTACAACAGAGAATCACCGGAGAGGCAGTTCTAGACACTCAACGTCTTCCTCCTCTCAGCAAGCTCCAGCACCCAGAGCAATCAACACCTTCAGAGAACCGATAACCGTCGTCAGCCGGTCAACGGAGTCAACGCATTACCACTCGTTCCATTGGCACTAAGGACCCATCTTAAACAAAAGTGTACTCCTAGGACTACATCTAAGTCCTATATTGTATCATTGTTATGTTTGTATTAAAATTTCAATCAAAACAATTTTAATGGTAAACAAGCTGGCGACTCTGCTGGGGACTTCTTTCTCCTCTACCGAGAAGGTTGTGTCACAGGCCGACGACGTGAAGGTGGGCTCCTCCCACAAGACGCTGGTAGTGCGCCTCAATCAACAGGCGTACGAGGAGTTCATTTCTGAAAGAAGTGCGAGTCCTTCGAAGCGGCTGTCGAAGCCGAAGAAGACCCGCGCAGTCTGGGTGCGCAAAGTCGACGCCTCGGGCACCACCGTTGAAGGGGATGCGCCCGTCCAGCCTTCCCTTCCTGCTGACGTCCTCAGCAGTCAAGGTGCGCCCGCTGATGCAGCGCATCTCTCGGGGAAGCGTGCGGCTGACCACGTTCCCCAGCCATCTTCCTCTCAGGCGAGGAAGATACGTCGACGGAGCAGGGGCACAGCCAATGCCCCGCGCATCACTTCTGATGCGCCATAAAGAGCCTCTGTCTTTGACAGACTCACTCGCTGTAATGGCGAGAAGAATTTAGATGCTGAGTACTATGCGCCCCAGCGGACTGGTACGAAGAAATCCAAGGCGGCATGGGCCATGCGCCACAAACGTGCTATGCCAGCAGCCGGCCAGAGGCACGCGCTTACAATCACGCGCGCTGTCGATGGCAGGCTGTACAAGGTTGACTCAAGTGCTTCTGCACCGACAACGAGTCGACCTTCAAAGTCCTCATCTCGCTTGGGCGCATTCACTGCGTGCACAACCAAGCCGAGAGAGGCAAACTCAGTGGTCTTGAACTCCCGCGCCTCCTCTGGTTGTGCATTTGAGGTCCGTTCAAGTCACTTCAAATGCTGTGGTTCCCCCACTACTGATCGTGATGCCTGCTTGGTATTAGATCAGGGGGCGCAGCACTCACCCGACCACCCCGGCGCTTGGCCCTGCCATGCGCCTGAGAGGGGTGTGAGGGTAGCACTTTCCTCCAACGACCTGCGCAACGTGATCACTCACAAGCGCCGGTCAGGAGAGTTGACCAACAAGCACGATGCGCCTCTCACGGGACACACTTGTGCAGTGGTCACCATCAACTGCTATTGCAAGACGGCAGTACCGCCAAAGCAGTCGGTCTTCCAACGGCTACAATCATCGACACCCCTCCGACATCGCCTTGGGACGAAGGTGTCAGCAGAAGAGGAGCTAAAGGTTGCTTCATGCAACGTGATCTCCAACTCCTCATCTGTCCGGAAGACGACTGCCAATTCCTCGTCTTCATCCAAAAGCCAGCCGAGGAAAACCAAGGCAGCTGTCTCGACCTCTGGAGTGTTCGAAGGCACTCGGTCGAGGAAGAAGTTCTTGGAGGAAGCTGGGGGTAGCCAGACCCTTGTCGAGCCTCCTTCCGAAGACGAAGATGTCCAAAGCACAGCTGAGGCGGATCTTCATCAAGGCGAAGATGGCCTCCCTGAAGCCCCTCAAAATAACGATGTCCTCCAGGACACCGCCGGGGGTAGTGCTGGAAACGAAGAGGCCCTTCAAGACAGAGCTGAGGGCAGTCAGGCCCTTGCAGATGCGCCTGTCGAAGACGAACTCCAGAATGTGGCTGGGGGTGGCCAAACACCAGGAGAAGTGACTCCCCCACATGAGAGCGAGGCTGAGAGCGAAGCCTCAACTAATCCATCCACTTCCGGCCGTGTCATGACAGTATACATGACCGGGGATGATCTTGAGACTGATGCGCCGCCACAGGACATTGTCCAGCGCATAGACTCGCCAGAGGGAGGACTCAAAACCCTCTCTGCCTCAATGCAAGCACTGACTCAAGCAGTGTTTAAGATGCGGTCGGCCTTGATCAGGACACCTTCAAATGGTCCCGACCCAGGAGCCAATGGAGAGTCGAGTGTGCCCCTCCAACGGACACCCTCAGACACAGAAGCACCCCGGACGTCGGAGCCCTCAAACGCTCCACTCCGGGTGGTACCTCCTTCCCCGACTCCTAGCTCCACGGAGGACGTGGTCGAAATGATCAAAGATCTGCGGGAGCGCTTCGAGTCCAAGAACAGGCAGGAGGAGCGCCAGAAGATGGGTATTCCCCAGCCTTATCCCCTTGAGTGGAACAAGGTGGTTTATCCCCCAAAGTATAAACCACAAACACTCACGCCGTATGACGGGAAGGACTCTCCACGACGGTACCTGACGTACTTTCAGTCGCAGACAGGGCATCTTCTGAAGGAGGACGCGCTCCTCACCAGCATCTTTGTTGGGGCCCTGAAAGGGGTGGCGTATGACTGGTACTGCAGCCTCCCCGATAATTCCATATCGTCCTTCGACGACCTGATACGCCTCTTCCTCGACCGCTTCTACGACGGTGGGAAGGACATGACGATGGCGTCTCTCATTGAGATACGCCAGAAGGACAAGGAAACGGTTCGGGCATTCATCGAACGCTTCCGTCAGGCCTGCTTCAGGCTACCTCCAGGCATGCCAGAGCATGCGCTTCTCTCCGCTTGCAGTATGAACATGCTGCCTGCAGTAAAGCTCTGGCTTAACTCTACTCCCCCTCCCGACTGGAGCTCCCTAATCATCGAAGCTGAAGCTGCAGAGAAGAAGGCGGCCAATGCACGTCTTCCGGGTGTTAGCTTCCCCACCTTTGACGATAAGGGGAAAAAGTCCGCAATCAACAACTCCGGACGAGAAACAAAGGGGAAACAGGCATTGACTGTTAATGCCTCGAAGGGCGCATCTGCGCCTACTCAAAAGCCTCCACTGGCACCGAGACCCGAGGAGGTTTATTCATTCAATGATGACGACACCCTGCAACTCTTTGAGATACTGAAGCAGGGTGACAAGATCAAGCTTCCGGACCCGAAGCGGCCCGATGAAGTCGGGAAAGTGGATAACCCGAGGTACTGTCACTACCATCGGTTTGTCGGACACCCGACCAAGGACTGCTACGTCCTCAAAAATTACATCCAGCGCATGATCAATGCGGATGTAATCTCCGTCGACTACGAAGAAAAGACGGTGTCAGCTAATGTGGTGTCACTTCAGTTCGGCACCTTGCCGCCGACTACCACACAAGATGGCGTCGTCCCCATCCCTAAGGCGACAATGGAGGTGGTGAACTTGCCACCCACCCGTGACAATATGAGTGGACTTGTCCCACTCACCATATCTCGAGGAGAGGTCCTCTGGGTTCACCCCGACCTCGTCTCCGAGGTAACTCAACCGGAGGTATGCCCTACCTCCAAAGCAAAAGGCAGGAAGATCAAGTCTTGCCACACGGTCTCTTCTTCAACGGAAGAGGCGCTTCCTGTGCAGACGCGTGCACAACAGAACTCCCAGCCCGGTGAAGCTGCCGCCGAAGTGGTGCCTCCTGGCACCATCCCTGAGGAGGGTCCATCCAAACCCTCAGCAGCCAATAAACAAAAGCAAGTGGAGGCCCGTTTCGACAGACCTCTGCGGAAAGAAAATGCTTCGGGGCTAGCCAAGCCCCACAATTTTGACATTCTGGCATAACTGGCCAGTACTCCTGCACGCTTGTCTTTGTTCGAGCTCCTGCATCTCTCCAAGGACTCCCGAGAAGCTCTCTGCGAAGCTCTGAAGGATGCCGAATCCTTTCTCAGTCAAATCAAGTAGCCTGAAGACCTCCCAACTACTTGTGCACACTGTCATTGTGCGGATGAAGTTATCCCAAACATAACTTTCACCCAACAAGACATGCTGCTCAAGCATCACCGACATAACCGACCGTTGTATTACACAGGGTACATCGGTTCGGTAAAGGTAAGCAGGATTCAGATCGATCCGGGGTCTTCCCTAAGAATCATTCCAAAGGCGCTGCTATCAAAGCTGGGGATCCCAATGTACCGGCTGGCGCCCTCCAATACGACCATCAGTGGCTTCAACGCTAGCAAGAGCGAGCCACTGGGCAAGATCCGGCTGAAGTGTCACATCGGCAGCCTCAAAACTGAGGTGACTTGTTATGTGGTGGATGCCGAGGTCAACTACAACATCTTACTCGGACGACCATGGTTACATGAGTACATGGTGGTGCCCTCCACGCTCCACCAATGCATGAAATATGTATCCACCAACGACGTCATCCGGACGGAGTTTGCAGATATCGATCCCTTCAAAGGGATTGAGGCCTACTTCACCGATTCCGACTTGTACAAGCCACTTGACGAGGAGGAAGCCAACGACGCCGATGATGAAGCAGAGACGGCAACAGAGCCGGACTTGGAGCCCGAAATGACTCCCGACGCCCCCTTGAAAATCCGATTGAAGGGCAAGCCTCCCCAGAAGGCGCCTCCAATGAGCATCAAGCTATCAGGGAAAGCACCGACTCACGAAGCTCCCCTGAAGATACGCCTCAAGGGAAAGCCACCTCAAACAGCGGCTCCCCTGGTGGTAAAATTACAAGGGAAGGCGCCACTCATCGGAGGCGCAACCGAGGCACCTCTCAAGGTGCGTCTAAAAGGCAAGCCGCCGCAGTCATCCAAAATGCCGGAGAGGGCTCACATAACCCTCTCAGACCCCAAAGTCAGAGCGGTGGAGGACTCTCCTGATCCGGCCCCAGTGCTTACAGATGAGGAGCTTGGCGAATATATCTCTGCTGATGTAGACGCACCCTCCTTAGACAATGTAATCCCACGGGATAAAATCTCGTACTTTATCAATAATAGAGTGTCTTTCAATTATTCTTGTCTTCCACACTGGAATGCCATGTATACATTAGACAACGCTCTACGGTCGTTGCAAACACAAATAACGACCGTCCACCATAATCGAGTGGCCCCGTCTCAAGGAGTCTTCATAATCCCCCCACGAAGCCGAGACGAAGGCACCATCATCTCGGGCAAAGTCGAGCGTCATCAGGACCTCCCGTCAATCGAGCCCGAACCTGATACCGGCAGAGTACAAGTCTATCGGTACACAGATACGACAAAGCGCATCATCCAAAAGATGGGCTATGACCTGAAAAGCAATAAAGGCCTAAACTACGGCAAGGGTCGGCATCTCCCTGTCCGGCTTTCGATGCCCAATGGAAAGCTACAGGATTACTATAATCGGACTCGACGGGGGTTAGGCTATGTCACACCGCCATCAACTCCAGAGAGTTCAGACGCAGAAGACATAGAACATTCCCACTCGTCTGAAGCATCGACGTGGGATTCCGATACCAGTATCGGATCAGTCTTTAGGAAAGTGCTGTCAGCTAACATGACATCGGCGCAACCTCAGAAAGATGAAGGCGAAGACCAACCGCCGGAACCCTTCGAAGAGGAACCCTGGGCTCAACGCCTAGGAAAACAATGGGAGTCTCGTTTTGAGTTACGAGAACCTCCCACCGAAGACGAAGTCGAGCAGATCAACCTCGGGGATGGGTCTTCTTCTAAACCCATCTTTATCAGCAAAAGCTTGGAAGGAGAAGACCGAGAATCTTTAGTCCAACTGGCTAAAGAGTATATTGACGTCTTCGCCTGGAGCTACGAAGACATGCCGGGTCTCGATCCACAGATCGCGATGCATAGGTTGAACATCTTACCAGATGCCAAACCTATCAAACAACAACAGCGACGCTTCCGCCCGGACGTCATGAATGCCATCGATCAGGAGGTGGACAAGCTCTTGACCAGTGGCTTCATCCGTGAGGAACAACACCCGGACTAGGTAGCCAACGTCGTCCCTGTCACCAAGAAGAATAGGAAGATACGAGTCTGTATCGACTTCAGGGATCTCAACTCTGCTTGCCCGAAGGATAAATTCCCGCTCCCAATCACCGATGTAATGATCGACAACACATGTAGCTTTGAACGCATGTCCTTCATGGACGGGTATTCAGGCTACAATCAAATCAAGATGTTCCCCGATGACGCAAAATACACGTCATTCAGGACTCCGAAAGGTGTTTTCTGCTACACAGTAATGCCCTTCGGCTTGAAGAATGCCGGTGCAATATACCAACGAGCGATGAGTACCATCTTCCGTCAATATCTTCGCAAGACAGTTGAGTGTTATGTTGACGACATCGCAGTCAAGAGCCGCCTCAAAAGAGATCACCTACAGGACCTGAGGACGGTCTTTGATCTCATGCGGGCACATCAACTCAAAATGAACCCCGCTAAATCCTTCCTGGGGGTTTTTAGCGGCAAATTCCTGGGCTTTGTCATCACGGCAAAAGGCATTCATGTCGATCCCGAGAAGACTAAAGCCATCCTCAACATGGACCCTCCGAAGAACCTTCGAGAACTTCGGGGCTTACAGGGACGTCTAGCATACATCCGGAGGTTCATAGCAAACCTCTCCGGTAAATGTCAACCCTTTACTCAGCTCATGAAGAAGGGAGTCTCTTACGTCTGGACAGAGGAGTGCCAAAAGGCTTTCGACGACATCAAGGCTTACTTGACAAGCCCGCCAGTCCTAGTGGCACCTGTCGCCGGCAAACCATTCCTCCTCTACGTCCGTGCCATGGATCATTCCCTCGGCGCTTTACTGGCTCAAAACAGCGATGCAGGCTACGAGCAGGCAATCTACTACCTCAGTCGAACACTCATCGGGGCCGAACACCGGTACAACCCCGTTGAAAAGGAGTGCTTGGCTTTGGTGTTTGCCATTCAGAAGACTCGTCATTACGTCTCGGGCCAGACAATTCACGTCATCTCCCGAGTCAATCCACTCAGAGTTCTCATGACGAAGCCAGGGTCATTAAACTCCCGGCTGGCTACATGGGCGATCCTACTAACGCCATACAACATGGTGTTTGTCCCGCAGAAGGCGGTCAAGGGTCAGGCTCTGGCTGACTTTTTAGCTGCACACCCCATCCCAGAATCTTCAAAACTCTATGAAGACATCCCGGATGAAGTCCAAGAATCAAACGTCACTGAAGGAAGCCCCGTTTGGCGGATGTTCTTCGATGGCGCTTCAAGAACGGGCCCCAACGGCCAAATCATCGCAGAAGTGGGGGTAGTCTTGGTCTCTCCCGATCAGCTGGTCATCCAGCGCGCATACTCTCTTTCGAAGCCGTGCTCCAACAATGTTGCTGAGTACAACGCACTCGTCATGGGACTCCAGCTAGCACAACAGCTGGGGGTGGATCATCTGGAAGCCTACGGCGACTCGAAACTTGTCGTAAACCAGATTCGGGGGTAATACGAGGTTCGCCATGAAGATTTGATCCCTTACCATGAAGTTGCATTGAACATCATTTCAACCTTCACTGGGTTCTTCATCGAACATGTACCCCGTCTACAAAACTTGGAGGCTGACGCTCTGGCTGGCCTCGCAGCCTCATTGGTCGCGCCCCTTGGGACTCAACACTATGTCACGGTAACTGGCCGAGACTTGATTTGTCCCAGAAACAACCTATGTTTGCAAATGGCTCACGCCGTGCCGACAAACACCGATGTTAATGTCCGAGACTGGAGATTCCCGTTCATCGACTTCGCCGTCTACAGAATCCTTCCGGAAGACCCGAAGGAAGCCGTCACAGTCAGGAGACGCTCTCTTCGATTCTACTACGATACAGCCACTAAAATGCTGTACCGATGCTCCTTCGACGGGCTTCTCCTTCGATGCCTGTCTGATGAAGAAGCGGCCGAAGCTCTTCGAGAAGCTCATGACGGAACTTGCGGAGCTCACCAACCAGGTCCTAAGTTGCAAGATCGACTGCGATGTATGGGCTACTACTGGCCAACCATGGCCGCCGACGCAGTGGAATATGCTAAGAAGAGCCATGCATGCCAACTTCATGCAGACTTCATACATACACCGTCTGAACCTCTACATCCTACAGTCGCCTCCTGGCCATTCGAAGCCTGGGGCATGGACATTGTAGGACCAATCACCCCTCCTTCATCAAGAGGACATCGTTTTATCCTGGCCATCACCGATTACTTCTCCAAATGGGCGGAAGCAGTCCCACTAGCGGAAGTAAAAAGCTCCAGGGTGGTCAGCTTTATCAAACACCATGTCATTTACCGTTTCGGAGTACCCAGACGAATCATTCATGACAATGGTCCCCAGTTCATCAGCCACATTTTCAGCAGGTTCTGTGACAAGAATCGCATTCAAAACGTGGCCTCAACCGCCTACAATCCGGCAGCAAACGGATTGGCCGAGGCGTTCAACAAAACTATCGTCAGGCTGCTCAAAAAGGTCGTGTCATCCAACAAACGCGACTGGAACGAAAAGCTCGGCGAATGTCTTTGGGCCTACCGCACAATGGTACGGACCCCAACAGGCAACACACCATTCTCCCTGGTCTACGGGAGCGAAGCGGTACTGCCTCTCGAGATCCAGATTCCCTCACTCCGAGTAGCGATCACAAACAAACTCACAGAAGAAGATAATCAATGTCGTCGTCTGCGGGAACTGGAGGCACTTGACGAAAAGCGTCTCCTAGCTCAACAACGCATCAAACTTTACCAAGCCCGTATATCACAGGCTTTCAACAAGAAGGTCAAGCAAAGAACTTTCCAAGTTGGCGACCTGGTTTTAGCAGTCAGAAGGCCAATGGTGTTAACTCACAAGACACCAGGGAAGTTCGAGCCCAAATGGGAAGGACCCTTCATCATTGAGACGGTATACTCAAACGGTGCTTACCGCCTCGCCAAACCCAATGGGGACTTATTCATGATGCCCATCAACGGCAAGTTCCTAAAGAAGTACTATTCTTGACATCCTCCAAGACATGTATTTCCCCAAACAACCTCTTTTCACAAAATCAAACGCTTCCGGAACCCAGCTGTTCCGTGGCATCCTTCCGTAGAAAGATAACCACGTCCACATTACCTCTGAGTTGTCTCTCTATATCCTACAAAGCGGAACCTTACATTTCGTGAGCTTACGCTATCCTTTATGTTTACCACGTCCACATTACCTCTGAGTAAACATCCTGTACAAACAACTCCTGTGTTGTCGTACATTGATCGCAGAACTTCCACGTCCACATTACCTCTGAGTTGTTCAGCGTATCCCCCAGGATCATTCCTACCACGTCCACAAATACCTCTGAGTAGGAAGATTCTATCATTTGAACCTAATGATTGCCATGTCCACATTACCTCTGAGCAAACATGTTGGTTCCTTCAAACTTATTATCTGTACCTAAAAACCAAGGTGCGCAAAAGATAATAGGTCCACATAAATTATCAAGTTCATGAGATCAAAAATGAACACATCACAAAAAAAAAGATAGTGTATTTCTTTATTTTTCAAAAAAGGAAGTACAGAAATACGCTATTTCCCCAGCAAGAGTTGCAAAAACACATAAAAAGAAGAGAAACTACAGTCCCCGATCCTCTCCAGGGTGGGATGAGAGCTCTTTGACTCGACGTCTCAGGTCGGCAGTACGAGTTTCCACAGTCGCCTGGACTCGGAGCTCGGCTTCTTGACGCATTAATCCGACAGCCTCAGCGGAAGTTTTACTCTCATACTTCTCATCAAGCTGTCGTCGCTGCTGAGCCAAAGCAAGGGTCCGCTGAGTAAGAGTCGCTTCCTCCTGCTTGAATGCCACGTATTCAGCCAGGACACGATCAGCTTCTAGTTAAAGTTGGGTCCGCTGGTCTTCAAGACGGCGCATCTGAGCATCAACCTCTGCGATGTTAGCATCCACCGCAGCCCGCTTCTCCGTCGTCTTCTTCATAGATTGAGACAACTGCTCCGCCGCAGTCTCAGTCCCAGCTACTTTACGCTCCCAACTGCTCACATCGGCTCGATGGGAAGCCTCGATTTCAGCAATCAACTTCCCTATCTCTGCATCTATCAAGACAGAGAGGTCATTTCGTTGGATGTGCTGCAGTTCCGCGAGCCGCTCGTCCAGCTCAATCACCGAAACCTCCAGAATTTCGGCCATATGGTCATGGCCTTGGTGAACGCGGATCAGCTCGATACAAGGCATTGCCAAAGCTTTTGCTGTCGCAAAGCTCCCCTTGGCATCCATCACTGCAGATACACCTTTCTCCAGCATTTTGTACACTCCCTCGACGAGGAATCACATACTCGTCGGCATCCGCCAGCACCTGCGGCGTCATAGCAGGAGTTGGGGGAGCTACTACAGTTTGCGGACCGGAGGAAGATCCGCCAACCTCGATCTGAGAGGTTTGAACCTCGGCAGCAATAGGCTCTTCATCAACAGGGGCCAGACTGCTAGCCCGAGAAGCCGAAGGAACAAAAGGAGCCGGCACATGCGTCGTGATAGTACCCCAAGTGGAAGGAGCAACAGAGGGTTCCACACCCTTACCCTTCTCAAGCCCGGAGAAATCACCGACGTCAACGGCCACCTCTTCTACCTCCGACGTTCTATCAGCATCAGCTACCTCCCCCGGCAAAACGGGGAGATCAACATTTATCTCCTGGCCAGCCCCAGGAGACAAGACCGGCAGAAGGGTCTCATTCTTCTCAAGACCCTCTACAGGGACAAAATCTGTCGCTACCGCCTGATCGGTAGCCATCTCTATGTCCATGGTTGAAGCCAAGGAAGGATTTGGCAATGATTCAGCCGACCTCCCTTCATCATGACAAGGAGGGGAATCAACCCTCTCCTCTATCCTCACTGCTTCTGCTGCCCCCGCAACAGACTCCTGCAGCTCCGGAGCGATGTCATCGGAAGATGATGAACTCCATTCCTCTTCATCACCAGGAAGCTGTGCACTTGCTAAACCTTCGATATGTGAAGCCTCCGCTGTGGCCTTCGTCACCTCGGAAGCTGCTGCACCCTCAGGTTCCCTCCTGACATAACCCGGGAATACCGGAACCTCCACGATGACAGTATCCTCCGGATCTTCCTCCATGAGAGACATCATTGTCGGCGGGATACGCACTCCAAACGAGCTCGCCATCTCTTCTCGCCTACTCCCACCCGACTTTGGGGTACGAGGTTTTCTTTTTAGCGGCTCCTACAAAAGAAGATAGGGCCTCGTAAGTGGCAGAACCAAAACTTCCAACATACCCCAGGGTAATACTGGGGTTATCCAACATCATCTGAGCATAACCAAATTGCCGCACAAAGCGGCTCGGCAAGTACGGTTCCAGGTAGCACTGATTCCTGTTCCAGTACACCAGATGGGACGGCCGGATACTTTGCAACCAGCAGAATCCCCATTGAGGCAGAGTGGTGGTACCTTCGCCCAGGTCCCTTAAATCCTCGTTGGCCTCAAAACCCAAATAGATGGGACCAACTTTGGTGATCTCCTAACCCTGAAGACGGGATAAAACCTTTCTACAAATCGGGACACCAGTATGCGACCAGCTCCTCCGATGGAAACGACGAAGGAATGCATCTCCAGCCTTATAATCTCCTTTCGAGCCTGGGCTCATCACACTGGGATGATGCAGAATCAGCCATCCCATCAAATAGTGAAACGGCAGTTCGGCGCGCGGGAAGTTATTTTTTCTGCCTCTATCATGAATCACATTTCCAGCAAACTCTCGCAAACCTCGCTGCAGGTTACATACCATTGCGGGGAGGAGAGCTAAGCGCCGACCGAAGACCAATTTTACGGCTGGCATGATTAAGTTTCGAGTCACCCTCTCGACGGCACCGGATCCACCTGCGAACACGCAATCCCGGAGCCATATCATCAGATAGGCGACCAAAACCGCCTTGGATGACATTGGATAAGCAAGGTGCCAGAAGCAGCTGTAGGAGCGTGCATCTGACTGCTGGTCTTTATTTCCTCGGGGATTCTTCTCCCCTAACGTGCTCATTTCGGACAGCACCTCGCTACGAGAGAGCGCCGGCGGAGTAGAAAACTTTGAAGAATCCTCTTTGTCTTGTCTAAAGACATAATCTCTCCAAGCGGTCACATGGGGCTGCGACCCGCTTTTATCCCTTCTCTACACATAGTAATGATGACTCGCCACTTCCTTGAAGACGGCCGTCATCTCATCAGCTCTGTCCCCCAGGACCTGAAGTTCCTCATTGGTTGGAAAGTACTCTTCATAGGGCTCCGACCCCCAAGGGAGTTTAGACACCTCATACATCTCATGAAGTGCGAGCCCTAACTCCCCTACCGGAGTAAAGAAGGTCCCGGTATGAATATCAAACATCTCCAGGAGTGCGAGGAACATGTGCCTATTAAGGTCAACACCCGCCTGGGTAGCACGGATCGCGGCAGTCAACCCGATCTCTCGGAGCTCAGTCCGAAATCGCGACAAGATCCAGAGCGTCAGTTTATCCCATTTGGAGACGTAATGGCACCAACCCTCCACCCGAAACTCTCCTGTCGGGTAGGAGCGTTCCATCAAAAACATACGATGTGTAAAAGTCGAAGCACTATAAGCAAGCGTATCAATGGGTACATCACTGTAGAGGCTCCCAGGACGTAAAGTCCGCCAAGTGTAAGAAGACCCAGACTGTACAACGGTCAAAGCATCCCTTTGGTCGGAAGTAGAATCAATTTGGATGACACCAGTCACCGCTCCCCCCTGAGAAGGGGTAAGCTCCCAAGACATCCTCCTCTGGGAAACAAGGCGACAGAAGGACGTCAAAGGCCACTGACGTTCAAGTTGCTTAACAGTCATATGCACTCCATTCGCAGTAAAGAACCAGTCCTCCTTGACCTTCAGCACTGACGAGTCAGTAGAAGTGAGACGGTCTCTAAACAGGAACTCAGGCTTCAGGAAGGTCACTTTATCAGATGTGGAAGATTTAATGACTCCACGCTCCATCATCCGTTTGAGGAACCAATACTGCTGTTCACGGATTAGGATCATTCTCTCAGGAGGCTGATCCAGCATAAGAGCATCTTGAGCAGGGTTTATCACTTCCTCGTTATGCTCTACTCCCATTTGGTTGAAGGCAGCCTCCAAGAAAACTTCACTCAAAAGCGGGATTGCCATCGACACTAGCAAAAGATCAGAAAAAGTCAGAAGAGAACACACAATGTGTCTAAAGGAGAAAACTGCGGCGCATCATCAAGGATTGAACCCATGCGCATGGCCTCGGCGCATCATCAGGGTTTGAACCCATGCGCGTCAGCAGTATAGCCTCGGCGCATCACCAGGGTTTAAACCCATGTGCGTCGGCGGGCAAAGACCGCGGCACATCATTAAAGACTCAAGGCCTATGTGCGTTGGCGTACGGACAATGAGACTTACCAACCACCTCCGGTCGAACTTCGACAGGCCGACGGGGAACGACAGCCGCCGCAACTTCCGCGGACTCCTTCGCTTTCTCCTTCCCCTTGCCGGCAGCACCGCGAGGAGTCTTGGGAGCCATTCTCTCGAGGAAGGAGAAGTTAGGGTTTTGAAGAAGAAACCCTAAAGAAGCAGAGGCACAGAGAAGAAGAACCCTTTCTCTCTCCAACTCTTACCTATTTATAGGGCTTGGTCGCACGCGTGAACAGATGACGTGTGATCTCAGCCGTCGCCTCGGGTTCTGTGCAAGGATAGCAGCAAATAAAACCAAAAGATCATCATTAATCTTTTCGGTTACCGAGGCACCATCATCATTAACTGAGAAGAGCATGCGCCCGAACAGGCATGCGCCCAGAAATCATGCGCCCTGACCTCCATGCTTCTTATTCAAAGTATTCCAAAACTTATTCAAAAGTTTTGAAAACTTTGAAGGGGGTCTTGTAGAAGCATGGAATTTTACAACCAGAAAGCCCATGCGCCAGACACTACATGCGCTAGAACTCAGACGAAGAACTTTACAGCAAGATCAATAAAGATAGACATTCGAAAGAAGACTTTTTTTGATATACAGAAGTCTATTACATGTCTAAGAAAAGGTTGTACAAAGGAGAATTTCTACAAAGAAAAGATCCTAAGTCTACAGCCAGCGGCTACCACGCGCCTCCAGATAAGCGCAGCAGCCACCATGCGCTATCAGTCAGGCGCAGCAGACATCATGCGCCTCCAACCAGGCGCATCCCACCATATCTTCAGCAGCTCAGTTATGTACATCCCTTCAGCAGCTCAGTTATGTGCAACTCTTCCAACCAGGCTCACCTGGCCGAGCAGAGCCCAGTTATGTGCCGCTCTTCCAGCCAGGCTCACCTGATAAGTGCTTCGCCAAGCAAAGCATTTAACCCTCTGGCTGGAACCAAGGAAGAGAAGAGCACCGCAAATGCTGTGGCCAGGGGAGGCTTCGAAAGAGCCTCCAAAGGCGAAGGAAGACCGTGATCGAAACCGCGGCTAAAGGAGCAGCTTTCAACACAACCAAAATGGGCAAACCCCACTTTGAAGGAAGATAGAGCCTAGCACCGCCATTCCGATCTACGGCTCTTCCGGAATAACGGAGACAAGGCCCGAGCATCCCTATCTTTGGATGCAACAGGCACCTTCCGCCTGCCTCAGAAGCCCTCGACTCCGTCTTTTGGATGTAACAGTCACCTTCAAGTGCATCGAAGACAACACAACGTCTCATCTCCCTCGGGAGCACTTTGTCAAGAGAATGCACCCGCATGTTCAAGTTCATGTTAGAAGTACGTGAGGGAATGAGAAGCAAATCTTCTCTCCATACCACTATTTATAGGCCGGGCAGATCAAACCCACACGCCAAGTGGATGGCCCTCCGAATTTCGTACAATGAATTTACATTAAATGGATGAATCGGATGCCTCGAATTTAGCCAAACGGCTATTTATAGCACTCGAAGAGCGAGACAGCCGCATCATTAAAAGACATGTCCGATGCGCCAGCCAGACAGCACATCACACGGACGTGCCCTTCGGCATCAGGCGCATCACACAGACGCGCCCTACAGTACTCGGCGCATTACAGAGGGTGCGCCCCCACACATCTCCATACCGAGTGGAACGCCAACCGACGTGCCCACTCAGCTGTCCATCGAACGTCACCAACATTAAATGCTGAACTGACAGAGTTGGCAGCACGCCTCCCAAAGTCTGAACAGTTGACAGCTTTTTTAGAAAACGAAGCGTCGACAACGTCAGCATCATCATGACTTTATTTCGACGGCTACTGCCACGTGGCCACTCAACCAACCGCATGCGCCTCTACGGCCATGCGTCCAAATCAGCATGCGCCTCAAAAGCCATGCGCCCCAAGCTGCTCTCTGATCCCGAAAGACAGAAAGAAAGTCGCCTGCATGCGCCTCAAAAGCCATGTGCCCCAAATGGTTTGTAACTCCTAAAGGTTATGAGCCGCAGCCTCCTCCTGCGCCCAATCCAAGGCGCAGCTCACTCCTCTCCACCAAATCCGAGATCTTCGAACCATGAGTCGACGACACGTGTCTTTTGACTCAACTCGTCCAAGATTTCAGCAACAGAAAGATCTTCTCTCTGCTACGTGCCGGCTCACAACAGCAGTATAAAGAGTTCTCCCCCTCGATCAGGGTGCAGAATCCGTGCGCCTCCATCAGCAACCTCCACGTGGCGTCCCCACACCGGCGCATCCTGCATGCGCGCATGAGCAGCCAGCCTACAAAACTAT
The DNA here is from genome assembly GCA_029216955.1 of Iris pallida. Lineage (NCBI taxonomy): Eukaryota > Viridiplantae > Streptophyta > Magnoliopsida > Asparagales > Iridaceae > Iris > Iris pallida. The sequence goes on along the minus strand of JANAVB010034416.1, from coordinate 769,071 downwards.
AAATAGAAGGATCATCTCCTTCACACGGGGAGACTCATAACACAGATAGAATCCACAACAGAGAATCACCGAAGAGGCAGTTCTAGACACTCAACGTCTTCCTCCTCTCAGCAAGCTCCAGCACCCAGAGCAATCAACACCTTCAGAGAACCGATAACCGTCGTCAGCCGGTCAACGGAGTCAACACATTACCACTCGCTCCATTGGCACTAAGGACCCAGCTTAAACAAAAGTGTACTCCTAGGACTACATCTAAGTCCTATATTGTATCACTGTTCTGTTTGTATTAAAATTTCAATCAAAACAATTTTAATGGCAAACACACATAGGTTCAGCCATTAGTGTCAAGTGGGGTTAGTGTTAGGCAAAGTTCAGACATGCATAAAGGGGGTCATGAGATGTGAAGGTTTAGTGGTACAAGTGTGTGGTCTCATGAGTGTCAAGCAAGGGGGAGTGAAGGGGGTTCAATTAACATGTGAGGGGGCTGTGTATGTGCAAGGGCATATGCATGTGTGTGTAGCAGCATAGGTTTAGTTCTCAGTTATTTTACAAACGTGCATGAGTGTGTGTGTGTGTGAATAATAATGCATAGATGTGTGTGTGTGTGAATAGGTTTCCAGGAAACAGGGTGTATGTGTGTGTAGCATGTTATCAATGTGTGAGTGTGTGCATAAAGTTCATATGTGTGTGTGTTTATGAGAGGGTCAAGGGTTTGTGAGTGTAGGCAGGGGTATATAGGGTATGTACATGGAAGCATGTAAGTGTCAAGTTCAGTTATATACATATATGTGTGTGTGGGTGCATGAGGGGTTTAAGGGCTGTGAGGAGAGTGAGGGTGTGTGAATCATCAACACCTCATTACTTCTCAGCATAGCAGCAGTTAACCCAACCAGTCATCATGATAATCCCCAATGAAACAACCCAAACTAGATTACAATGTTCCCAGTTAAGTTAATACACCACATTACCTGTTAAACATTGATTTAACATATATTACAACAGTTAAAGGAAATTTAGTATCAAAACATGTAGGTAATGCTACACTTCGAACCTATAACAAACCAATTCATGCATTCGAATCCCATACTAATACACAAGCCTTTCTCCAATCACCCAAACATGAAATTAACATCAACATACATGTATACATATAAATTTACATTTAAAAAATTAAAACAAATTAGAACTCGAAAATATGCACACAGTAAACAGAGTATCAGAGAATATATAAAAACCTCAAATTCGAATTCGAAAATACAATTTACATCAAATTCGTGGTAGGTAAAGTATCGTACATATGTACATGTGTCATACGTGTCGTCCTGTGTACACACGACAGGACACGGGGTATCCAGACACTCGTGAACATCACAGACACACACGCGTGCACCAGCGTCGTACAGCGTGTCCATGGACTCGTGCACTCGACACAGGCCACGTGGAGCCACGTGACCGTGCACACGTGTAGCCTACATGTAGCTAGGGATACACGATCGACACCCTGTATCGGGTCAAAGCCGTGTCGTGTCCGAGCTGTATGTGCGTATCAGTGAGTGATTTTCCGCGCGTGTATAGTGCTTGTACAACAGTGCAGGATCCGTACGAGCTCGAGAACTCCTTAGATACTCGATCATTTTACCTAAAATTTTCTCAGTGTGGTGTCAGACACGTGGCCTAGGTGTCCGCAAAATTTCATGTCAAGACGTATTGTGTCGTGTCCGCTACAGTGCCCGAGCAGCAGGATACTGTGCGCAGCCTGCTGCGTGCGTATTCGTGTCCTCGTGCTGACACGACATGACACTAAAACCAACTCAGTCTTTATGAAATCTAAAGTACATATATAGATCTAGAGATTCATACAATTAGTTTTACAAAAATCGAAAATAAAATCATAAGTGGCATTTAATCAAACACCTACATATACACTATGACACGTGTCCTATACGGACACCAAACGGACACAATTTCTATCCAAATTCTAGGGACAACTAGGGGACACCTAGATTTAGCCTAATATGCAAATAAATCAGAATATTAGCACAATTTGAGGAGTTTTACCTATAGGTGCAAATAGCAAGAAAAAGCTTCAAATTGGGGGTGTTCTCCTTGATAGCCAAATGCTCCAAATTGATTCCAAACTGAAATAGCTCTCCACCAACAGTCCATAAACATCATTTAGAACCCAATGCAAAAGATTAGGATAAAAAAGGAGGATAAATGAATAAAATAGGAATTTTGAAGAAGGAAATAAATCTTAGTTTTTGCCAAATGGAGAAATGATACAAAAGAGGCAAGAACAATAGGAAGAGAGATTTTATAGGGTTAGGAATCCCTAGGTGGCTGGTCATAAAGGATAAAATTAGGGTTAGGGTTACACTAGTGGGCTATGGGCCAAGTTTCATAAGTCATGGAACTAATTTCTAAGTCTCAAGCCTATGGACCAAATCACCAATCCTCTTATTTCAAACTTGATCCTAAGTGACCTAACTTGAGTTGACTTAAGTTAGACTAGGGTCACACTATGCTATTCAAGTCACCACAACCAGGGTCAACATCTAGGTTAGTCTCTTAAGTCACAACTAGTAAAAGTCAACTTCAACAACCATCAATCCAATAATTAATCAAATAATTCTAATAAGTCAAAATGACCAAATTTTTCCTAGGCTAAAAATGATAAATAGATATTCCAAATCACAAGGTTAGGCTCTAGGTCAGACAGTCTCTAGGATTTTACTAGCTACACATCAAAATCACAAGGCATAATTTTTAAATAGTTTTAAAATGATTAAAAATCACCAAAAATTATATTACGATTTAAATATCATAATTAATAATTAAAATCACAAAATTTCAAAATTACCCTCATTTAGAAAACTGGGTGTTACAAGTCTACCCACCTTAGAAAAATTTTGTCCTCGAAATTTAAGATGGTAGTACTCCTTCTAGGTCAAATACCCCCACAATCATAGTCTCAATCACACAGTTCGACAATCATATGCGTTTGTCCAAAATCATGATACTCAGAATCTTCGTCATACTAGTGAGCAAGGCTACGATAATCACAGAGTCCTTGACTAAGGCACATACCTCTAGAATCATGGTATTTAAAATTTTTGCATTGCCGCATGCTTGGCAGCGAAAACCTTAAATTCCTACATCCGAGAAATACATCTAAAGTCTAACTATATGTCCTCACCATACCAGCTAACACGACTATCGAAGATTCTAGATCCCATAACTGAGGTTACCTAGCCCATATGATTATCTCAGAAGAAAATCAAACATTACACAAGAACAACAGAACAAAATTGATCAATCAACAAGGAACAGAGGGAATCGACTTTTCAAGATAGTTATAAGAGGCAATTGCGAAAATGGAATCGAAAAGAACGGAACCTGCAGCTAGATCTCTAATGGTCTGTGCATCCTCGACTGTCCTGGCGAAAGCTCGCCCCTGCTGGCTTCTCCTGGCCTGCTGCTGATGCTGTATGTACCTCTGCTGCTGAGTTGGTAAGGGTAATACCTTCTGCTGGCCCACCGGAGCCCTGGCTCCTGCTTCTTGAACTGTTTGTCCAAATGACTCAGGACACTCTCTCAGCCGATGATCGGATCCTCCGCAAAGTAAACATCTACCCAGCCTCTTCCGGCATTCTCCCCAATCGTGCCCTGGTTTCTTACAGAAGGGACAAATGATAACAAGCTGCTGTCCGGGGCCTGCTGCTGCCTCTGTTGATGCTGCACCTGTTGAAAGGGTACACGATCCTGAAACTACTACTGCTGAAGGTAGACCATCGGCTGCTGATACTGCTGCTGAATCTGTAGGTGGGGCATCTGCTGCGGATACTGCTGCTGAATCTGTAGATGGGGCCTCTTGGCCGGGCCCGCACTGCCACTAGCTTCCTGAGCGTCTCGCGTCCTCTTCTTCTACAGCCCAAGATCGTCCTCCGCTGCCATAGCTCCTACCAGAATCTGCTCGAAAGTGGCGTCGCGGCCGCTCTTGGTATACGACCTGATCTCCCTGATCAAGCCCCTGCGGAACCTCCTTGCCTTTCCGGCCTCGGTAAGATCCTTAACAAATCTACTCAAACGGCAAAACTCTCCAGCGTAATCCTTAACGGTCTGGTTCCCCTGAACCAAACTTTCGAACTGTGCCTCCAAGGCACCGAGTGCTGTATCGGGAAAGAATTTCTCCTTGAACAGTTTCTTGAACGTTGCCCAAGTCTGACCGGCTGCACCAACCCTCGGGTCCGTCTGGTACCAAGTACGGACCAAGTCCTGCATCTGACTGGCTGCTGCCTCGATCTGTAATCCAGCTGGTATCTGTGTCAATCGGAATATCTCCTCAATATGCTCTATCCAATCGTCAGCGTATATGATGCCCTCTGTACCCTTGAAGTCCCGGGGTCCCATCTTCTTAAAGGATTGGATGTCTGGAGTCTTCGGCTGATACTGCTGCATCTGTGGCTGAGCAGCCACCAGCTCTACTGTCGTCCTGACCAACTGGTGAGTATCGTGCATGCTCTGTCGAAATTCAGCAGACTGGCTCTGCTGCATCTGCTTCTGAGTCTCCAGGAATCGCTGGAAAAGGATAAACATCTGAGCCGCATCCACTGTCTCTAAAGGCAACTGCTGATACATATCCAGAATGCCGGGGGAAGACCTCCAGACATGTGGAGGTGCACTCCCAAAAGCTGCAGAAGCTCCTATATGTGCAGAAATATGAGGTGCTGTGGTCCCAGCATCCACAATCGGGCGAGGGGTGGCAGACCTCTCACCAGCGTCTGCTGGGCCAGAGCGATGCGATCGTGTCTCAATCACCATCCTGGAGACAGATTAAACAAGAAATCAATACTGAGATAGAAACGATAATTCAAGGGAGGACAGTTATTTCAAGGAAGCAATCTTCAACAGGAATTAAGATGGCATGAATTCAGTAAAGAGTTTTTTCTATTGTGATTGAGTACCTCAAGAATAATCCTAATCCTAGTGCAGGCTGTAGTGATACTCTAGTTCGAATACCACTACACAAACTCGACCTGCATGGGCCACCACTAAAAATATGTCACGACCCGCACCCACTGTGAGGGTACGAGTACGTAACAGCGCCCAGCCTACGCCGCAGTGTCGGTGGTAGAACGATGTTCTAGGTCATGAACATAACTAACACAATATGAAATACTCTCCAACTGGAGGCCAAGTCACAGAAGGTACAACTCAATCACAATCTAGAGGTAGAATATAGCACAATGGAATAGATAAAGAAATCCTCAAAACCAAGGTACAAACAGAAGTGAAATAAATCAAAGTTAACAAATACTAGTCTCAACATCTCCATAATAATACAACTCTGAAATCAAAGACAACAACTAACATGAAAAGAAAGAACAGTCCAAACTATCTATACTATGCATGGGTATCATCCTCAGCAGCTGCCTGAACCTCTCCAGGGGTCCAGGTCACGAGTGTCATCTAGGCAAGCTCCATAGTAAGGGGTGCAGGGTTCCTCATCATCCTCTGTAAAATTTTCAACAGGTCCAGTCAGGACGGGAGCGAGCACAATATATTTCACACAGATCATAACAGGTTAGAAAATATAAACATGCAAGAGAGTACGATACATGAAACTGAAAGAATGTACATAATGTAAATAAAGAGAACTGTAATGGAAATATCTACTATAAGTAGAGAACTATCAGTGACTAGTGATTTAGATTACAAAGTCGACATATGAACGGCTGGATTTGCACATGAATATACTAAAGAGGCGCACATGGTTATACTACTTTGGAATTGTTCACATGACTATTTATACTCTTCCATACCCCAATCAATACACAAGGATCCAGACAAGTTATGTTACGTACATGATTTTCACATGAAAGTCCATAGATGGGTGTACATGAAGTATACATGAGGGCTCAGAACTGAGTACACATGAATTCTACATGAAGGCCCATGAAGGGTACACATGAAGTATAGGTTGTACATGAGATACATGAGAAACATGACCGAACATGAGAGCACATGAGAGTATACGAGCGTGCATGAACGAGCATAAAGCACATAACATGATGTACATGAAACACACGACATGAAGTATCCGATGCTCCCGAGGGGGATAAAATCTCATGTAGGGATCCATATAGTACCAATTCGTGATAATATCGTAACAGCATCAAATAAGGTAATCTAGAGCAGGAATATAATCCTAAGCAAGTTATGAAATGATCAGAGAATGTACTCGCCGGCGATGTGAATGTCTGTGAGAATATACTGTTAGAGATGAGGTATCTGACTCATATTTAGAGCAACACAAGTCAAGATGTATACAGGAGATTATAAATCAAATGTACAATGCATCTGCATGCTGTCTAGGTCAAACTAGACTAAAGCCAACACTTGATCAACTCTAGTCATCCACACTAGTCAAACTAGGTCAACTAGGTCACTCATAACCCAATCAAGTCTCACTAAGCCTAACCAAGCCTAGGCTAGTATCACATACAATCACAAGGCCACACAAGTTATCCAACATACATGTTTACATATATACATACATATATACTCACTGTATATATATAAGGCATACTTATATATATAGGAAATTCATCTATGGCTATATGCCCACATACATATATATATTCACATGTTTATATATACACACATATTACATATATATATTACATACAATATATATATATATATATATATATATATATATATATATATATATATATATATATATATATATATATATATATATATATATATATATATATATATAGGCATACAATATTAAGGGGTTACATTGTATATATATAGGCATACAATATTAAGGGGTTACATTGTATTCATGCAAGGGCGTTTATTGAAACGTGACATGTGGGATAACATGTATGAGGGTTTCATAGCAGTATTGGATCACATAGGTTCAGCCATTAGTGTCAAGTGGGGTTAGTGTTAGGCAAAGTTCAGACATGTATAAAGGGGGTTATGAGATGTGAAGGTTTAGTGGTACAAGTGTGTGGTCTCATGAGTGTCAAGCAAGGGGGAGTGAAGGGGGTTCAGTTAACATGTGAGGGGGTTGTGTGTGTGCAAGGGCATATGCATGTGTGTGTGTGTAGCTGCATAGGTTTAGTTCTCAGTTATTTTACAAATGTGCATGAGTGTGTGTGTGTGAATAATAATGCATAGATGTGTGTGTGTGTGAATAGGTTTCCAGGAAACAGGGTGTATGTGTGTGTAGCATGTTATTAATGTGTGAGTGTGTGCATAAAGTTCATATGTGTGTGTGTTTATGAGAGGGTCAAGGGTTTGTGAGTGTAGGCAGGGGTATATAGGGTCTGTACATGGCAGCAAGTAAGTGTCAAGTTCAGTTATATACATATATGTGTGTGTGGGTGCATGAGGGGTTTAAGGGCTGTGAGGAGAGTGAGGGTGTGTGAATCATCAACACCTCATTACTTCTCAGCATAGCATCAGTTAACCCAACCAGTCATCATGCTAATCCCCAATGAAATAACCCAAACTACATTACAATGTTCCTAGTTAAGTTAATACACCACATTACCTGTTAAACATTGATTTAACATATATTACAACAGTTAAAGGAAATTTAGTATCAAAACATGTAGGTAATGCTACACTTCAAACCTATAACAAACCAATTCATGCATTCGAATCCCAAACCAATACACAAGCCTTTCCCCAATCACCCAAACATGAAATCAACATCAACATACATATATACATATAAATTTACATTTAAAAAATTAAAACGAATTAGAACTCGAAAATATGCACACAATAAACAGAGTATCAGAGAATATATAAAAACCTCAAATTCGAATTCGAAAATACAATTTATATCAAATTTGTGGTAGATAAAGTGTCGTACACATGTACATATGTCATACGCATCGTCCTGCGTCCACACGACAGGACACGGGGTATCCAGACACTCGTGAACACCACAGACACACGTGCGTGCACCAGCGTCGTGCAGCGAGTCCATGGACTCGTGCACTCGACACGGGCCACGTGGAGCCACGTGACCGTGCACATGTGTAGCCCACATGTAGGGCTACACGATCGATACCCTGTATCGGGTCAAAGCTGTGTCGTGTCCGAGCTGTATGTGCGTATCAGTGAGTGATTTTTCGCGCGTGTACAGTACGTGTGCAACAGTGCAGGATCCATGCGAGCTCGAAAACTCATTCGATACTTGATCATTTTACCTAAAATTTTGTCAGTATGGTGTCAGATACGTGGCCTAGGTGTCCACAAAATTTCGTGTCAAGACGTGCTGTGTCGTGTTCGCTACAGTGCCCGAGCAGCAGGACACTGTACGCGGCCTGCTGCGTGCATGTTCGTGTCCTCGTGCTGACACGACACGACACTAAAACCAACTCAGTCTTTATGAAATCTAAAGTACATACATAGATCTAGAGATTCATACAATTAGTTTTACAAAAATCGAAAATAAAATCCTAAGTGGCATTTAATCAAACACCTACACATACACTATAACACGTGTCCGATACGGACACCAAACGGACACAATTTCTGCCCAAGTTCTAGGGACAACTAGGGGACACCTAGATCTAGCCAAATATGCAAAGAAATCAGAATATTAGCACAATTTGAGGAGTTTTACCTATAGGTACAAATAGCAAGAAAAAGCTTCAAATGGGGGTGTCCTCCTTGGTAGCCAAATGCTCCAAATTGATCCCAAACTGAAATAGCTCTCCACCAACAGTCCATAAACATCATTTAGAATCCAATGCAAAAGACTAGGATGAAAAAGGAGGATAAATGAATAAAATAGGAATTTTGAAGAAGGGAACAAACCTTGGTTTTTGCCAAATGGATAAATGATACAAAAGAGGCAAGAACAATAGGAAGAGAGATTTTATAGGGTTAGAAATCCCTAGGTGGATGGTCATAAAGGATAAAATTAGGGTTAGGGTTACACTAGTGGGCTATGGGCCAAGTTTCATAAGTCATGGAACCAATTTCTAAGTCTCAAACCTATGGACCAAATCACCAATCCTCCTATTTCAAACTTGATCCTAAGTGACCTTGTGATACCCGTCTCACTGTATCGATATTTTATACGGATACGTGTTTATTTGAGCCGTATTTCATATTTATCGATTTGCGTGATATTTTAAAATTTTCTTAAGTGTCGAATTTTTATGACTTGGTTTAACTTGGATTTGGTTTTATTTGGTTCGGTTCCACTTTGACTTGGTTTGGTTTGGTTTAGTTTGGTTTCTTATGAGATGAGGTGTATGGTTTAGATTGAGTGGAGAGGAATGAATGGTGGAGATCACTTGAGCTTGTTATATAAGCCACTTTTCTCTCTCCCTCCTCATTCACCCCCATTCATTTCTATTCCACCAAACCCTAGCCATTAGAGAGAGGCAAGTACACCTTGCCGAACCTTGAACAAATTTATTTCTGTTTGTTCCATCTTCTTCCTTGCATGATTCTAAGCATCTTCAGTACTTGGAGTTTTCGATTTTACCGAGTGGATTGTTGTAGATCTAGCTTTGTGGTATTTTTGGTTTTCATGGGTTTTGGTCTGTCAAACTTGCATATTTTTGCTAGCTGATGGTTCCATGTTGTAGAAAATTTTATTTTACCCAAATTTGACCCATGAAAGTCTGGATTTGGGGTTCACATTGTAGTTTGGTGGAGCATGGAGGCCATGGTATTTTCTATGGACATGTTCTCTGTGGGAGCTATTAACTGCACGTTTTGATATTTGCAGGACGCATGAGTAAATATTTCTGGCCGTATGGCCGTCAAAATATTGGCTGGCTACATGAGCATTTTGCTCTGAGCCGCATGGCCATTTAATTGAATAGTTAATTGCATGCATTAGCTGGCCACGTGCAAGTATTTATTTGCATAGGCCACTAATATTGTTGAGCCGCATATGGCTCATACTTGGCCGCATATGGAATGGCCTTAGCATTTCATGCATTAGTAAATGCATTAAATGGTCTTCAAGTCCCTAGCCGCATATGGAGTGGTCTTAACATTTAATACATTAGCATTAAAGTTAGCATGCAGTAGCATAATTGTTTGCATTTGCAACTCACCTAGCCGCATATGGAGCAAGTTGGCCTTTTGGCATTATTTAAATGCCTTAAAGGCCTTTAGCCCTAGCAACCAGTAGCACCATTAGCATTAAATGCATTAAATGCCTTTAGCCCTTTTTGGCATTATTTAAATGCCTTTAGCCCTTTTTGGCATTATTTAAATGCCTTTAGCCCTTTTTGCATTAGTTAAATGCCTTTAGCCTAAGCTTGCTGGCTTAGTCCGCATGGATGCATTAGCAATTATTAGCAAATGCATTGCTTGCATTTGCAACTAAGGACTTGGCCGCATGGCCATTCTTTGTTCTGGCTGCATTAATAAATGCATGCATTGTCATGCCAATATATATATTTTACGTATGCTGCTTGTTAATAAATTTAATGCATGTATTTGAATTAATTGCAGCTTGCTAGCCGCATATAGCTTGTCGGTCGCATAAGGCCAACTCTAATATTGCTAGCCGTATAAAATTTTCCTGGCCGCATGAAACTCATAGCTGGCCGCATGACCCCCTTCAGTTATTTTTTGGCCACATGAGCTTTGGCTGGCCGCAAGGGTGGCCTCCCACACTCTTTGGCCGCATGTATGTTCTTCCACTTTTGGGCCGCATGGGGTCCACTTTGATTGTTTAAATATTTTATTTGCCTGAATTGTGGTCAGAATTCCTTCCCACTCCCAACATAAAAATTGTAGATCTTTTCCTTGCCTCCAAGAATATAATTTTTAATTATTTTATGCAAGTTTCTTTCATGGAGTTTCTGACTGTTATTGTGCCTTTTCTACCTTGGTCTAATTGCGACGACCCCACTTAATAGCTTGTTATTTCTTTAATGAATGAAATTGCTTGACACGATAGTGACCTGTCATGGTGCACTCTAACCTGTAACTAGTAACCAGAAACGAGTAACATGACATGACAGTGACCCGTAGAGGTGCACTCTCGACAATAGTCTTGACATGATAACTTGACATGATAATTCTTGATAGTGGCCCGCCATGGCGCACTCTTGACGTGATAAACCTGACATGATATTTCTCGAAATGCTGTTGCGACGGCTAATATGACACGACAAGATTGAATGGCCTAGACACCGTGGACGATTGTGCTTGTACAAATGAACCCGTCTTGTCTTGCATCATGTCTAGGACAGGGACCCCTGAGTACCACGGTCAGGGGTACCCACTGAAATCGACTAAGGTTAACAACTAGAATAATTCAGTAGTCATGAAGAGATTTCCCAGCTACAGGCAATCCCGTTATCTGGGCGCCCCACTTGGGATCTGTAGCCTGCCGTCGAGTAGGGCACATTTCCAGCACACTGTTATGTGTTGCACCCTCTAAGTCACCTAAGGGTACATGCGTTTCCTGGACGATGTACCCACTTGAATTCAATTCCTAATTGCGTCCGGATAGCCTGGATGGTCTGTAGGGCTTGTGGCTGTGGAATAATCTCACTGCATCTTTGTCACGTCCCGCTTCCCGGATGGAAGGGTGACGTCATAAACACATCCCCAGGCTACGCGCCAAAATTGCGATTGTCGCCCGTAATCATCAGCAGAATGGAAAATACAAGGAATTCTCATGGCATTAAAATATAGTGTAGCTATTATACAGGGAACTTTTCCAACAATATTATTACAGATTACCACAAAAGTATATTTGTAAAATAACTACGATACTGCTGGCCATAACTGTAGGTAGTCCAGACAGTTTACTCCTCGTTGTAGTGCGGCGACACTTCGGCGAAGGCGTCTTCTTCTTCTTCACCTAGTGAACAAATACTAGGTCGTTTAGAAAACGACGAGCAAGTCCTCGGCCAAGAACGGTGAAAGTTAAATAAAAACAAGGAATATGTAGTTTAGAAAAAGATGAAACAGAGTATGCCAAATTGCACAGTTATATATATATATATATCTGCTTTAGTAAATCATGAATGAAATTAACGTCCTACTCCATGAATGATAAGATTTCCGAGCTTCCCATGAGCTTTTAGTAGGAATTGCTTTCCTTGAGCAATTAAGGGCACTGCCTAATTTATAATAGGCAGCGTTGTTTCTGGTGTAAGATTGCAATGAAATGCAGTTTTGAGAACAATACTCCGAATAATCCTCTAAATATTTCCCGTGAACAATCCCGTTAACCTGGGATCAGGCTATGATTTTCGAGCCTCCCTTGGGCTAAAAAAATCATCTATTGATGTTACTGTCAAATAGATGCAATTGATTTCCGAGCCTCCCTTGGGCTAGTACACCCTAATCGAAACTAGATGTACGGATTCACGAGATTTCCGAAATACTGATCAGCTTTTGTTATTTATGTTACGGGATATCTAGGGATATTCAGTTGTTCTCCCCTCCCAAATGCTTTCTTAGATAAGAAAGTTTCTAAAAATTTCTAAAAGTCAGAAATTTGTCTATCTCCTAAATTTCTCAAAAATTTCGGCAGAGTCTCCTTTGTAATTAGGAGTCCCGAAAATTTACAAGAAACATATATATGATAAAAGAAAAAATATGGGCTCGCCGACCCCTTCGGTGGAGCAACTCTCAACACCGGAACCACGCAAGTAAATAATTGGGCTCGCCGACCCCTTCGGTGGAGCAACTCTCAACACCGGACCACGCAGTTATAAAAGAACAAAAGGAACTGGGGACCTTTACCTGAGCAAGCAATAGTTACCTTTCCTTTGGTAATTAGTCGGGTCGCGGCTTGCTAAAAGTTTTGCTGTTTATCAAAATAGAGCAAATGTTTATCCAACTATACTAGTTAATATGCAAGACTTTATAACATATATATATATATATATATATATATATATATATATATATATATATATATATATATATATATATATATATATATATATATATCATGTAGATAGTATAAAGAAAATCAAATCAAACCAAAAATCTTCAATATCAACATTTTAATTTTTGTGCGTGAAGTAGGAAAATGTAGAAAAGAGACTTATTTCTAAATATGAACACACAAAATTAAGTACGAAGATAGAGAAATACAGGGTCCTTGTACTTTTACCTTCCCGGCGTACGGTCCAACTGTTCAGTTCTTATGTGTATGTCAGACTTACCATTGGAGAGTCCCATATGTCCATATGTGTTCGTTTGTTCGTAAAAAATTCAAGTTCATAGTTCATGTCCACAATTGAGAGTTCAATAATTCATGTCCGCAATTTGATTCCTCTATTTGTGTCCAACGTATATACACTTATCCGTGATACATCCAATTAATAATTCCAGTGCCTAAGTTTAACAAATTTAAATTCCTTTGCCTACGTCTATTAAAATTGAACCTTTACTAGAAATCAAACTTTACAAAATTTTAAGTATCTCGAATTGGGTTAAATGCTACCCAAAAATTTCAGAATTTGAAATTTAACCATAATTAAAGATAATTCCATAACTTATATTCCAAATTATGAAGAAATGAAGGAATTAATATCTAATTATGAGACTTTAAATTTATAATTAACTTATACAATTTCCAATTCCTAGTATTACCAAAATTTTATCGAAAAGAAAAATTTGTAGGTTCTTAACTTAAAATTCAGAATTAAGTATGAATTCCTAATTTATTCAGAATTAACTAGGATAATGAAAAAAATTTATTAGAGAAGAAGGAGGAGAAGAGGACTTGCCTTGGATTGGGAATGACCTAGATTTCTCCACAAACCCTAAATTGAACCCAATAACAAAGCAAATTGTGTTAGCAAATCTAGGTTTAATCTTAAGGAAAGAAAAGATTGGGGAAGGATGAGAATTACCTAGTTTTTTTCTTTTTCTCCTTGGAAAATGAAGTGGAAAAGGAAGAGAATGAAGAAGATGGGGTGGTGGAGTTGGCCGACGGTTGCTGGCCGACGGCGGGCGGCAGACGGGCGGCGGCGGCGAGCGGCTGGCAGCGAGCGGCAGCGGGCGGAGGCAGCGGTTGTTTGGGGGAGGGGGTCGGGTGTGTGTGTGTTTGCTTTTGTTTTTTTCTCTCTTTCTTTCTTTCCTTTGTGTGTGTGTGGTTATGTAAAGGGGGTGCTGGTGGAGTGGAGTGGGTTTGTGTGTTGGGGGGGTTGTGTGTGTTTGTGTGTGGGGGGGGGAAAGAGAATTAAATAGAGAGAAAAGGGGGTGAGGTGTCCCCCTTCCACACAAGTCCATAGGGACACATGGGGGGACACTTGGCCATCCTAGGGTTAGGGTTAGGGTTAGGGTATGACATGTCATGAAAAAAATAAATGACAATAATAATAACACTAATAAAAATAATTATCATAATAATGATAATAATAATAATATTAATAATAATAATAATGGAAAAATAAGAGTATGACAAGTCTACTCCCCTTAGAAAAATTTCGACCTCGGAATTTGAAATAACTAGAGTAGCATTATGATTACTGACCTGACTTAGGAAATAGATACGGATATTGTTTCCGCATATCTTCTTCCTTCTCCCAAGTTGAATCTCCAGGTGAATCCTTGCTCCATGCGACTCGTACTAATGGAATGATCCGATTGCGGAGTACCTTCTCTCTTCGATCCAAGATCCCAACGGGTTTCTGTTCTATCCGTAGTGTAGGCCCAACAGTGATTTCTGAATGGTCGAGTATATGGCTCGGATCCGACACATATCTTCGTAATTGGCAAACATGGAATACATTGTGAACTCCCTCTAGTGTTGGGGGTAAAGCAAGCCGATATGATACATTCCTTACTTTTTCCAATATGTCGAAGGGTCCAATGTATCTCGGACTCAGTTTTCCTATGGTCCCAAATCTGATGGTTCCCTTAGTTGGTGAAATTTTCAGAAAAACGTGATCTCCAGGTTGAAATTCCAGCATTCTTCGATGCTTATCAGCCCACATCTTCTGTCTATCCTGGGCTGCTTGCAGGTGACTTCTTATTGTCTTGACTATGTCCACAGTTTGTGTCACTAGTTCTGGTCCTAACAATTGTCTTTCTCCTACGTCGGTCCAACATACCGGCGATCTGCACTTTCTACCATACAGTGCTTCAAATGGAGCCATTTTGATACTATCGTGATAACTGTTGTTATATGAAAATTCTACCAGATGTAGATGATCATCCCATGCTCCCCCAAAATCTAAAGTACAAGCTCTCAGCATGTCTTCTAGTGTCTGAATGGTTCTTTCAGACTGGCCGTCTGTTTGGGGGTGGTAGGCGGAGCTAAATTTTAATTGAGTGCCAAGATTTTCTTGCAAGCTTTTCCAGAAGTGTGAAGTGAATCGGGTATCTCTATCCGATACTATACTCACTGGTACTCCATGCTGACTGACAATCTGTTTCATGTACATTTCTGCCAGTACCTCTGTTGACTGTCCAACTCGAAAGGGAAGAAATCGAGCGGACTTTGTAAATCTATCCACAATGACCCAAATAGCGTTATTATCTCTTTGGGTCCTAGGCAGTCCTGTCACAAAATCCATTGTAAGATGCTCCCATTTCCATTCGGGTATGGGCAAGGGCTGAAGAAGTCCTGCTGTCCTTTGATGTTCCGCTTTCACTTGTTGACAGACGAGACATCTGGATACGAATCTGGCGACTTCTCTTTTCATCCCGTGCCACCAAAACGTCTGTTTCAAATCTTTATACATTTTAGTGCTGCCCGGATGAATAGAATATTGTGAGTTATGGGCTTCTGTCATGACCTCCGTTCTTAAATCTCCACTGGGCACACATAATCGATCTCCGAATCTTAGCGATCGGCCCGGATGCTTTCTTATCCCGGTCTGGAGCCCTGCTTCTGTTTGTTTCCAAAATTTCTGAAGTTTTGAGTCATTTTGTTGGACTTCCTTAATTCTATCTATCAAGGAGGATTGCACTTGTAAGTTTTGCCATATCCCTTCAGTTATCGGGCATATTACTTCAATTTCTATTTTTCTCAAATCCTCAAGGATTTCCTTGGGTGTATTCAAAAAGAAAGCTTCGGGTCTTCTACTTAAGGCATCGGCCACCTTATTAGCCTTGTCTGGGTGATATGTTAATTCCATATCAAAGTCATTCAATAGCTCCAACCATCTTCTTTGTCTCATATTGATTTCCTTTTGTGTGAAGACATACTTTAAGCTCTTGTGGTCTGTGTATATTTTGATTCTTTCTCCGTATAAATAGTGTCTCCATAATTTGAGTGCGAACACCACCGCTGCAAGTTCCAGATCATGAGTTGGATAATTTCTTTCATGTGTCTTTAATTGCCGGGATGCATATGCTATGACTCTTCCGTGCTGCATTAGTACACATCCTAGACCCTTTCCTGATGCATCACTATATATCTCATATCCACCCGAACCAGATGGTAATGCCAGTATTGGGGCTGAAATTAATCTTTTCTTTAATTCGTCAAATGCTGCTTGACAATTCTCTGTCCAGTTAAACTTTTCTTCCTTCCGGGTAAGACGGGTTAAAGGTTCTGCAATTCTTGAAAAATTCTCTATGAATCTTCGGTAATAACCAGCCAATCCTAGGAAACTTCTGATTTCTGCTACGGACTTAGGTGTCGGCCAAGACTTAACTGCTTCCACCTTCTTCGGATCTACCGAGATGCCTTCTCCGCTGACGATATGCCGTAGAAATGGTATTTGGTCCAGCCAAAATTCACATTTACTAAGCTTAGCATATAGTTGTTCCTCCCGCAGAGTTTGCAATACTATCCTCAAGTGCTTTTCATGCTCCTCTTCATTTTTGGAGTATATAAGAATGTCATCAATGAATACAATCACAAATTTATCCAGATATTGATATACTCGATTCATCAGATTCATAAATATAGCTGGTGCATTTGTCAACCCGAATGGCATAACTAAGAATTCGTAATGCCCATACCGAGTTCTAAATGCAGTCTTTGGGATATCTTCCTTCTTTACCTTCACTTGATGATATTCGGACCTCAAATCAATTTTTGAAAATACCCTTGCCTCCCCTAACTGATCAAACAATTGATCGATCCTAGGTAAGGGATATTTATTTTTGATGGTAACCTCATTCAAGGCCCTATAATCAATCACTAGGCGTAGGGTACCATCCTTTTTTTTCACAAATAACACTGGTGCACCCCATGGCGAAGCGCTAGGCTGAATAAATCCCTTGGATAATAATTCCTTTATTTGTTGGTTTAACTCAGCCAGCTCCTCCTTGTTCATTGGGTATATCTTTTTGGCTATGGGTGCAGCTCCAGGTATTAAGTCTATAGAGAATTCTACAGCTCTATCTGGGGGTAGCCCTGGCAATTCTTCCGGGAATACGTCCCTAAATTCTTCTACTACCCTTGGGAATGGTTGCTCTACCACTTCTTGCAGCAGTACTGGTAATTCAAATTTCTCTAGTTCTTCTGCATTGAATTCATTCTGGTCTCTTACAAATTCACAAAATTCTCCGTCATGAAGTTGAAAGAAAACTTTCCCCTGACCGCAATCTATGTTGGCCAATGTTGCAGTTAGCCAATCCATACCCAATATTATATCATAGTTTCTTGTTGGAAAAACGAGCAACCGGGTACGAAAAGCTTCTCCACCCAATTTTATGGGGCATCTACTACATACCCGACTGACTTCTACTACTCCATTACCGGTGAGGACTTTTAGTGATTTAGGCAGCGGTTGGGACTCTATTTCACGTTGTGATATAAAAGAAGATGATATAAATGAATGACTAGCCCCGGAAATCAAATAATACTGATGCTGGATATGCAGAAATTAAAATAGTACCTGAAATCACTTCTCCAGTAATATTTGCATCTTCAGCCCCCATCATAAACGCTTGTCCTTGCTTATTCCTCTTTTTGTTATTATTTTGGGCTTGAGCCGCCCGTTGTGCTTATTGAAATTGATATGCCTGAGGTGCATAGGGCGGCCTATGCTGATTTCCATAAGCCATACCTGCTTTTGATGTAGGTGCCTGCATCATAGGTCGAGGTTGGGCTCCTTGAACTGGAGGTCGGTATCCTTGATTGAAACTTTGCGTGGTTGTTCCAGTTGTAGGCAACTGAGGGCATAGGTTGGTTGAATGATTTCCTGCTCCACATTTCAAACAAAGCCCCAATCTTTTCCTACATACATTTATTTTATGGCCTGGTTTGTGGCAGTAATTACAGACAACGGATCTGTCTTGGTTGCCATTTTGAGGACGCTTAGGCGGTCCTTGCCAATGATTCTTGTTGGAGGATGCCCCCTCTTCAAAAGTTCTCTTAGGTTGTGAAGACCGGAAAGGTTGTTCTTCCTTTAGTATCCTTTCTTGGTCTCGAGCAGCTTCTGTTGCCTCTGAAAATGTTTGGCACCGATAAGAGGCGACCCTACTTTTTAGTTGGGTTCCAAGTCCTTCTACGAACCTGGATATTTTTGTTTCTTCATCCGCTATCATGTTGGGGACAAATCGACTAAGTCTGGAAAATTCTGCAACGTACTCGTCAACTGTACGTCTCCCTTGTTTCAGGTAGTTGAATTGTCGTTCTAATTCTATCCGCGCTGACTTGGGATAGAATCTGTCTTCAAATTTCTTCTTGAATTCTGCCCATGACATGTCCTCGTCAGAATCTTCTGGGTACTCGGTACTCCACCTGTCACGACCCGCACCCTAGAGTTAGGGTACGAGAACGTAACAACGCCCAGCCTACGCCGCAGTGTCGACGGTAGAACGCTGTCCTAGGTCTCAATGCATCTAACAGTATAAGACTAAACAGTTTATACTCCCCGAATGGGGGTGACATAGCAGATACAAACTCAATCACATCTAAGGTATAGCATGATAAAGATAGATAAAACATGAAATCCAAATAAATACAGGAGATAGAAGTCTAAGTGTCTAAGATACATGAACCCAGAAGTACATCTCAAAACTCAAATAAAGATACAGTAATCCACAAAGTAAATACAACTCCAGGCAAAATGAAATAACTACCTAAACAACCTCTAAAGTGTCTCCTCTAGGCTAGCAGGCACCTCCAGGCTATCTGTAAAATTTATCAACAGGTCCAGTCAGGACTGGAGCGAGCACAGTACATCTCAACAGATCATAGCAGGTTAGAAAACATATAACATGCAGTAAAGTAAGATACCAGTACTGAAGAAAAGCAGTATGTAAACAGAGAGAGAACCGTAATAGAAATATCTACTATACATAGAGAACTAACAGTGACTAGTGAGTCAGAGTACGAGATAGCACATGTGAACATGACAGATTTGCACAGGATGTCGAGGTGCACAGGAATCTACACTACAAAGGAATTGTTCACACGACTACTAGCACTCCCCCGTATCCCCAATCAATACACAAGGATCTAAACAGGTTATGTTATTGCACAGGATATCACATGGGGCCCATATAGGGTGCACATGATAGTATACATGGGGGCTCCGTGAACATGAGAGTACAAGATTCACAGGAGTGCACATGTAAAATAGAAGCACAGGAGTACATGATGTAAGTAAAATGCACAAGCACAATGTACCCGATGCTCCCGAGGGGGATAATATCTCATGTAGAGATCCATATAGTACCAATCCGTGTGACCAACGTGACAGTACAAGTAAAGTAATCTACTGCAGGTAATAATTCTAAGCAGGATATGAAATGATCAGAGAATGTACTCGCCTCGATAACCTGAACAGCTGATAAGTAAAGGAGGGTCCCACTGAAGCCACAGAGTCCTATTTAAAGCAACACAGGTTACAAGGTGTTCAAGTCGCAATAAATGAATCTCTATAATCAATCTACATTATCCTAGGTTCTTCTAAGTCAAAACAACTCTAGGTCGACTCCGGTCAATAATCTAGTCAAACTAGGTCAAGTGTTGACTTACAATTGACTTTGGGTCAACTGGTCAACTCTGGTCAAACATGGTCAATTCTAGTCTAATATAAAGTGTACTTCGTTATTTGTACGTCGAAACTTACGACACGCAAATCGAGATAAGAAGATTATCGGTAAGGTTGATAATCTTATTATAGTGATTCACGTGTCCAACTTGTCAATTTCAGCGATGTGAGATCACTGGAATTGGCTGATCTCAGTTTCGTTGCACTAATCCCGAAATACGAACATTATATGGATTAATTATGAAAAGGTTAAACTCAGAGAAATTATCAACAAACATTGTCGGACGATGAAATGAACATCGCCAACGTGTCTAGAATGGTCAATTTAGCTAGGATAGCCTACCCAACGGTCCAATTTGGACACAAGGGCAAAAAGGTAATTTTGGGTCAAAACGGTGTCCGTGTCGGAGCCATTTTGCACCGAAAAATGTGCAAGAAAACAAGTCTATAAAATATAACAAATTATATGTCCACGAAACCAGAATGTCGATACGAACCCAACTGTATCTCCAGAATTGGATTCCGTTGACCCGATCTCCATTTGGCCCGTTAACCAGAACTTGGGATTCCGGTTTACACGGAAATGCGTGCCGGAGCCAAAGTTCTCAAAACTCAGCAAACTACCTGTCAACGAGTCCAGAATGATGATACGAACTCAACGGTATCTCCGGAATTGGATTCCGATGAGCCGATCTCAAAATGACCCGTTGACCCGGATATTGGTATCCGACTTGCACTGAAATGCGTGCCCGATCCAATGTCCACCAAAACCTAGCAAATTATATGTCAACGAGTCCAGAATGACGATACGAACTCATCGGTATATCCGAAATTGGATTCCGATGAGCCGGCGTCAAAAAGTCCCGTTGACCCAGAATGTGGAACCCGCTTTGCACCGAAAAATGTGCCCGAGCCCACGTTCTCCAAATCTAACAAATTTTATATGAAAATATGCCAGAACAACGCCACAAGTCTAATGGTGGTGTCAGAAATGAAATCTGGAGTCCCGTGTTCAAAAATGGAATTTTACAAGTTGGAAATTACGAATTCGGACGGCCAACTTTGGCGTCGAATTCAACCAATCAAACAAGCTCACAATAAAACGAAACTGGAGGGAAAGTAAGAGGGTTATACCAGCTTCGCACCGGAACTGGTAGCACGCCAAACGAAGCTGCGGTGGAGGAGATACAAGCTGACGAAGTTGACCCCGCGAAACTGTCCAAATTTAATACAATTTAAACGGTCAACTTGGTGGCTGGTTTTCATGTATCAAACGATAAAATTAACGGACGAAAAATGACAGGGATGAAGGTGGATATACCGAGATTGCGACGGAGCGAAGAAATCGCCGATCCAACGGTCGGATCTTCGGGAAAACATGCGCGAAGTCGCTACGACGGAGCGCCAAAACGGACTCAATCTCGCGCGCGTCACGACGGGACGTCGTGCAAAATGCACGAATCGCCTCGACGGCGCGTCCCTGAGGACGGTGGCCGTCAGGGACTGATCGCCGGAGTTTGCGCGTATGGCCAAGGGGCCACGGCGGCCCACACGGCGGCGTGGCAGCGCACGACGGTGGCCACGCGCGCGCGTGCGTGCACGCCTGTGCGCCACGAGCTGCTGCTGGAGCTGCTGTTGCAGCGCGGGGAGGTCGACCCGGCCACGGCGGCAACTGCGCGCTGGCGAGCCTGGCCCGGCGAGGCCAGGGGCGGCGCGGCGGCGCAGCCATGCACACGGTGGTGGTGCGGCTCGGGCTTGGAGGAATGGTGTCGGGAAAGATTAAAGTGGTGGTGATGGCTATGCTGGAATGGAGGAGAGGAGGAGGAGAGCTCTGTGGGGTGGTCGGCGGTGGCCGACGGTGAGGCTGGGCCAGGGAGATGAGGTGGTCGGGTTTAAGTTGATGGTGATGAAGAAGACCATGGTGATGATGGGGGTGAAGGCAATGGTGATGATGGTGAGATTAAAATATGGAAGGAGGAGGAAGGAGAAAATGGAGAGGAGGAGATGGTCGGGGTTGGGCGACGGCCATGGCCCACCAGGGGGGGTGGTCGGCCATGGTGCTCGGGATGGAAGCTGATGGTGGTGTTGTTGTGGTTGTTTACATGAAAAAAAGTGAGAGAAAGAGAGAGAGTAAGGATAAGATTTAAATGATAGGGAGAGAGAGAAAGATTCTCTCCATGCAATTCCTAGGGCCGGCCACATGGATGCTATGGGGTTGGAGGGAATTGAATGGTGATGATTAAAAGTAGGAGAATCCAATGGCTAAGAATTAATATTGAGAAATAGGTTATTCCAAGAGGGATTAAATCAATGGAAAATTTCCCATTAAATATTAAAAATAGATGAAATGAGAAATTGATATTTTTGGACAATAAATATGAGGGTGTCCCGATGGAGGGCAACATGGAGCTGGACTGGGCTCGATGGAGCCGAATTGGGTAAAAATTGGACATCGTACGAAAATCGAATTAAAATTAGACGTTGATGATCATGTGTAAATAAGTAGCACATGGGAATTCCAATAAATGGGACACAAGTGGCGGACGGATAGTAGGCTCAAAGTGGGCCATGTCCATAGGTAGGGCTGACAGGTTTTGGTCGACAGGGGACCCACAAATCAAGTTGGAAAATGAATGCGACGGCGTGGCATGAAATAAAATCGGGTCACGTGTCGGGAAAGTTGTGTGAATCAAATGGAGCTCAAAATGACGTGTCTGAGTGGGACACAAAGGTCATGGGTGACGAGCGTCTCGAGTAGATCATCAATGAGGAGTTGGTTTCAAGAAACTGACTAGTCTTACGCTCCCAATTTAAATGTCATGGTAACGCGCTGAAAATGATCAAGAAAAAGAGTGGAAAAAATAAATAAAAATCAAATGGTCTAAACCGACCCAAAGTTCAGCGAAGCAGAAAGAGCACAAGGGAACAAGTTTGGATGGGACACTATATACCGTCATGAAGGTAATCCTGTCCACTCCAAAACTCATGAAGAAGATTTCCAGAGTTGAACATCCCTGATACTCCAAATATCAAAGGCATGGAAAAGTACACTTACAGAATAAATTATTTATCAAACCAATCAATCAGAAAATAAAATAAAAAAAATTGGCCCGAAATTCAGGGTGCTCACACCACCAGTATCCAGCTATGTCTTCCAGCTGGATGCGGATTGCTGGTACCATATCCTCGGGTTTAATTTTGGCAGCCTTCATTAAACCTTCAATGGTTCTCCACCATTGACTCGCTTCCATCGCATTTTTAGTCCCTTTAAACTTGGGCGGCCTAAGATCCCTGAACTCTTTTAGGGTTTTATCCTTGGTGTTGTTTGAATTCTGCATTTGTTCTAGTATCGTGGTATTTGTTGCATGGGTAGCATTGGCCTGTTGATTATTGGATTCCAATAATTGCTGGAACAAACGGAACATGTCAGCCACGGTTGGCTCAGTTGATGTTTGAGGTGGTGGATTGTTTGATTGAGCATGATTGTCCATATCCTGAAATAAAAGACACAATTCCTCAGGGAATATGCGACTCACAATGTTCATTCATAACAAGGTGTACAGCAGAGCCATATATATTTCATTAAAATGAGAGTATTACAAAATGTGGTTTCTACTCTCAACTTCACATTTGTTTACATTCTTTTTATCTAACCTACTTATGTCACTCCACCTCCCCAAAATGTGACATAGTATCTATCTCTAACTGTCCCTACTTGTATACATATCTGTCGATTTCAAAATACCATACAGCAGACAAAAAGAAGGATTCCTTCTTCACTGTACATATATTGGTTAGGTTTTTCTTATTCTATGGCCTCGATGAGGATTCTTTCCTCAGTGAGGATGTCAACTTCTGGATGGAGTCTTTCAAAGTCATCTAATGTACCCTCATATCCATGTAGTCTGATGTAAATGCGGTTTGGGTCTCGGACATGCAGGCAGTAAGTTGTATTTTCATAATATACTTCGGCTCCGTCTTCGATGTCCCTGATAATGGGACGCATGACTGCATAGAATACTTGGTAGACATGGATGTCGTACCAGTCGGGTGCATTCCACATTAGTCTGGCATAGCGCTGGTATAAGTACAAAGTGTAATCACTCCCATCCCATTCCAAACTTGGCATAAATAGGTCCATACCTACATTCATAATATTCTTAAGAAAAATATTTACCAGGAATATAAAATATAGGAAAAGCATATTTATTTATTGATAGCACAACATGTTCCTACTATATATATTCATATATTACATTTCTACTAAATACATTCATATTTCTTCTACATATTGGGGGTTCTAATACTTATTTTACATATCTCACTACATACATTCACACACACCCTTTACATAATTAAGGATCTAATATTTACATATCTATATTTATACATCATCTTCATTTTAGGGGGTCTAAATCCACATACGTCTTATGTTAAGGATCCTCGCCTCTGGGTATGCCTGCTTCCATTCTTCTAGTGTACCGTTACGTTCATTCTCCGGACCTTCAGAGGGTTCTGCCTTGATCAGTACATAATAATGCACCGTATTATAATATACTTTTCTTTCATCTACGATATCTATCACCACTGGGTATTTCAGCTCGTAGTGTACCCCATAGGCTTCTATCATTCCCTTTGGTGCTACTTTCCACATCTTCTTCACAAATGCATAATACTCGTCCATGCTATGGCTGTCATTATTTAGTCTTGCGAAGGGTGCGAATCGGGACATGATCTACATCAAGAATTTCTTGAGTCACTGTCCATTTACTAGGATTAAATAGTTGGTTAGAAAAGAGGTAATCATCTACTAACTATTGATATTTCCTTCTCAGGGATTCCTAGAGTGTGATTGGGACTCGTAGTGCTCCCTATGATTCTAGAACCTACGTTTTATCCGAACCTATGTCCTATCCTAGATTTTTCATTCTTGCTGACCTGCATGGGCCACCACTTAAAAGACGTGTCACGTCCTGCTTCCTGGATGGAAGAGTGACGTCATAAACACATCCCCAGGCTACGCGCCGAAATTGCGATTGTCGCCCGTAATCATCAGCAGAATGGAAAATACAAGGAATTCTCATGGCATTAAAATATAGTATAGCTATTATACAGGGAACTTTTCCAACAATATTATTACAGATTACCACAAAAGTATATTTGCAAAATAACTACGATACTGCTGGCCATAACTGTAGGTAGTCCAGACAGTTTACTCCTCGTTGTAGTGCGGCGACACTTCGACGGAGGCGTCTTCTTCTTCTTCACCTAGTGAACAAATACTAGGTCGTTTAGAAAACGACGAGCAAGTCCTCGGCCAAGAACGGTGAAAGTTAAATAAAAACAAGGAATATGTAGTTTAGAAAAAGATGAAACAGAGTATGCCAAATTGCACAGTTATATATATATATATATATATCTGCTTTAGTAAATCATGAATGAAATCAACGTCCTACTCCATGAATGATAAGATTTCCGAGCTTCCCTTGAGCTTTTAGTAGAAATTGCTTTCCTTGAGCAATTAAGGACACTGCCTAATTTATAATAGGCAGTGTTGTTTGTGGAGTAAGATTGGAATGAAATGCAGTTTTGAGAACAATACTCCGAATAATCCTCTAAATATTTCCCGTGAACAATCCCGTTAACCTGGGATCAGGCTGTGATTTTCGAGCCTCCCTTGGGCTAAAAAAATCATCTATTGATGTTACTATCAAATAGATGCAATTGATTTTCGAGCCTCCCTTGGGCTAGTACACCCTAGTCGAAACTAGATGTACGGATTCACGAGATTTCCGAAATAATGATCAGCTTTTGTTATTTATGTTACGGGATATCTAGGTGTCACGTCCCAGACCCGAAATACCGGGGGACGGGGACGGACTCGGCCAGCTACGTATTACGGGTAGAAAAAAATACCGAATAATACGATCAATGCTGTAAACTAGACAAGGGGGTGCATACTATATACAAGTCTCGCTAGGGTCACATGACATCTATTGTCTCAATCAATGAATCAAGAAGCAGTAAATAAAGAGCATATATGATAAAGCAGTAAGGCGTCCCAATCGCTCGGTCAAAATGTTCTTGAGATCTGGCTTTACAAAACATAGCCAGATGATATGATAAGGTATACACAATCGCTATCAGCTGCAGTCTGAATTAATTACAATTATGTAAAAGCAAGTGCTAGACAGTCCGACTAACAGGTCGGTGCCAAAACGGCAAAAGTAAAGTAAAGAACAAGACGAGTAGGGAGTCAAGGAACCCACTCGTGGCCTCCTGCGGTCATCCTTCTAGTATTGACCATCTCGAGGGTAGAAGTAAGTTGAGTCCTCGGGAGCTGGCTCTAGATCTGGCCATGCAAAACCAGAGAGGTTAGACCTCCAATAGCAAGCACCACAAAGAAAGCACGACATGAAAGATTAAAACCAGTAATAAGAGTTAAGGATATAAATAAGATAAATAGATCTTTGCCTCTTACTAAGGTACGCCTAGCGTCTTGACACTCCGAACCAACTCCCCAACCAAACAAGGACAGAAGTTGGCCCGTCATGTCAGGACGTTCAGCTTACCTCAATAGTTGACAAAGTAGGATACAACCCACAATCAAATCAGTTTAAGCGGCCAGGCAATTATTACGGCTTACTATTAGTGAGCTCCAAGTTACCCTGGAACCATGCATTAGGGAATTTCTCAGTTCTTACTATAGACAAACAAGGCTGGTCGATCCAATAATCAGTTGTGCCATACGGGGAAACGAGTCCCAGCGGGACGCTCGTCGATCGAGAAAAAGTAAATCGGATACCACTCCCTGCCCGTGTGGTAGATATGCAGTATCCGTGGGAACCAGCCGGCGTGTCGGGACACTATTTGTCCCAAGGACGGCCGTCATGTAAGAACTCGGAAATCCATTCTCTCCATGCAGTAATTATTTTATTTAGCTTAGTTGGCCCTATGTTAATTGAAATCTCATGCCGTGGATCATGAGTATCTCGCATGAGTACTTTCGTACCAGGTACGATATGCGTAACTTTACAACAATGCCAGTGCGGTTAGGTTGTAGGTCCTGCATAACGTAATGCAACAATCAAACCTATCCACGGGATAATCATGCCTTGACAGTAGGATACACGTGCTGCTTTTGTAATACGAAATTAATTATCGGCGCCATAGCACCTACTCAAATTTATGTACATAATGATAAATTGGAAATCAGCACGGGTACATTGTCAATGATCGGGATCAGCCAGTCGTTCTCAATGGTTCATACATGAACGTGTCCCATCCAGTTCAAGAAGACGACTAGCCAGTCTCTTAGTTCCAGACGTAGGAACGCATGATCAATATTAAGTCAGGATAACAATCATTGTCAATTCGTGACAAGGCATGGTAGTCAAAAGTTCTATATCAAGAATAGGAGAAAACTTGCATAAAATAGTTGGTAACATATTCTTGAAGCCAAGGAAAAGATCTACAACTTTCATGTTAGAAGCTAGGAGAAATTCGGGCCAGGAAAACAGTCAAAAAGAGCATCAAACAATCAAAATCAGCCAAAATCAGCCTCATGCGGCCAGAAATGCTTATGCGGCTCAAAAATGCTTATGCGGCTCAAAAATGCTCATACGGCCAGAAAATGCTCATGCGGCTCAAAAATGCTCATGCGGCCAGAAAATGCTCATGCGGCTCAAAAATGCTCATGCGGCCAGAAAAGCTTATGCGGCTCAAAAATGCTCATGCGGCCAGAAAAGCTTATGCGGCTCAAAAATGCTCATGCAGCCAGAAAATGCTCATGCGGCTCAAAAATGCTCATGCGGCCAGAAAAGCTTATGCGGCTCAAAAATGCTCATGCGGCCAGGAAAGCTTATGCGGCTCAAAAATGCCCATGCGGCCAGGAAAGCTTATACTGCTCAAAAATCCTTATGCGGCTCAAAAATGCTTATGCGGCTCAAAAAATGGTCATGCGGCCAGAAATCCTTATGCGGCTCAGAAATGGTCATGCGGCCAGAAATTCTTATGCGGCTCAAAAATTCTTATGCGGCCAGACACTATTCATCGTCCCTGCCAGAATCAGGACAGATGAACATAGAAGTTTGACCAAAATTGTTTTGGCCATAACTTCCTCAAATCAAGTCGAAATCTAACTTTTCAAAAGCCAAAATTGGGTAGAATTGAATTCTCTACAACATAGAACAATCAAAACATGGAAATGATGAAGTTTGATAGATCAAAACCCAAGAATACCAAAAAGGAGAAAAACTTAGATCTACACAAAGCTAACCATGGAAAACAAAAACTACAAGACCTAAACATGTAGAGAAAGAAGAGACAATCACAATAGACTAAAAATAAATAGGGATGCATGAAATCCTCCATGATTGTGCAAGATGTACTTGCCTCTCACAAGTGGGTTAGGGTTTGGTGGAGGAGTAAATGTGAATGAATGAAGAAAGAGAATGAAGGAAGAAGTTTTATATCAAGGTCAAGTAGATCTCCACCATTCATTCTCTCCACCAAATCCAAGCCATCCATTCATTTCCATGTTGAACCAAACCAAACCAAGTTGGTTTACCATGAACCGAAATGAACCAAGAGCCAAGAAAAAGCAGAAAATAAAATACAGAAAAATAATCAGCATGAAATAAAAGGAATTAATTACTAAATAAATACATGATAAATCCTGAATAAATAGGGGCAAGCGGTATACATATAAAAATATGCATTCCGGGAACGGAGAGTGACATCTCTACCCACCTTAGATAAATTTCGTCCTTGGAATTTCAAATCCAAGCATGATAGAAATATCAGGGCCAGGCACAAGCAATACAGCGAGCAATCAATCACCCTATGATACCAATCAACCACTAATCTGTAACTATACTATCAATCCATGAAACCAAGCTACTAATCATACGGGGATATGCATGTGGAATCAAGACAATCAAGGCATATGGAAATGAAATATACCTTGTGAGTCAAACAAGTGCGGGTACCGCGATCGAATATCATCCTCCCGCTCCCACGTTGACTCTCCTAAGGAGTGATGGCCCCAAGCAACACGAACAAGGTTAATTGTTCGGTTCTTGAGTATCTTCTTCCTTCGATCCAAAATGGACACAGGCTGCTCCTCATAAGACAGGTTGGTACCCACAACCAGCTCAGAATGATCGAGGATATGACTTGGGTCCGATACATACCTACGTAACTGAGATACGTGAAATACATCATGCACCTCTCTTAACGAAGGCGGAAGGGATAAACGATAAGCAACATCGCCTACCCTATCAAGGATAATAAATGGGCCCACGTATCGCGGACTCAACTTCCCGCGAACACCAAATCTAATGACTCCTCGGGTAGACGAAATCCGCAAGAACACGTGGTCCCCAACAGAAAATTCCAACGGCCTATGGTACTGGTCTGCCTAATGACGATGTCGATCCTGTGCAACTCGAAGTCGCTCTCTAATTCCCTTAACAACCTCAACTGTCTGGACAATCATCTCCGGTCCCAATATCTTTCTTTCTCCAATATCATCCCATGCCAACGGCGATCTACACTTCTTACCATACAGTGCCTCGAATGGAGCCATTAGAATACTGGCCTGGTAACTATTATTATATAAAAATTCTACTAAGTGCAGGTGACTCTCCCAGGATCCTCCAAAATCTAAAGTGCAGGCTCGTAACATATCTTCTAAGGTCTGAATGGTTCTTTCTGATTGTCCGTCCGTCTGCGGGTGGTCAGCTGTACTGAATCTTAACTTGGTACCAAGGCTCTGATGTAAACTCTTCCAGAAATTCGACGTAAACCAAGTATCTCTATCCGACACAATACTGACAGGAACTCCATGTTGTCTGACGATCTGCTGCATGTACATCTCTGCTAGCTTTTCTGTAGTCTGCCCTACTCTGAAGGGGAGGAAATGTGCTACCTTTGTAAGTCGATCCACTATAACCCAGATGGCATCCTTACCACTAGGTGACCTCGGTAATCCAGTCACAAAGTCCATTTTGATGTGCTCCTACTTCCATTCTGGGATAGGAAGTGGCTGTAATAACCCTGCTGGCCTCTGCTGCTCTGCCTTCACTTGCTGACATATCAAGCAACAGGAGACGAATCTAGCTATCTCCCTCTTCATTCCGTTCCACCAGAAATGTTGTTTAATATCCCTGTACATTTTGGTACCTCCCGGGTGAATAGAATACTGAGAACTATGGGCCTCTGCCATAACCTTCTGTCTGATATCTCCACTAGGCACACATAGGCGCGATCCATACCTAAGTGTTCTATCCTCATGAATTCTCATCTCCTTCCGGAGTCCTGACTCACATTCTGTCCTGAGCTTCTGAATCCTTGGGTCCTGTGCCTGAGCTGTCTTGATCCTGTCTACCAAGTCAGATTGAACTTGTAGACTAGCCAAGATCCCTACATCTCCAGGAAGTATAACCTCAATGCCCATCTCTCGAAGATCCTCTAAAATCTGCTTCTGTGATGTCAACATGAATGCACTGCCCCTTCTACTGAGGGCATCCGCTACTATATTAGCCTTGCCTGGGTGATACTGAAGCTCTACTTCGTAATCCTTGATCAATTCCAACCATCTCCTCTGTCTCATATTTAGCTCCTTCTGAGTAAAAATATACTTTAAGCACTTGTGGTCGGTGAATATATCTACTCGATCGCCGTACAGGTAATGCCTCCAAAGCTTCAAGGAAAATACTACGGCCGCCAACTCCAAATCATGAGTCGGATAATTCTTCTCGTGGTCCCGAAGTTGTCTAGATGCATACGCTATCACCTTTCCATGTTGCATGAGGACACATCCAAGTCCCTTACCTGACGCATCACAATATACAGTAGAACCTTCGGGTCCAACGGGCAATGTAAGTATAGGTGCCGAGATCAATTTCTGCTTCAAACTCTCAAAGGATGCCTGACACTCTGCCGACCAGACAAATGGCATATCCTTGCGTGTCAAACGGGTCATGGGTGCTGAAATTCTTGCAAAATCTGACACGAACCTTCGATAATATCCTGCCAATCCCAAGAAACTCTGTACGTCTGCTACTGTCTTAGGTACTGGCCAACCTTCCACGGCCTCCACTTTCTTAGGATCCACTGATACTCCGGCCCCTGATATGATATGCCCCAGGAATGAAATTCGATCCGACCAAAACTCATATTTACTGAGCTTGGCGTACAATTGGTTTTCTCTCAAAACCTGCAATACCTTCCTGAGGTGACCTTCATGCTCTTCTTCGCTGGCTGAGTAAACGAGAATGTCGTCGAGGAACACAACGACAAATTGATCCAAGTATGGCTTAAAGATGCGGTTCATCAAATCCATAAATATTGCTGGAGCATTGGTCAATCCAAACGGCATAACTAAAAATTCGTAATGACCGTACTTCGACCTGAATGCTGTCTTCGGAATATCCTCCTCCCGAACTCTAACTTGATGATATCCTGACCGAAGATCTATCTTGGAAAATACTCTGGCTCTGCTCAACTGATCAAACAAGTCGTCAATCCTCGGTAGTGGGTACTTGTTCTTTACTGTTGCCGTATTGAGTTTTCTATAGTCAATGTACAATCGGGATGACCCATCCTTCTTCCCTACAAGTACCACTGGTGCTCCCCATGGTGATTCACTGTCCCGAATGAACTTCTTCGCCTTCAATTCTTCTATATGCTGGTACACCTTAGCCTGCTCTGAATCTTGCATTCTGTAAACTCGATCAGAAACCGGTTCGGTCCCTGGCACCAATTCTATACTGAACTCGACATCTCTCTTCGGTGGTAAACCTGGTAGTTCTTCCGAAAATACATCAAGAAACTCTCCCACTACCCTCGGGACTTGAACTCCTTCCAATGCTGCTACGACTCCGCCTGCCAACTGTTCTGTTCCCGGCCTGACCAAAGCGAACTGTCCCATGCCTAGAATATCAAAAGATACGCTCCCTCTATGGCAATCTATTGTAGCATGACTGTCTTTCAGCCAGTCCATGCCCAAGATAACATCAAAATTTCCCATATAAAATTCTATCAACCTTGCAGGTAAGGAACGCCCGCATACTACGACTCTACATGCTGGAATAATCCTACTAACTCCTACAAGCCCATTACCAGTGAGTATATTCAACCTCTCTGGCAATGCCTCAAATTCTAATCCTAGTCGTGTTGCAAATCGTGTAAATACAAATGAATGTGATGCTCCTGAATCAAACAATGCTACTGCGGGAGATGAGAAGACGAGAACGTTACCTGCCACAATGTTCCCCGATGCCAATGCCTCCTCCAAGGACAGATTGAACGCCTGCCCTTGGCCTCCATGCTGATTTCCCTGCTGCGGCCCTGCCCGGTGTTGCTGCTGGCCCTTGCCTCGATGATGCTGGGGTGGTCTCTGGTGTTGCTGCTGTATCGGTGGTTCCTGCTGCCGAAACATCTGTGCTTGTGTCAATAACGGGCGTTGAGCCAACGATTTTACTGCTACCGCTGGCCCTCGATACTGGCCTGCTCCTGGTGCTGGTAGGGCATGAAATGGTTGTACTGGCCCTCCTGGCCTCGAACTCATGGGACAAGTGGAAACTCGGTGATCCGGGCTCCCACATACCAAGCATAACCCATTAAATGCCCGGCATATATTCTTAGTGTGCCCTGCCTTCCCACAATAAGTACAACCCGTGGGTGGCTGCTGATTCTTCCTCTGCTTCTGTTGCTGTTTGGCTGGTGGTGCTGGCCCTCGCACCGCCACATCATGAATACGGACGCCAGGGACGGTGCTGTCGATCGGGGTGCTGCTCCCCCTCCTCCTTCCATCTGGTTGTGAGACCTCTTCTGGCCCCCAGCCCTAGTCGCCATCCTCTGGATAGTGATCTCATGCCTTCGGGCCGCCGTCAGTACCTCATCAAAAGTCTGGTAGTTATGCCCCTCTACCAGTTGCAGGAGTTCAAGATGAAACCCTTGTTGAAACCTCATGGCCCTCTGGCTCTCCGTGGCTACCATCTCCGGGGCAAACCTACTCAATCTGCAGAACTCTGCTACATAAGCATCCACGGTCTTCCCAGCCTGCTTGAGGCTGATGAACTTCTGATGTAGCTCGAATTGAGCTACCACTCCATAGTACTTGGTCTTGAATCTGGTAAAAAAATTGTCCCATGCAATAGGACGCCTGGCACCTACTTCCTATGATTCCCACCAATCATGGGCGAGATCCTGGAGTAACAACTTTACTTGGTCCACTTGCTCCTCCGCTGGAACTTTGGCTGCCTTCAAAATGGCCTCAATATCCTTGAGCCATGCATCTGCTGTGATAGCATCTTCTGTACCTTCGAAATGTCGGGGGTTGTACTTGCAGAATCGAATCGACGCTCCTGAATCAGTCCTCACTCCTCTTTCTAATGCCGTCTGTAAGCCTTGATTAAGTAACACATTCTGCTCTTGTTGCTGGGTATGCATCTGTTGCTGGACCAACATCTGATGTTGCTGCGTGGCCATTATTCCTCTGATGATCTCTAGGAGGGCTGGTGTACCTACTGGCCCCGGAGTGGGCGGAATCATCGGTGAGATCGGAACCTCCGGATATTGCGGCCCAACGGCTGGCTCTATTATCACCTCTGCTTGGACGTGCTCTTGGGGAAGCACTGGCCCTTGCTGCTGACCAGCATAGTCCTGCTGCTCTGGTTGTTGCTGCTCTGACGCGGACGAGGAGCCCCTAATACAAGGGACAAAAGAACAATCAAACGACCGGACAGGAAAGATCAACGAAGTCAAGGGATACTGGGATGTTAAGATGGGATCGAGAGCAACGAATTATGAGATCAAAGGGAGAACATGTGTGATTGAGACCTCCTATAAAATAAAAGCACCCCACAAGTCTGAAAACAGACCTGCATGGGCCACCACTAAAACCTTGTCACGCCCTAAACCCGAAATACCGGGGGACGGGGACGGACTCGGCCAGCTACGTATTACGGGTAGAAAAAAATACCGAATAATACGATCAATGCTGTAAACTAGACAAGGGAGTGCATACTATATACAAGTCTCGCTAGGGTCACATGACATCTATTGTCTCAATCAATGAATCAAGAAGCAGTAAATAAAGAGCATATATGATAAAGCAGTAAGGCATTCCAAACGCTCGGTCAAAATGTTCTTGAGATCTAGCTTTATAAAACATAGCCAGATGATATGATAAGGTATACACAATCGCTATCAGCTGCAGTCTGAATTAATTACAATTATGTAAAAGCAAGTGCTAGACAGTCCGACTAACAGGTCGGTGCCAAAACGGTAAAAGTAAAGTAAAGAACAAGACGAGTAGGGAGTCAAGGAACCCACTCGTGGCCTCCTGAGGTCATCCTTCTAGTATTGACCATCTCGAGGGTAGAAGTAAGTTGAGTCCTCGGGAGCTGGCTCTAGATCTGGCCATGCAAAACCAGAGAGGTTAGACCTCCAATAGCAAGCACCACAAAGAAAGCACGACATGAAAGATTAAAACCAGTAATAAGAGTTAAGGATATAAATAAGATAAATAGATCTTTGCCTCTTACTAAGGTACGCCTAGCGTCTTGACACTCCGAACCAACTCCCCAACCAAACAAGGACAGAAGTTGGCCCGTCATGTCAGGACGTTCAGCTTACCTCAATAGTTGGCAAAGTAGGATACAACCCACAATCAAATCAGTTTAAGCGGCCAGGCAATTATTACGGCTTACTATTAGTGAGCTCCAAGTTACCCTGGAACCATGCATTATGGAATTTCTCAGTTCTTACTATAGACAAACAAGGCTGGTCGATCCAATAATCAGTTGCGCCATGCGGGGAAACGAGTCCCAGTGGGACGCTCGTCGATCGGGAAAAAGTAAACCGGATACCACTTCCTGCCCGAGTGGTAGATATGCAGTATCCGTGGGAACCAGCCGGCGTGTCGGAACACTATTTGTCCCAAGGACGGCCGTCATGTAAGAACTCGGAAATCCATTCTCTCCATGCAGTAATTATTTTATTTAGCTTAGTTGGCCCTATGTTAATTGAAATCTCATGCCGTGGATCATGAGTATCTCGCATGAGTACTTTCGTACCAGGTACGATATGCGTAACTCTACAACGATACCAGTGCGGTTAGGTTGTAGGTCCTGCATAGCGTAATGCAACAATCAAACCTATCCACGGGATAATCATGCCTTGACAGTAGGATACACGTGCTGCTTTTGTAATACGAAATTAATTATCGGTGCCATAGCACCTACTCAAATTCATGTACATAATGATAAATTAGAAATCAGCACGGGTACATTGTCAATGATCGGGATCAGCCAGTCGTTCTCAATGGTTCATACATGAACGTGTCCCATCCAGTTCAATAAGACGACTAGCCAGTCTCTTAGTTCCAGACGTAGGAACGCATGATCAATATTAAGTCAGGATAACAATCATTGTCAATTCGTGACAAGGCATGGTAGTCAAAAGTTTTATATCAAGAATAGGAGAAAACTTGCATAAAATAGTTGGTAACATATTCTTGAAGCCAAGGAAAAGATCTACAACTTTCATGTTGGAAGCTAGGAGAAATTCGGGCCAGAAAACAGTCAAAAAGAGAATCAAACAATCAAAATCAGCCAAAATCAGCCTCATGCGGCCAGAAATGCTAATGCGGCTCAAAATTGCTTATGCGGCTCAAAAATGCTCATGCGGCCAGAAAATGCTCATGCGACTCAAAAATGCTCATGCGGCCAGAAAAGCTTATGCGGCTCAAAAATGCTCATGCGGCCAGGAAAGCTTATGCGGCTCAAAAATGCCCATGCGGCCAGGAAAGCTTATGCGGCTCAAAAATTCTTATACGGCTCAAAAATGCTTATACGGCTCAAAAAATGGTCATGCGGCCAGAAATCCTTATGCGGCTCAGAAATGGTCATGCGGCCAGAAATCCTTATACGGCTCAAAAATCCTTATGCGGCCAGACACTATTCATCGTCCCTGCCAGAATCAGGACAGATGAACATAGAAGTTTGACCAAAATTGTTTTGGCCATAACTTCCTCAAATCAAGTCGAAATCTAACTTTTTAAAAGCCAAAATTGGGTAGAATTGAATTCTCTACAACATAGAACAATCAAAATATGGAAATGATGAAGTTTGATAGATCAAAACCCAAGAATACCAAAAAAAAGAAAAACTTAGATCTACACAAAGCTAACCATGAAAAACAAAAACTAAAAGACCTAAACATGTAGAGAAAGAAGAGACAATCACAATAGACTTAAAATAAATGGGGATGCATGAAATCCTCCATGATTGTGCAAGATGTACTTGCCTCTCACAAGTGGGTTAGGGTTTGGTGGAGGAGTAAATGTGAATGAATGAAGAGAGAGAATGAAGGAAGAAGTTTTATATCAAGGTCAAGTAGATCTCCACCATTCATTCTCTCCACCAAATCCAAGCCATCTATTTCTTTCCATGTTGAACCAAACCAAACCAAGTTGGTTTACCATGAACCGAAATGAACCAAGAGCCAAGAAAAAGCAGAAAATAAAATACAGAAAAATAATCAGCATGAAATAAAAGGAATTAATTACTAAATAAATGCATGATAAATCTAGAATAAATACGGGCAAGCGGTATACGTATAAAAATACGCATTCCGGGAACGGAGAGTGACACTAGGGATATTCAGTTGTTCTCCCCTCGCAAATGCTTTCTTAGATAAGAAAGTTTCTAAAAATTTCTAAAAGTCAGAAATTTGTCTATCTCCTAAATTTCTCAAAAATTTCGGCAGAGTCACCTTTGTAATTAGGAGCCCCGAAAATTTACAAGAAACATATATATGATAAAAGAAAAAATATGGGCTCGCCGACCCCTTCGGTGGAGCAACTCTCAACACCGGAACCACGCAAGTAAATAATTGGGCTCGCCGACCCCTTCGGTGGAGCAACTCTCAACACCGGACCACACAGTTATAAAAGAACAAAAGGAACTGGGGACTTTTACCTGAGCAAACAATAGTTACCTTTCCTTTGGCAATTAGTCGGGTCGCGGCTTGCTAAAACTTTTGCAGTTTATCAAAATAGAGCAAATGTTTATCCAACTATACTAGTTAATATGCAAGACTTTATAACATATATATATATATATATATATATATATATATATATATATATATATATATATATATATATATATATATATATGTATATATATATATATATATGTATATATATATATATATATATATATATATATATGTATATATATATATATATATATATATATATATATATATATGTATATATATATATATATGTATATATATATATATATATGTATATATATATATATATATGTTAAAATATATATATATATATATATATATATATATATATATATATATGTATATATATATGTATATATATCATGTAGATAGTATAAAGAAAATCAAATCAAACCAAAAATCTTCAATATCAATATTTTAATTTTTGTGCGTGAAGTAGGAAAATGTAGAAAAGAGACTTATTTCTAAATATGAACACACAAAATTAAGTACTAAGATAGAGAAATGCAGGGTCCTTGTACTTTTACCTTCCCGGCGTGCGGTCCAACTGTTCAGTTCTTATGTGTATGTCAGACTTACCATTGGAGAGTCCCATATGTCCATATGTGTTCGTTTGTTCATGAAAAATTCAAGTTCATAGTTCATGTCCACAATTGAGAGTTCAATAATTCATGTCCGCAATTTGATTCCTCTATTTATGTCCAACGCATATACACTTATCCGTGATACGTCCAATTAATAATTCCAGTGCCTAAGTTTAACAAATTTAAATTCCTTTGCCTACGTCTATTAAAATTGAACCTTTACTAGAAATCAAACTTTGCAAAATTTTAAGTATCTCGAATTGGGTTAAATGCTACCCAAAAATTTTAGAATTTGAAATTTAACCATAATTAAAGATAATTCCATAACTTATATTCCAAATTATGAAGAAATGAAGGAATTAATATCTAATTATGAGACTTTAAATTTATAATTAACTTATACAATTTCCAATTCCTAGTATTACCAAAATTTTATCGAAAAGAAAAATTTGTAGGTTCTTAACTTAAAATTCAGAATTAAGTATGAATTCCTAATTTATTCAGAATTAACTAGGATAATGAAAAAAAATTTATTAGAGAAGAAGGAGGAGAAGAGGACTTGCCTTGGATTAGGAATGACCTAGATTTCTCCACAAACCCTAAATTGAACCCAATAACAAAGCAAATTGTGTTAGCAAATCTAGGTTTAATCTTAAGAAAAGAAAAGATTGGGGAAGGATGAGAATTACCTAGGTTTTTCTTTTTCTCCTTGGAAAATGAAGTGGAAGAGGAAGAGGATGAAGAAGATGGGGTGGTGGAGTTGGCCGGCGGTTGCTGGCCGGCGGCGGGCGGCAGACGGGCGGCAGACGAGCGGCGGCGGTAAGCGGCTGGCGATGAGCGGCAGCGGGCGGCGGCAGCGGCAGCGGGCGGAGGCAGCGGCTGTTTGGGGGAGGGGGTCGGGTGTGTGTGTGTGTTTGCTTTTGTTTTTTGTTTTTTTCTCTCTTTTTTTCTTTCCTTTGTGTGTGTGTGGTTATATAAAGGGGGTGCTGGTGGAGTGGAGTGGGTTTGTGTGTTGGGGGGTTGTGTGTGTTTGTGTGTGGAGCGAGGGAAAAGAGAATTAAATAGAGAGAAAATGGGGTGAGGTGTCCCCCTTCCACACAAGTCCATAGGGACACATGGGGGGACACTTGGCCATCCTAGGGTTAGGGTTAGGGTTAGGGTTAGGGTTAGGGTTAGGGTATAACATGTCATAAAAAAATAAATGACAATAATAA
Source organism: Iris pallida (assembly GCA_029216955.1). Classification (NCBI taxonomy): domain Eukaryota; kingdom Viridiplantae; phylum Streptophyta; class Magnoliopsida; order Asparagales; family Iridaceae; genus Iris; species Iris pallida. Next base: position 730,284 of record JANAVB010034416.1, on the reverse strand, counting down.
TAACACTAATAAAAATAATTATCATAATAATAATAATAATAATATTATTATTAATAATAATAATAATGGAAAAATAAGAGTATGACAATCTTGCTAGTAACTAGGCCTGTGATAACCCTAGTTAGTTAAAGTATCAAGCCGTACTTATTGTTGGGCCGCGAATGTTGGATGAAGTTCAATCTGTCTAGTCTTGTCTTGATCTTGTTCATGATTGTTACATGTCCTGATTTTTTATTTTATCTTGCTGATAAATGGTGGGAGAAACCAAGTTCTGTTCAGACGAAGGGTTACAACTCCGGTCCTTGTTTGGTTTACGGGTTGTAACCTGGTTATCTGAATAGTCCTATGGTTATCTCATCGTATATCACCTTCCCAGTTCTATTTATTTAACATGTTCTCCAGTTTACTTTATGTCAATAATGATTTACTTACTGTCTTCCTATGTTCGGGATAGGTGCATTGGTACTGCACGAATCTCGATCCTCCTTTACTTATTGCTTTCTCTTCCTGTTGATTGCCTATGATTGCTGGTTTTAAGTTCATAGTTCGGCCTCCTTTGTGGTACTTGCTATTTGGGGTCTGACTCCACTGGTTTTGCATGGCCAGGTTCTGATAGAAGAGCCCGAAGGATCTACCGCACCATCTACTCGACGGTGACCAGCCGGAGCACCAGAGTGCCTCAGTGGGTTTCTTTTTCATTCTCCCACCGATATATAAATTCTTCTCTTGTAACGTTTAGCCCCGAGCACGTGTTTAGCTCGTGTTATGGTATTTTCCTTGATATTGTAGCCTACGGGCATAAACATGATATGTGTATTCTAGACTATAGCTAGTCCTTATCATGTACGACTAATACTCTAGCTAGTCCTCAGTTCTGTGGTACTGGCTTCATGATCAGTCATATATATATGGTTCGGGTTGCCTTACTATTGTATGTATGATGATCGTACTTCTTGCTCTTGTATAATTGCCTATGATTGAGATACCTAGGATTGTTAAACCTTAGGATTGACTGATGGCTTGTAGAGTAACCCCCATGTCTTGACAGCTTATACGTGATTTCAAAGTATTAACGTACTTTGGGATTGCGTAGCTGGCTATGTCTGCCCCCGCTCTCTGGTATTCTGGTTCTGGGGCGTGACATAGTTTTAGTGGTGGCCCATGCAGGTCTTGATTTTCAGATTTGTGGGGGTTACCTTGTTAGATATCTCAATCACGATTATCCTTATTGATCTCCTTCGGATTATTCTCTACCTCTGATACTTGACTTGATATATGTTTTGATCATTGATCATTCCTGTTCTCATGATTTGATCATGTGTCCTTCAACTTTCAAGGGCACTGTCCTTGATCCTTCTGATTATCTTGTTCGTGTTTTGCCGAAGGCAGCTCAGCATTCTTCAGCCAGTCCAGTTATGGAGGATCAGTCTCAGCATGCAGGCAGAGATATCAGTCCATCCCGATCAGCCAGTCGTTTCTGTCTTCGTATCTTGAGACAGGTGATAAAGTTCATGTATCTGTTTTAACTACGATGACACGTCCTGGGTAGAGTCATGTCTTGAACTAAGTCATTGGTACCGACTTACCTTGAGGCTTGACTTTATCCATTTTTGGGAATCAGCTTAGGCCAGCGAGGACGTTGGTTTCTACACAACTTTCTCAGGAGACATATTGATCCATATGCCTCCAGCCCTTCTTGATCATGTTTGTATTTGTTCTTGTGCATTTATTTATCGCTTACACATTTATTTACATTACTGATTGTTTTACCTTACTTATATGCCATGCTTGATTTAATGAGATTGTTGAGTTCCTGGAGCTTTTGTTTTGTTATCTTACTCGACTAGCCTCAGAAAATTTCGAGGACGAAATTTTTCTAAGGTGTGGAGAGTTGTGAGACCCGTCTCACTGTATCAATATTTTATACGGATACGTGTTTATTTGAGCCGTATTTCGTATTTATCGATTTGCGTGATATTTTAAAATTTTCCTAAGTGTCGGATTTTTATGACTTGGTTTAACTTGGATTTGGTTTTATTTGGTTCGGTTCCACTTTGACTTGGTTTGGTTTGGTTTAGTTTGGTTTCTCATGAGATGAGGTGTATGGTTTAGATTGAGTGGAGAGGAATGAATCGTGGAGATCACTTGAGCTTGTTATATAAGCCACTTTTCTCTCTCCCTCCTCATTCACCCCCATTCATTTCTATTCCACCAAACCCTAGCCATTAGAGAGAGGCAAGTACACCTTGCCGAACCTTGAACAAATTTATTTCTGTTTGTTCCATCTTCTTCCTTGCATGATTCTAAGCATCTTTAGTACTTGGAGTTTTCGGTTTTACCGAGTGGATTGTTGTAGATCTAGCTTTGTGATATTTTTGGTTTTTATGGGTTTTGGTCTGTCAAACTTGTATATTTTTGCTAGCTGATGGTTCCATGTTGTAGAAAATTTTATTTTACCCAAATTTGACCCATGGAAGTCTGGATTTGGGGTTTCCGTTGTAGTTTGGTGGAGCATGGAGGCCATGGTATTTTCTATGGACATGTTCTCTGTGGGAGCTATTAATTGCACTTTTGATATTTGCAGGCCGCATGAGTAAATATTTCTGGCCGCATGGCCGTCAAAATATTTGCTGGCCACATGAGCATTTTGCTCTGAGCCGCATGGCCATTTAATTGAATAGTTAATTGCATGCATTAGCTGGCCACGTGCAAGTATTTATTTGCATGGGCCACTAATATTGTTGAGCCGCATATGGCTCATACTTGGCCGCATATGGAATGGCCTTAGCATTTCATGCATTAGTAAATGCATTAAATGGTCTTCAAGTCCCTGGCCGCATATGGAGTGGTCTTAACATTTAAGGCCGCATATGGAGTGGTCTTAACATTTAATATATTAGCATTAAAGTTAGCATGCAGTAGCATAATTGTTTGCATTTGCAACTCACCTAGCCGCATATGGAGCAAGTTGGCCTTTTGGCATTATTTAAATGCCTTAAAGGCCTTTAGCCCTAGCAACCAGTAGCACCATCAACATTAAATGCATTAAATGCCTTTATCCCTTTTTGGCATTATTTAAATGCCTTTAGCCCTTTTTGCATTAGTTAAATGCCTTTAGCCTAAGCTTGCTGGCTTAGGCCGTATGGATGCATTAGCAATTATTAGCAAATGCATTGCTTGCATTTGCAACTAAGGACTTGGCCGCATGGCCATTCTTTGTTCTGGCTGCATTAATTAATGCATGCATTGTCATGCCAATATATATATTTTACGTATGCTGCTTGTTAATGAATTTAATGCATGTATTTGAATTAATTGCAGCTTGCTAGCCGCATATAGCTTGTCGGTCGCATAAGGCCAACTCTAATATTGCTAGCCGCATAAAATTTTCCTGGCCGCATGAAACTCATAGCTGGCCGCATGAATATGCTATTGGCCGCATATGGCCTAGCACATATGGCCGCATGACCCCCTTCAGTTATTTTCTGGCCGCATGAGCTTTGGCTGGCCGCAAGGGTGGCCTCCCACACTCTTTGGCCGCATGTATGTTCTTCCACTTTTGGGCCGCATGGGGTCCACTTTGATTGTTTAAATATTTTATTTGCCTGAATTGTGGTCAGAATTCCTTTCCACTCCCAACATAAAAATTGTAGATCTTTTCCTTGCCTCCAAGAATATGATTTTTAATTATTTTATGCAAGTTTCTTTCATGGAGTTTCTGACTGCTATTGTGCCTTTTCTACCTTGGTCTAATTGCGACGACCCCACTTAATAGCATGTTATTTCTTTAATGAATGAAATTGCTTGACACGATAGTGACCTGTCATGGTGCACTCTAACCTGTAACTAGTAACCAGAAACGAGTAATATGACATGACAGTGACCCATAGAGGTGCACTCTCGACAATAGTCTTGACATGATAACTTGACATGATAATTCTTGATAGTGGCCCGCCGTGGCGCACTATTGACGTGGTAAACCTGACATGATATTTCTCAAAATGTTGTTGCGACGGCTAACATGACACGACAAGATTAAATGGCCTGGACACCGTGGACGATTGTGCTTGTACAAATGAACCCGTCTTGTCTTGCATCATGTCTAGGACAGGGACCCCTGAGTACCACGGTCAGGGGTACCCACTGAAATTGACTAAGGTTAACAACTAGAATAATTCAGTAGTCATGAAGAGATTTCCCAGCTACAGGCAATCCCGTTATCTGGGCGCCCCACTTGGGATCTGTAGCCTGCCGTCGAGTAGGGCACATTTCCAGCACACTGTCATGTGTTGCACCCTCTAAGTCACCTAAGGGTACATGCGTTTCCTGGATGATGTACCCACTTGAATTCAATTCCTAATTGCGTCCGGATAGCCTGGATGGTCTGCAGGGCTTGTGGCTGTAGAATAATCTCACTGCATCTTGCTAGTAACTAGGCCTGTGATAACCCTAGTTAGTTAAAGTATCAAGCCGTACTTATTGTTTGGCCGCGAATGTTGGATGGAGTTCAATCTGTCTAGTCTTGTCTTGATCGTGTTCATGATTGTTACATGTCCTGATTTCTTATTTTATCTTGCTGATAAATGGTGGGAGAAACCAAGTTCTGTTCAGACGAAGGGTTACAACTCCGGTCCTTGTTTGGTTTACGGGTTGTAACCTGGTTATCTGAATAGTCCTATGGTTATCTCATCATATATCACCTTCCCAGTTCTATTTATTTAACATGTTCTCCAGTTTACTTTATGTCAATGATGATTTACTTACTGTCTTCCTATGTTCGGGATAGGTGCATTGGTACTGCACGAATCTCGATCCTCCTTTACTTATTGCTTTCTCTCCCTGTTGATTGCCTATGATTGCTGGTTTTAAGTTCATAGTTCGGCCTCCTTTGTGGTACTTGCTATTTGGGGTCTGACCCCACTGGTTTTGCATGGCCAGGTTCTGATAGAAGAGCCCGAAGGATCTACCGTACCATCTACTCGACGGTGACCAGCCGGAGCACCAGAGTGCCTCAGTAGTTATTTTTTCATTCTTCCACCGATATGTAAATTCTTCTCTTGTAACGTTTAGCCCCGAGCACGTGTTTAGCTCGTGTTTTGGTATTTTCCTTGATATTGTAGCCTACGGGCATAAACATGATATGTGTATTCTAGACTATAGCTAGTCCTTATCATGTACGACTAATACTCTAGCTAGTCCTCAGTTCTGTGGTACTGGCTTCATGATCAGTCATATATATATGGTTCGGGACGCCTTACTATTGTATGTATGATGATCATACTTCTTGCTCTTGTATAATTGCCTGTGATTGAGATACCTAGGATTGTTAAACCTTAGGATTGACTGATGGCTTGTAGAGTAACCCCCATGTCTTGACAGCTTATACGTGATTTCAAAGTATTAACGTACTTTGGGATTGCGTAGCTGGCTATGTCTACCCCCGCTCTCCGGTATTCTGGTTCTGGGGCATGACAGACCTAACTTGAGTTGACTTAAGTTAGACTAGGGTCACACCATGCTATTCAAGTCACCACAACCAGGGTCAACATCTAGGTTAGTCTCTTAAGTCACATCTAGTAAAAGTCAACTTCAACAACCATCAATCCAATAATTAATCAAATAATTCTAATAAGTCAAAATGACCAAATTTTCCCTAGGCTAAAAATGGTAAATAGATATTCCAAATCACAGGGTTAGGCTCTAGGTCAGACAGTCTCTAGAGTTTCACTAACTGCACATCAAAATCACAAGTCAAGATTTTTAAATAGTTTTAAAATGATTAAAAATCACCAAAAATCATATTACGATTTAAATATCATAATTAAATAATTAAAATCACAAAATTTTAAAATTACTCTTATTTAGAAAACTGGGTGTTACAAATAATTAATTTAACACACGAGTAATGCTATATTGATGTGTAAGCAATTATGATAAATTAATATCCATAATAAAAAATGTATTTAATTAGGAGTACTTAACCAATACTAGTAAAAGAATACAAATAGTTAATTTAAAAAATATATATTATTTGTTAAACACAAATGATATTTAAGCATATCCATTTTCTTAACATGTTTTTTGTAAACAAGCTTTAGCTCTGGTGAACCCATTGGATAAATGATCGGTAGAGAGAGAGAGAGAGAGAGAGAAAATAACAAAATATACAAAATAATCACGATGATACCTAAAAAGGAAGGAGGCACAGCTCTTGGGGACTTTCGACCGATATCCTGCTGCAATTATATATACAAAATAATTACGATGGTGATGTGTAGACGAATGGAGAATATTATGAAAGAGCTCATTTCTCCCTGTCAAGCAGCGTTCATCAAAGGCCGAGACATAGCTGATAATAATTTGTTATCTCATGAGATGGTTCGCTAGTTCAACAAGGTGGGTGGACAGAAGGCATGCATCAAAATTGACCTGCGGAAGGCGTACGATACGGTGAATCGCTCATTCTTATGTCAGCTAATGCTTAATATGGGGTTTGATGGAGTCTGGGTGGAAAGAATTCCAGAATGCATATCTACTCCTACATTCTCAGTAATGGTCAATGGACAGCCTTTTGGGTTCTTCGGGAGCAACCGGGGTCTACGACAGGGGGACCTTCTCTCCCCATATCTATTTACGATCGTTATGGAGTATTTTATATAGTGTCCCGCTCCTCACGGTCCACTATGTAATATCCACGGCTTGTTGATTCGTTTTTGAACTAAGTATTTGGGGAAACCTTTGCCGGTATCGGTTGATCACGGATGAAATGCAATGAACATTTTCAACCAATGGATCGGCTTCTATTGAAATAAAATCCAAGAGTTTTGTTGGATATTTTTTTTCGCTGCTTTGTTTTGATGAATGTGTTTTCGTGTTGGTTTTCGATGATTGGTTTTCATTGTTCGCTTTCATCGCATTTCGCATTCTTCTGAATCTTGAGAGAAAGAGATCGAAGTATGTTAATCAACTGTTAGTGCCAATGTAGGACACGTGAACATCTCGTGAACGGTGCATGAAGTCCCTCCTTCTCTCAACTAAGATTCATCTTGGTGAGTTGTTCTAACCGGGCTTGTATTTATTTGCACGCCCTAATAAAAATGATCTCTAGTCCACTATATTGTCTCATCCCTACGATCAACGATACCTCAATAACAAAAGATAAAGAGAAGATAATGAATTGAATCATATGCTGGATTATATGCTGCCTTTTCATCTGTTTCCATATGAATAATATATGTTGCCTATGAAAATGCTTCAAATGTTTAGATGTGTACAGACGGACTTGTACACCTTGCCACAGAAAAGAGAATTGTCCCAAAGCTAGGAGCTATAGCTCTGTTGTAAACCAAAGAAAAGCATAAATACATGTGTTGCATAACAATTGCCTTACAGAGTATGCATAGGTCCTGACAACTTGTGTACAAGGAAACTAGATCTTTCGAATGGTTCTAGGGGCGCCTTGAATCGCTCGGCCTGTGGGAGATTTAGACATTTCGAGGTACAAAAAACCTCGGGTGTTGCATCACGTCCAAATAGCGACGAGCTGAACCCATGTGTCACAGCGGCTAATCACGGAAATTAACCCGTGGACCAATATATAGTTAGGTACATTGTGAAATCAGAGTGTATTGCAACCTAACACTCAATGCAAAGATAAATAGCATGTTTTATATCATATGCAAGTTGTGCTAACCTATTTTGTGTAGGGATGACTGTCGGCGATGGGTAAGATGGGTTATAAAATATTCTACTGTCATATTTCTTATGAATTGTTAAAAAGAACCTAGACAAGTAGAAAGATCACTAGTAAATATGTAGCTTCACATGTTGACTTAGTGCAGATATTTGTGAGTTTTGACGAAAAGTCGCTCGCTAGTACATGATGTGTGTTGACCCACGTTGTGGGCATCCTTTTCAGAAAATAAAGAGACAATGAGATTTCAAATGAGGCACTAAAGCTCGTCCAGCCCAGTAGAGCTTGTGGATTGCCTCGAAGCTACTTTACATTTTCAGTCAAGTCGTAAGTTTTCCTTTTATTTGAATGTGTCTTTACATTTCAAGCATGTAATAAAGGGATATGATGTATGGGCATTGCGACTATCTACAAAAGATAGTTGTAAAAGAGAATTTTGTAGCCAAGATAAGACACTCTGAGTTTTGCAAAGCTTTGTACTTGTAATCCTATCAAGTTTATCAATAAAAGAACTATTTCCATTTCAAAGCTCTCTCTCCAATGTTGGCTTATATATGATGTATACGTGAGTTTGTCTTTGTCTAGTTATTTTGTGCAGGTACTGGCCTTGTGTAAGCACAACTTAGGCTTGTACGGTATCACGCCTTAGCGAGGACGAACGATCCCATAGGGATCAAAGCGAGGATGAACTACCCTAGCGGGATCGGGACATGACATTTTACATGTATGCTAGACTCTGCAGTCATTATGGGACATGTTACTCCGTTATATAAACAGATTAATCCGCATGTCTCACATGTGATATACGCGGACGACCTGCTCGTGTTTATTGTCCCTTCGAGATCCGGTCTGCAGAAATTAGGCGATATCCTGGAAGTATTCGGCTGCTACACGAGGCTTCAGCTGAATAGTAAAAAATCTAAGATATTCTTTAGCGTTTACTGCTCGGAGAAGGAGGAAAAAGCACTAATTTTAGGGGTGGAACATGGGGAACTACCTGTCAAATATCTGGGCATACCACTCGCGGTTAATTATGCGAGAGAATTAGAATGTTGAAGCCTGAAGGATTATGTACAACGGAGAGTTGAGGGATGGCAAGCTCAGTGCTTGTCATTCGGTGGGCGTATAGAGTTGGTGAAAACAGTCATTACTGCAGTTGCTAATTATTTGTTACAGTCAACTCTGCTCCCAACGGCCACCATTACGAGAATAGAGCGGATATGCGCTAACTTTATTTGGCAAGAGGGGTTCATGCTATTGGATGGGAAGACCTATACCGACTGTAGGAAGAAGGTGGCGTGGGACTGCGCCACTGCGAGGCCTCCGGGAGGTGGCCGGGTTGAAAGTCTCGTAGAAGCTTCTTACAACCAACTCGATATGGGATATGTGGATGAGGAGCAGGTATTTAGTAGAGAAAAACTTATGGGACACGTAGGCTAACAAGAACGACTCTGTCGTCTTTTAGCGCATTATGTCCTACAATAGAAACTGAAGGGAATGATATCCCGAGTGTTCAAGGACGGGAAGACGATCGGGCTATGGCATGATCACTGGATATGCCATCTAAGCCTGGGCGAGTGACGAGGAAGGATTAATATAGGACATACACAGCGGGAAGAGAAGGTTAACATTATCATCCGAGCGGGAGTATGGCGACCGGACCTGCATAGGAAAACATGATTCCTGAATGCAGTTATTGAAGGTATTCGCATTGAACCGAATGCGGACGAAGGCGAATGGGTATGGGATGCAATCGGAGAGAGCAAGTTTATACAGAAGGCAATTTATGAGCACTGTAGGATTCCGCATAGCAGATGGGAATTCGCGGATTGGGTATGGACTAAAGGTGTGGCGCAGAAGCTGTGAGACCCGTCTCACTGTATCGGTATTTTATACGGATACGTATTTATTTGAGCCGTATTTCGTATTTCTCGGTTTGCGTGATATTTTAAAATTTCCCAAGTGTAGGATTTCATGGCTTGGTTTAACTTGGATTTGGTTTTATTTGGTTCGGTTCCACTTTGACTTGGTTTTATTTGGTTTAGTTTGGTTTCTCATGAGATGAGGTGTATGGTTTAGATTGAGTGGAGAGGAATGAATGGTGGAGATTGCTTGGGCTTTTTATATAAGCCACTTTTTCTCTCTCCCTCCTCATTCACCATCATTCATTTTCTTTTTCCACCAAACCCTAGCCATTAGAGAGAGACAAGTACACCTTGCCGAATGTTGGACGATCTTAATTTCGTTTGTTTCATTCTCTTCCTTGTTATATTCTAAGCATGTTTAGAACTTGGAGTTTTCCAATTTGATGGCTAGATTCTTGTAGATCTAGATTTACGTTATTTTTAGTTTTCATGGGTTTTGATCTATTTAATCTTGTTATTTTCGAGTTTTGATGGTTCTATGTTGTAGAGCATTTCATTCTGCCCTATTTTGACCTATGGAAGTTCGGATTTGGACTCTGGATGAAAGATTCATGGAGCTTGGGAGCCATGGCTTGAGTGGTTCTTCTTCTCGGAAGAATGGAGAAGAAGAACAGTTCACAGCCGCATGAACTGAGCCGCATAGCTCTTATGCGGCCAGTTATTAGCCGCATAAGCTTACTGTATGACTTGGTCGCATGGCCTATGCTGCAGGAACTTACTCCCAGCCGCATGAAGATTTGATCCATCCAGCCGCATGGACTTTTGATTCCCGGGCCGCATGACCCTGATTAGATCGAGCCGCATGGCATAGGACTTACGACCAGCCGCATAAGACTTTACTTAACCCAGCCGCATGAGAACTTCTTTCCAGCCGCATAAGACTCACTGAGCGCAGCCGCATAAGATCCCTTTATTCCCTGGCCGCATGGGACTCGACTCGATTCTGCCGCATAGCCCTTGCTCTACGAGCCGCATGAACCCAAGTCCGTTCCAGCCGCATGAGAACCTTTTTCCCGTGAGCCGCATGGCGTTGTATCCCTTGTAACTGCATAGCGCCTATCCTCCTGACCGCATGAATCCAGCAATCTCGAGCCGCATGAGTTTCTACTTTCAGCCGCATACACCCTGACCTGTCCTGAGCCGCATGAATTCATCCCCTGAGCCATATGGACTTCCCTTGCCTTGTTATTATTATTATTATTACTCTATTATTATTAGTATGATAATTAGGCACGTGATTTATTGTGTATTTTTACGCCCATTTTATGTCCTTACGCCTTTTGTCCTGAATTTGATAAATCATGATTTGATTGACATGATTGACATGACAATTGTACCTGGCATGGTGTGACCAAGAACTGACATGCATGATAACTTGACCTGCTACACATGACTTGATAGTGACCCTGAGCCGCAGGGCTCCTTCCTGTGCCTTGTCCAGTTATTTAATTATTTTTATTATTATTATTTCTCTATTGTTATTTGATCTTTACTGATAACTTGTGCCTTGTAACCTCAACATAACTTGAGTCTCCTGATTGAATGCTTGCACTATACTATCCTACACTTGTCCCCTAAACACGATAGTGACCCGTAGTGGTGCACTCCTGATTAATGACCTGACATGACCTGGTAGTGGCCCGTCGTGGCGTACTCTTGACCAGTAAACTTGAACATGATAATGACTTGATAGTGGCCCGCCGTGGCGCACTCTTGACATGATAAACCTGACATGATACTCCTTGAAATGCTGTTGCGACGGCTAACCTGACATGACCAGTATGAATGGCTTGGACACCGTGGGTGATTGTGTTTGTACAAATGAACCCGTCTTGTCTTGCATCATGTCTAGGACATGAATCCCTGGTTTTCCACGGTCAGGGATTCATACTGAAATGGACTAAGGCTAATAACTAGAATAATACAGTAGTTCATGGAGAGACTTTCCCAGTTACCTGTTGCCCCTTTGATCCCGGCCTTATATATATATATATACATGGGATTTGTTGCTATCCGTCGAGATGAGCGCACTTCCAGCCCGCCGTCGAGCGTGGTACCTTAGGACACATGTATCTTACTACAGTGTGTCTGCTATATCATGCTATTTTTTTTTCTTTGCTGGGGTCATTCAGGTAGTAACAAACAGGTAACCGGACTTGGAAGAATCTCGTTGCATCTTGCTAGTAACTAGGCCTGTGATAACCCTAGTTAGTTAAAGTATCAAGCCGTACTTATTGCTTGGCCGTGATTGATTGAATGGAGTCTAACTCAGTCTAGTCTTGACTTGATCCTGTACAAGATTGTCACATGACCTGATTGTTCATATTCGTCCTGTCTTGTACATGATTGTTACATGTCCTGATTTCTTATTTTATCTTGCCGATAAATGGTGGGAGAAACCAAGTTCCGTTCAGACGAAGGGTTACAACCCCGGTCCTTGTTTGGTTTACGGATTGTAACCTGGTTATCTGAATAGTCCCATACTCATTCCATCGTATATCACCTTCCCAGTTCTATTTATTTAACATGTTCTCCAGTTTACTTTATGCTCAATGATGATTTATTTACTGTCTTCCTATGTTCGGGATAAGTGCATTGGTACTGCACGAATCTCGATGTTCCTTTACTTATCTGCTTGTTGATTGCTAATGATTGCTGGTTTTAAGTTCATAGTTCGGCCTCCTTTGTGGTACTTGCTATTTGGGGTCTGATCCCACTGGTTTTGCATGGCCAGGTTCTGATAGAAGAGCCCGAAGGATCTACCGCACCATCTACTCGACGGTGACCAGCCGGAGCACCAGAGTGCCTCAGTGGGTTTCTTCTTCATTCTCCCACTGATATGTAAATTCTCCTCTTGTAACGTTTAGCCCCGAGCACGTGTTTAGCTCGTGTTTTGGTATTTTTCTTGATATTGTAGCCTACGGGCATAAACATGATATGTGTATTCTAGACTATAGCTAGTCCTTATCATGTACGACTAATACTCTAGCTAGTCCTCAGTTCTGTGGTACTGGCTTCATGATCATTCATATATATATGGTTCGGGACGCCTTACTATTGTATGTATGATGATCGTACTCTTTGCTCTTGTATAATTGCCTGTGATTGAGATACCTAGGATTGTTAAACCATAAGATTGACTGATGGCTTGTAGAGTAACCCCCATGTCTTGACAGCTTATACGTGATTTCAGAGTATTAACGTACTTTGGGATTACGTAGCTGGCTATGTCTGCCCCCGCTCTCCAGTATTCTGGTTCTGGGGCGTGACAGAAGCTTTAATTATGTGTATACAAATTATGCAAATAAAGAGTACTTCTTATGCAAGATCGGCTTCTCAGATTTGGCTTCAGGCTAGAGGAGAGCGGATGTGTGCTTTGTGGAAATCACCTGGAATCCATACAACACTTGTTCTTTGATTGCGAAGTGGCATGGGATATTTGGAGAGTGCAGCGGGATATACTCCAGTTACCATTGAGTAGAGATCACGCCTGGGGCAACACGGTGGAAGAGCTAAATAGGAATCAAAGCAGGGGGAGTGACTAGTTTAACGAGGCTCGGTTCAGGTTTGCAGCGGCAGTGTGACACATATGGAGAGAACGTAACACACGTATCTTCGAGAGGCTGAAGACGACCCACAGAGGCATGATTCTTAATATAGAACATGATGTTTCAATAATGAAAACGAAAGTAAGGCTGGAAGCTGGCCAATGGATGTAAGCTGTAAAGGTTTTTTTTACTAATAATACAATTACCCTTCTTCAATATATATATATATATATATATATATATATATATATATATATATATATATATATATATATATATATATATATATATATATAACGGAGGGATCCGCATCTCCTCACTTTTGCATCCCTATGTTAACACCCGTTGGATCTTTGTTTAAGTCATTTAATCTTAACTGTTGAAAAATCAACGGTTAAGTTTAGATGACTTGAGCAAGATCCAATGAATGTGAAAGCGGCGATGCAAAAGTGAGGAAACGTGGATCCCTCCTCATATATATATATATATATATATATATATATATAGAGAGAGAGAGAGAGAGAGAGAGAGAGAGAGAGAGAGAGAGAGGGGGAGGGGCTCATATAGGCGCCATGAGCACAAGAAAATTTATCAAATGATTGAAATTTAGGTAAACAATTTTCTCTCTCCAACATTTGTAACAAAAGATACCAAAAGCTTGAATTGGGAATAAGAAAATCAGTAAGGATAAGAAAATCACTTTTATTAATCATACCTACGGAAATAATAAGCATTTCCTCCCTAGGGACTGCTGTTTGATTTTGGGGTTGAAAAGTAAAATCATAAACTGAGGATATGAAGTGGGGTGAGTTTTTTTTCTTTTTAATTAGAAAGTAAAGAGGAAAAGTGATTTTTTTAAAACTAAGGAAAGTGGTTATTTGGGAGATTCTATATTTGGTTGGTGGTTGAAAGTTGGATCGGAAAGTATTTTATGATAATAATAAAATTTATTAAATTTTTTATATAATTGCTAATACTAATAATCCATATAATTAAAATTATTTTGTAAACAAAATTACTTATTTTAGTTAATAATTAATTATTATAATACCCAAAGTCACTTCTAAACCCATTTTTTGGGTAATTGTATTAAAAAAATTTATATAATTAATATACTAATAATCCATATTAATAAATTTATTTTGTTAACAAAATTATTTATTTTAGTTAATAATTAATTATTATAATACCAAAAACCACTTCTAAACCCATTTTTTGGGTAGTAAAGTGAAAAGTCAAAAGTGAAAAAAGATTTTAAAAAAGTGATGTGTAATGATTAATCCACTTTCTTTCCATGCAAATAAAAAAATATTTTTATTTTATGGAAAACCTATTCTCTTGGACCAAAAACCCAGTCTATTTATTAGGTAAAACTCTTGCCATAAATTGGGGCCTTTAAGTAATTTGGAAAAAATTGGTGAAAATATTGAGAGGTCTATCCAAAGTGCAAATGAATGTAATTGCTTTCTCCTTAGACATAGGCCCATGCACCTAGGCCTGTTAGAGTTGGTGTTATGTATTTGCCCTTTGGTGAGTTATTATTATGGTTCCTGTGATGTCGCATAGGTCAATTTTGCAGACTAATGGTTCAAATAGCACTGCTGTTAAAAAAGAAAAAGGGTGTGTTACTTATACAATTGCTAATTCTCAACAGAACTAGTATAGATGCACACCATGTAAAATGGTAATATCACTAATATGGATACTTAATTATCATAGAGTTGAGTTGAAACCATGATGACTAAACTACTTTATCAAAAATAAATTTTCTAAATAATATATAACATTTTTTGAAAGAAATTTCAAAGGGAACATGAATCGCTAGAAATAACTGATTACCTAGGTTTTGCACAAAGGTCTCGTTTGGTTCACGGAATGGAAGGAAAAGAAAAACAATTCCTTGGCATTTCCTTTCCTTTTTCTTCCTGGCGTTTGAAAATGCCAAGGAAAAAGAAAAGTGAATACTTCAATGTGGGAAAATGATTTCTTGTTTGGATGGATGTAACCCTCTAGTTTCTCTTCCATTGGGAATCTCTTCTTTTCCTCCTCAATTTCTTTGGCACCCAAGCATAGGAAAATAATCGCTTTTCTTTTTCAACTCGATGATTCCACGAACCAAATGAGGCAAAGGAAATGAAATCAATTTTCGTTCTTTTATTTCCTTTGAAAAATTATATTTTCTATCGAAATTTTTCAGCATTAGTAAAGGCCAAAATGATTGGAAAGAAAAGCGAATTCTTGAACGGGATGGGAAATCATTTATCTTTTGATTTTTTTTTAGCATGCAAACACAAAAAGTAAAAAAATTTATATGTTCTGATTTTACGAACCAAAAATAGCCTTGAAACATAAACACATTACTCATATGTAACTTCATGATAAATTGACATTTTTTGGGGGGTGCTGTATTGTTTCTCTCTCTTTCCTTTGGTCTGGGAAGGAAATTAATCGGCTACGACATGGGTTTTCAAATTAAGTTACATTATTATCCATAAGAAAA